>CM040480.1:13161055-13190567 GCA_022758105.1 Pangasianodon gigas
TATCCTGATATGGTCTATATAATTTTAAAATAATTAAAATTTTAATTTTAAATATTACCTGCTTTATTAAATCTTTTACGTAAAGCTATTATTATGAAATATGCTCATTTAGTGTATTAATGTTTGTAATTGTCACTGCATTCATAAATGAGTTATTAAGCTATTTAGGAATCTTGCTTAACTGTAGATATATCTATCTATCTATCTATCTATCTATCTATCTATCTATATTTCAGATGGAAGTATTCTGTAACAGCAGCTTGGACAGTAGTTTCTAGGTTTAGATTAATGCATTCATTCTAAGACATGGATGAAAAATTTGTTGATATGGTGAAGTTTCCTGTGAGGAGAATTTTTGGAAGGAGTCTCCAGTGTCAGCACTTTGTCACAGTCTGAGATAAAGCTGTGACTTAAATTTTTTCAGATATACTGTAGAACAGAGGGTTTTGTGGTTTCTTTGTGGTGTTATTATGTAAGTAAAAACAGGAACTAGCTTGTTTTAAAGACAATCCATGACATTAAATGTAACTGTAAATGGATAAAAGGGTTCAATTTAAAAAAAAAAATTGTAATAATTGGCAAATTCAATTCACTTAAATTTTATTTGTATAGTGGTTTTAACAGCTTTACAGAAATATATACATTCCGGATGTAAATATTAAACTTACAAATAATATTTTTTAAACTTGCTGTGGTATAAGATGACTAAACTTTGAGACACTTCGGGCAGTGCTGTTGTAGGAAAATAATCAACTTCAGGGTGGTAACAGTGACTCTGCTTCACTTCAAGATGCACAAATGCACGCTTTGTGATGTTTTATTATCTTGTCATGCAATCTATGCTGATTTTAATTCACTTAATCATTACACAATCATTCGAATCGTCTGACATAATTTTGCTTGTGATTTAAGCCTCACTGTTTAGAAAACTGTGCTGATACTATGGTCTTTGCACTATGACAGCACTGTAAGACCTTACCTCTACTTACTCCTCCATACCTCATACTTTATTGTATTGTAAAATTCATAGTTACTGGTTGATATACTGGATGATATTTGTTGCACTTTTACCTGACTCTCAGTGTACAAATGTCCTTGACATACTGTACACATGATCAATAAAAGACACTGACATGGAATTAGCAGACATACTTTAAATAGAGGCGTCATTTATTAGAATAATGAATAGATTAATCGTGGCTGGACACACATTATTCTGAAAACACACACACAAAGAAAAATGATCCCAACACACTGGGCAGCCGTATCAACTGAGAAAACAGTCATGCTGTTTCGCACACCAGGACCAGCAGGAAAAATTAACCCAGATCTATAAATGTAATTACTTCTATCTTTAGCTATAATAAGCGTTCTCTATATTTAATTTAGTAGCTACAATAGAAAAACAAAAACATAAGAATAATAATTAGGATCAAGCCCTTTTTTTTAATAGCCAAAGATTGTCTGGACATTGTTCCGACACTAATGCTAAACCGAGACTAAATTAAGATGAATTCATTCATTTATTCATCTTCGGTAAGCGCTTTATCATGGTCAGGGCTGCAGTGGATCAGGAGCCTATCCCGGGAACACCCTGAATGGATATTATGATGTTACGATGTGCAGGAGGAGCAAGGCGTTAAAAGATTACTCATGTACCTCCTCTGTTTTTTGGATTTCTCCTTGATTAATGGCTGTAATTGTGCTTTGTTTGTTAGATATTCAACAGTTTAGATGGTTATAACAAGTCAGACTTTTTATCAGTTTACAGTTACATTTAATATAGTGAAACATCTGAAAAACAAGTTAGTTCCTTGCTAGCCTCTGTTTTTTTTCTAATAATTCAAAAAGAGTGCAGCTTCATGTTACTCTAAAGCTCTGAAGACTTTCCTGTGGAGGAAAACTAACTGACTGTTACAAAGCATAACACTTGAGACTCCGCCCCTAAATGTTATACAAACATCTTCTCACAGTAAACATCAACAATTCTATGTTTTTCTTTGCTATAACAGCATATTTTTCTATTTATTATTACAACTCCCTGTGAATTAGCTGTTACTATAGAAACGATAATGTGTTCGAATGAAAGCATTACCATCAGAGCCATGCTGTTATTGAAAAGTAATCAACACCCTCTGACCAATCAGAGTTGAGAATTCAGGAGTGCTGTGGTATACGTGTTAATTGCTAAGTATCTAAGAACGAAAGCATCATCAGTGCCTAACCTTCTGATTAGGTTTCACTCATCCACTCCAACTTCAGACATCTGTTCACTTTAATCTCACCATGTTTATACATCTCAGGGGAAAAAACATGTAGTGTAACTGCTTAAACACCAGGATGTTGAACATTTAATTTAGTGTAGGAATCATGTGTTATCAGTTACGCAGCTGTATCTATAAACAAGAAGCAAGCTGTTTGTTAGAGGGCAACCTTCCATCTTGAGAGGAATGAAGTCGGTTTGGACAACTGCGGAAATGTTAACGTTTGCATGTAAAGTGTTTATGAGGACGGAGACATGTTTTCATTAAAACAGCAACACCACAAGTTGCAAGTAAAACTTGAATGAGGAAATTAGTTTTCTGCAAAAAAAATAAAAAATCTTTGAAGGGTAATTGGGAGAACTGTTACGCTCACACACACACACAGCGTCGCTTAACACACGTACGTATTTCGGTGTATATACAGATAATGGTTTTGAAAACAAACAAACAAATGAACAAATTGAATGTTTCATATAAATATACCATGTTGATTCATTTATACTGTTAGTGTAGCTGTTTTGATTTAAATCTCCGATGTTCAAATTGTAATTATTCCGACTGACTTACATTTGACGACTTTATTTCTCCCTTATTAAAATATCCTGCAAAAATGTTTTTATAATATTTATGCGTATTAAATACTTTCTCTGAATTGACCAGCCTTCTGATACAGCAAAGACGTCTTTGTCTCATCTAATACTGCACACAACTTACTGTAACTCTAAAGGGCGTGGCAGCAGCTGTGGGTTCCATTGTGGCCGGGGTTTTATCAGGGGCGGAGCCGGGCATGCTCCGCCTCCGTCCTGTTCTCTCTGGAGGAGAATCTGAAACAGGGAAAGGATAAAGAGCGACTGTTAGCCCGTGATAAACACCTACACATACCTATAGGATACCAACCTCAAAAAGCCACAACAGATTTTAAACGCAGGAAACGGCGAGAACATAAAAAAAAGAAAAAAAAACAAATACAGAGTATTCAGACCATGTTGCGTCACATAAACAAGCCCAAACACACCACACAATGGTACAAAAAGTCTAAGGCTTTTCATACAGCTTTTCATTCTATCTTCACGGAGAGGCAGATCTGAGCATGTCGTCTTTTTGTGTGTGTGTGTGGAATGTGAGTTTTAAAGCACAGCATTCAATACAGTGTATTGACACAACTAACACAACCATTATAACATTCCACAACAATGTATAAGCAGTGTACGAATCTGTAGAACTCATCATATCACAGGTTATTAGCCTTACAGAATGCTACGTGGATGTTATTAGCATTAGCCTAGCAAACTAGCAAACTGTCCCTCATCAGGAACCCCAGATGAGAAATTTATAGTCAACATAATAACAAGAGTGGATGCTTGCTTTGTGAGAGGAAACAACCCTTACTTTTATTCAGTGCATGTGGTACAGAGATAGAGAGAGAGAGAGGTGACAGGAGTATAGATTGTGTGTGTGTGTGTGTGAGAGAGAGAGAGAGAGAGAGAGGGAGAGAGAGAGACATGGTTTAGAGAGAGAGAGAAATCAGAGCATCTTTGGAGAGAGACAATCAGAGAGAAAGAGACCAAGATAGAGGGACAGAGAGTGTGAGAAAGGGAGAGAGAAAGCAAGATGCAGATTGGGAGAGAGAGCAAGGCCGAGAGACATGGACAGGATGAGAGAGAAAGTGAGAGACGGTGAGAGAGAAAGAGGGAGACATGAACAGAATGAAGGAGGAGGAGAGAGAAATGACGAGAAAGAGAGAGGGAGAGATGGAGTGAATGGGAGAGAAAGAGAGAGAAATGGTGAGAATAGAAGGAGAGAGAGGAAGAGAGACACTGAGAGAATGAGAGAGAAAGAGAGAGTCATGGTGAAAATAACCAAAAGAAGAGAGATATGGGGAGGGAGAGAGAGAGAGAGAGAGAGAGAGAGAGAATGAAAGAGGGAGAGAGAGACATGAAGAGATGAAGAGAGTAAGAATAATGAGAGAGATATTGAGAGAATGAGAGTGAAGGAGAGAGAGATAGTGAGAATGACAGAGAGAGAATGAGAGACATGGACAGAATGAGAGAGAAGGAGAGAGATGGTGAGAGAGAAAGAGAAAGGCATGGTGAGAATGAGAGGGACACAAACAGAATGAGAGACGGGGGAGAAAGAAAGAGAGAGAAGAGACATGGAGAGAATGTGTGTGTGTGTGTGTGTGTGTGTGTGAGAGAGAGAGAGAGAGAGAGAGAGTTCACTTACATATGTGTCTGGGGAATAGTGATAAGAGCAATTGACCTTAAATCACTGTAAACAGTGGCACATCACATGAAAGCCATGTAACTGTTTGTTTGTGTGTGTGTGTGTGTGTGTGTGTGTGTGTGTGTGTGTGTGTGTGTGTGTGTCTATGACAACAGACATAAAAAAGTCTTTTTTTTATTACAGTTTTTACACTTGGTTGCAACTCAGACAGGTTGACAAGCATGACAGTTTGCCAGTAAGTTTTCACCGTACAACAATGTGTGTGTAGATTAGACTTCAGTTAAAACCCCGACATTAATTTAGGAACATTAATTACATTTATGAAGCTGGCAAAACCATAATTACTTTTTCAACCTGAAGATGAAAGTCGCAGCTAAATTGCCAACCTCATCAAGATGAATGACCTCTTTTTCCGTCGCCAGTCGTTCGGTTCCACTTTGGTTGCGCATGTTTTGAGCATAGCTGTTGCGCGTTATAGAGTAATTTCAATAAAGATTTAACGTTTCGCATATTCTGCAGGATGGGAGAAAATCTTTAGTAACTGAAACTGTTTGATCAAAAAATGCAGTGAATTCTTGGTGTCACGTGGATGACAAAAACAGCATCGTATGTTCAAAAATGATCTAGTCCAAACACACCATACGGTAGCTTTTATCATTACGCTACTATGACTTACTATCTGTCTCAAACCACACTCTAACAGTTCACTAAGTAGTGTATTGTTTGGGGACATTTTGTGGTCGTGACGAGGTCCCCCTCCCAGCACCTGGTGTATTTCCCAATACTTGTTTGCTTGTGCTTTTTATTTGTTTTGCCTTTGTTTTGCTTTTGGTCCTGTCTCCATCTCATTGGTTTGTTCCCCTAATGTGTGCACCTGTTCCGTGTTTAGCCCTGAATTAGTGTCTGTGGTTCATCGTGAAATTTGATCATACATCAGTCCCCTTAAGTCCGAGCCCTGTCCTCTGAGTTCTGCTCCTGGTTCTGACGCACACATGTCTTATCATTGTTGAATACTGATTATCCTAGCTCCCACACAATGGCCTATTATGATTGCTGGATTCACCATAATAAAGTGCACAATTACTGTCCAAACATACGCCCTTAGCCATTGCAGGGAATAGGGAGGATGGCGTGCCTTGCCCAGCACAGGGCAAATAAGACAGCATTGTCAAAATCAGTTACAAAAAATGTTGTGTCATGATGGCAGAAGAATCGAGTATGGCCTTTTGTCTTGTAGGGTGTGTTCCAAACTTTATGTTTGTGCAATTTGTGAGGTCAAACAGAACTGCATTTAGATCCTGCTGAGGCCAGTTTCTTTCCTTTCACCAAATGATACACACACAAACGCTACCTGAGTCATAGCACCTTTTGAGCATTGAGGTTAGCATGATTTAGATACAGTAATGCACTAAAAAACCTGACAGAATAATACTGTGTGTGTTTATATGTGTACACTTCAGTATGTGTGTGTGTGCCAATATTTGGTATACTCACTCCCTTATGAGATCAAATGTGATTAACACTAACAGTAAATGAACTGTTAATGACTCATGTTTATCCCTTATATCCTTCACACACACACACACACACACACACACTCACAACGAGATGCTCTTTGCCCTCGTGAGTCCCGAACACATGTTTCTATTAGACCTCCATTGTCACTGGTGACATTTTGATTGACAGCTAAGATCCGGTTGGTCAGAAAGTCCAATTTCTGAGCTGTGCTGTTCCCATGGCAACTAGATCTCAGGGGGAATTCAGAGCATTCTTGCTTGAGGAAACAATGCCACCTGTCTCTCTCTCTCTCTCTCTCACACACACACACACACACATATATACTCACACACACACACACAAACTAGAGCTTTACCCAATCCTCAAGATCTACACTAAGCCAGTAACGCTCCAAGATACTGACTTCTGGCTACAGGCTACTGACATTTGTGACTTAATTTGTCAAAACTTCGGCATAAGCAATATATCTCCTGCATGCCAGTCACCAACGTCCACATCACTGTCAAGATGAAGACTGTCTAGATATACTGACTAATGACTAAAGGATTTGAAATAAAAATTGGTACAATTTGAAAGAATTTTAAAAAGTATGTTGTGTGTGTGCGTGTGCGTGTGCATGAGTGTAAGGCTAGTTTCTCAACGACATCTTAGGGTGCTTTTACACTTTTTTTTAACAGAAAAAGTGCTGATCATAGTGCTTTTTGTGCTGATATGAAAAACACCACGTCTGCAGAACTTTGTGAAAGCAGCATCTTACGTGTAGCATCACATGTATAACGTGCATCATCAGTTAAGAGAAAAACGTATGTGTATATAATAGCTTTTCAACACAAATGCTTTGATTTACGACAAACACTAATGCATGGCAATCAGTAGTGGACTTGTGTGAAAGTATTGATATTTCTACTTGAGTAAAAGTATAAACATGATGGGACATGTCCACTGCACATGGCATGAATATCTCCCTTCGTTCCCGTGCCACTTGAGGGGAGTGTCTGTCTACAAGGCAGGACGTCAATGAACCTGTCAATCATGAAATTGTAGATTTCAAATAAATGATTTTCTTATTCAAGTAGCTACTCTCATGAACTTAGATCTAAAAGGCATCCTGAGCTACATATTTATGAAGTCTGACAGACTTCAGAAGTACAAATATTCCTTATTTATTTTGTTGTCTAGCACATTTGAGTGGGAATGCGTGTCACTGGATGCCTCCGGTGTGGGAACGGTGGCTCAGTGGTGCCTCGCACCTCATGGGTTGGGGGATTGAATCCTGCCTCTGCCCTGTGTGAGTTTCTCCCCATATTTCAGGGGTTTCCTCCCCCAGTCCAAAGACATGCTTTGTAGGCTGATTAGCATTTCCAAATTGTTCATAGTGTGTGAATGTGTGTGCGATTGTGCCCTGCGATGGTTGGCACCCCGTCCAGGGTGTCCCCCGCCTTGTGCCCCGAGTTCTCTGGGATGGGCTCCAGGCTCCCCCGCAACCCTGTGTAGGGTAAGCAGTACAGAAAATGGATGGATGGATGGATGGATGCCACTGTAAAAAAACTAGACATGCCACTGTAAACAAACAGCTAGCTTTCTCGGCCAATGATTGTTTTGCTTCTGTTGGAAAGTGTGTCGTATTCAGATATTTCAGCCAATCCAGTTTTCTCCTACGTCACTGTGATAAGTAACGATACTAAAAACGTCTCTTACGATCATACTTACCGATACTTAAAACAAGCTACTTAATGGATGAGTTATCCGTTTAATCTTAAGTAGTGCCAAATGATGCGTGTCTGATTTGAGAGTATGTGGTAAAACGAATATGCTTATGATACTTATGATGCTTACGAATATGCTTAGGATTCTGACACCCAACAGCACAACACGACGTTTTAGAAAACAAATTCTGCCTTGCTGTCTCTGTTTTTTTTTTTTGTTTGTTTTTGTTTTTTTGCAGCATTTCTCACTCATTGGGTAGAACATGATTGGTTGATCTGGATTGGTTCATCACTGTAGGGATTAGTTCCCTACAGTGGCGTATTTCATACTGGGTATTAGGGCGTATTTCATACTGGGGATTGTAGTTTCGCTACATCGATGTGTGAAAGCATGAAACTGATTCAAAATCATAAATTCGGTCAAAACCTGACACTAAGTGATACAATACCATGCAACACAATACTACATACCATGACAGAAAATATATGAAATTTTAGTTTTATGCTGGAAGGCTCTTTTAAGCCTCTCTCTCTCTCTCTGTCTCTCTTTCTCGCCCTCAGGGCCGTTTCTTAAGAGGTACAAGCGGCCACTTAGGGCTCCCGGACCACCAGGGGGTACCATGATTTCTAATATAGATATGCAAAAAAGTACACTTTGCAAATATCTGATGAAAAAGTTTATGTATCAGGCTGTCACAGGGCGCCTCCTTGTGGTGTGAAAAGAAGAGAATCTGCAATTTACATAACAAAATGATATAACTAATCAGTCAGAAGATCACGAAGAAGCAGCACCATTGAAGCGTTCATATCTAACTGGGGTGTAAGAGGAGAAACAGCAAGAAATGAATGCTAAGTAATTAGATTGCTTCTGCATGTTGATGTAAATGAAATGGAAAATGTCAAGTAGCTAGCTAGTATTTAGAGTAATGAGTGTTAGGTTAACTTTTTATTAAACTGTTATTCGCTCATTCAGAGATAATCAAGTATTAAATCTGTTCATTCTTATACAATAAAATAAGATGCGTAGGGCCCCAAAATGTTCAGAAATGGCCCTCTCTCTCTCTCTCTCTCTCTCTCTCTCTCTTTCTCTCTCTTTCACCCACACACAGACACACAAACCAAACACTTCAACCCAGTCCTTAAGGCGCACTCTAACATCATGCAAGAAACCCTACAGATATACTAACCACTCACACCTGTGATTCCAACATAAACTGTCATTTGAAGACTCCACTCCCATTCCTAATTAACATCACGGACATGTTTTATTAAATTAATAGTTACCATGTCTTCATGCCATGTGTTAAAGACAGGACACAGTGTGTCCCATGAGACATGCAGTTTAACTTAAGTATTAATTTCAGAGGTTGCTATGGCAGGGCTGGGAGAGAAACAGAAAAGCAAAACTGATCTGGGATAGCATCTGTTTTCACACTCGTACACATACACACACACACACACACACACACTGGTCTAAAACGCGGCATTTAAAAACTGGACCTGTAGCTAATGTCATCCAGGTTTTCAAAAATTGCTTCCACATTCTTCATTTGTCATTTTGATACAGATGTACACCATGCATACTTACATTCTCTCTCTCTCTCTCTCTCTCTCTCTCTCTCACACACACACACACACACACACACACACAGTGTACAATGAATATCAATATATGCAGCAGAAAGCAAAGATATTTTCCCGGATCTTACATCCTAATGAGAACAATGTTCAATTTTCAAAGTGCCTCATATTCCAAACACACACACACACTTGCACACAGACACACACACAGTCAGAAAGCACACTTCCTGTACTATGGGCAGGAATGTCGTAGTGTTTCCCGGCTTTCCGGTTTAGGATGTTCCTTGGCCTCAACAATACCGAAGCCATTTCTCTAATTCAATCTCTATTGTTTTGTGAAGCAAGGATTTGTTTGGAGGTGTGAAATTGTGTACGAATTTTAATAGGGCATGAAATCTGTAGATGAATGTCTCAGTTATGAAGTATCACAGAATTTTGTTACTGTAATGACCAACGGAGAGTCATGGAGAATTTAAATAACATTATTTACTGCATTAGGTAACATGAACAAACCATAAACATCAGCATTAATAAACCTTATACCACAGATTGGTTGAATTCTCAAATCTGATTGGGCAGAAGGTGTGGATTAATTTAATATAACCTATGAATGTGTTCTTGGTCTAATATGTTTTTGTTTCTATAGAAACAGCTGAAGACAAAAATTAAACTGTTTAAAAAAAACATGTTGTTTAACAAAGAAAAACGTATCATCGTTGATGTGCGAGGTTTTTTTGTTTTGTTTTGTTTTGTTTTGTTTTGTTTTTTTGTTAGGGGAGTTTATGTAACATTTATGGAAGGAGTCTCCAGTGTCAGCACTTTGTAACAGTCACGGTGCTTTGTAAAGTTTCTCAGCATTGGAAGGTTTACGCTTTCTGCGTTCTCGATAAATAACAAGCTGAGTTTTTTGTCTCATTATGAAGAGGCTCGCATGGGAGAAACTCTTTATAACCTAAGTGATAACAGGAACTAACTCGTCTCATGGATTTTCCATAACAAACCTATCTATAAAGCGTTAAGCGCAATATGTCGTTCATTAACGAATTGAAAATTGTAATTGCTAGCACACTGCTGTGGTAAACGTTGAATACTTTCATACATGCACTTGTATGAAAATAGCACACTATGGGGTGGATTATTTGCGTTGGGCCATATCACACCACCCCTGCATGGTGTTTCATGTGCTTTTCCTTACGTAAGTAATGCTAATAAAGTAACCATAATAAAGTAAGTTAAATCATGTATCAATTGATGTTTGTTTATTTGTTCATGTAATACTTCTTAACTAAAAATAAGTCCAAATAAAATGAAACTTTTTAAAATATTAAATTACAACCTGTACCTAAATGTTGAAACTCTGATCTCTAGGTATAAATATTAAAATTTCCTTCAACCTCAGTTCTGAATTTTGCCAGTTAACAACCAAAACATGTTCAGTAAGATGTTGCTCATGTTGGTCACCGTGGGCTTCAGGTGATGTTATAAACACTGCTTAATGCATATATATTTAAAAAAAAAATCAATTTAATACAAGTGTTACTTGGTTGGTTTATAAATGGTGACGTTCATGGTTTATTGGTGTTGAAATTGTAATAATGTTAATGTAAATATGTTAAAGTGTCAGCATGTGCACTTGTACTTAGTGTCATGAGTGTGTTGTGAGTCAGAGCTGAGGGTTGATTCTCACTGAAGCTTATGTCTGGTTCATGTTCAGGTCTTTGTCTGAGGCAACAGGAAGTCAGTGCAAGTTCACATCAGTGAAAACAAAAACAAATCCGGTAAATGTGACACTGCTATTGTAAAGTAATCTGTTGACTTCGCAAGACCGACATAATGCAGCTAGGTTTTCTCATGAAAGCAATAATAATAATAATAATAATAATAATAAAAATAATAATAATAATTCAGCATTGCGTCATATTTGAAGTTTGTAACCATGACAACACATTTACAAATGTTAAAGAGTAAAAATATAAGGTTCATGAAAGTTGGTATACATCATCTCGGCACTGCAAGGCTCATATACTTCATCTGCTCAGCTCAGTCAAGTATCTTTGGATTAAAAAGCATCTGCCAAATAACTAATAAATGAATTCAAAATTCAAACGTTTTTTTAAAATAAGATACAATTGAATGAATTCATATTTCAATCGTTCTTCATTTTTAAGATTTGATATTTAAACACTTTATTGAATACTTTTTAATAAGTTTCTTTTTCTATATTTTAATTTTTATATATTTTACTTCAATCTATTGCACTTATATTGTCATGTAAATTATATACATATATATAAAATTAATGAATTAATTAATTTGAGGACAATATGCAGAAAATACCATATTACAATTCTCAAAGTCATTTCTATGACATACGGTATGTAGGTGCCAGCAATATAGTAGTGTTGAATTTTAAAAAAATAAATAAATAAAATTGACAATACTTTGTTTTGATTTGATATCTGTGAAAATAAATGTATTTTTATTTTTTTATATTTAAAAAAATTTATATGAAATTTTTTATTTATAGAAAAAATATGACTGAAAAGGAGAAAAAATTAAAATCTGTAAAATAATTTTTTGTAACATTTAAAAATTTTAAAGATTTAAAAAAAAAAGTAAAAAAAAAAAAAATAGTGCCACATCAGCTGCTTCCCTTCAGTTTATGACTAAGTTTATTTAAAAAAAAAAAAAAAAAAAAAACATTTATGCAAGGAATTTATACAAAAGATATCACAATATCCATGATATCTCAGAAAAGCATAATGCAACATAAGTTATCATGATTTTATCAATATTATATATTTGATATTATACTGTCATATTGCCCCGCCCTGCTACCATATTGCTAAGAACACTGGATATCCCAACTGATTTGTTCTCGTAAATGATTTGATCTGTTAATTAACTATTTATAAACTGCACGAAGAAATCCGTGAATTCGAAGAATTTTTGCGACGTACTATAAACAAGCAACAATCTAAAACTTATTTGGCGAAGTTGTTTCCCGTTACGCAGACTGTGCTAGGCGCTGTTCAATTCTGAACTTTGAATCATAAAGTTTGTTTTGCTGTATCGAGAGAAAGTTTTTAATTGTAGTGATTTTATTCAAACTGTTAGAAGCTGATATTCTTTGACAGCACATGAAAAGAGAATCTGAGTGCAGGTCATTCAGGTGTCTTTTTCAAGGCTGAAGTAATTGAAAAATATTCCGACTAAAGACTTCTTTAGAAGAATTCTGAACACACCGTGCTAGCCGGGATCCAATATGGAGGCTTTTTTTGTTATTAGAGGAGCATTTTCATTTGCTTTGGAGGTGTAAGAACACAAACGAGCTCAGTGTAGTGTGTAGGCGATGTTAGTTAAAGACAAGCTTTAAACGTAACTGCAAAAGATGTTCTGATGTTATCATTTTAAACCCTTAAGCCAGTTTATTCCTAATGAGAGATTGAATCTTTCAGGTGTTTTTTTCAAGGCTGAAGTAATTGAAAAATATTCCGACTAATGACTTCGGAATATTTCTGCAGTACAGTCAATTCTATTAGGCTTTTTTTCAACATTTTTGGAAGGAGTCTCCAGTGTCGGTGCTTTGTAACAGTCAAGCGAAGTCTTCAGAACACAGGGCTTTTACAGAACTAACTTCTTTTGCGGAAATTACGCAGCATTAATCATAACTATAAAAGAATAAAAAGTATGACATGCTCTTTAATTAATAAAAATAGTAAGCTTTGGCAGATTGCTGTCATAGAAGAGGAATGAAATACTATAAGACATGTTTTATGTCGAGCCCCGTCACACCGCCCCGTGAATTATTTTTTGTATAACAGCACACCATGATTTATATAGTCTATTTCCATGTTCAGGTTAACGCAATGGATCTATACTGCTGTACAGCTCAAGGTTCTGCATGTCCCGAGATGCTTTTCTGCTCACCACGGTTGTAAAGAGTGGTTATCTGAGTTATCTTAGCCTTTCCTTGTCCACTCGAACCAGTCTGGCTGTTCTCCTCTGACCTCCATCAACATCATCAACAAGGCGTTTCTGTTCACAGAACTGCCGCTCATTGGATGTTGTTTGTTTTCTGCACCATTCTATGCAGACTGTTGTGTGTGAAAATCCCAGGAGATCTGCAGTTTCTGAAATACTCAACCCAACCCATCTGGCATCAACAAACATACCACGGTCAACGTCCCTAAGATCACATTTTTTCTGCATTCTGATGTTTGATGTGAACTGTAGCTCTTGACCTGTATCATGTATATGATTTTTTTGTACTGCATTGCTGCGACGTGATTGGCTGATTGGATAACCGCACGAATTCGCATTCATATGAGTCACCACTTTGGAAAAGTTATAAATAGTTAGGGTTAAGAGGAAATAACGGGTGTAGTTCTTCACTTGAAGGTTTACAAATAAAGGTTTCGTAATATAGCTCTTGCTTCTACAGTGCAAAAGTTTGCACCCCCTTTGCAACTCTTTTATTTCAGTTGCGTTTCGTTTTATATAAACCCATTACATTTTGAACTAAATGTTACAGCAATCTTGGCAGTTTTCTTTATTAGTAAGCTCAAAAGTTTGTATTCCCATCACCAGGCTCTAGTTAATTTATTTAACTGTGCCACATTCATGTATTTGAGTTCAAACTTGCTGAGATCACACATTTCTCCCAAACAGCTTAGTTCATTTCTGTTATCTATTTGCCATTCTCTCTATTTTCCCCATCTGTTTTCCTCATTTCCTCATTCTTTCCTCTTCTCTATCTCCTCCACATGCGTCCTTTCTCGTTCTCTTGTTTTGACTTTCTCAGATGGCCCAGAATTCCTTGCTGTCATAATGTTAGATTACACCATGTTTACTGACTCCCAGCTTGTCAAATACCCCTGGAATTTTCTCGCTATCTGTGCCAAACACACACGGAGTAGAACTGCCACTGCTTCTCATGTGACCCACAGTCATATCACAGGACTTTGAGCTGCCGTCTGTCGCAGTTTCCAGAGTTTTATGGGTAAAGCGTAACAGCCAGGAACGTCGCCAGCTCACGCCAGACACTTCCCATATCCAGTTCTGTGAAACTTCCTTTTTTCCCGCCACAGACTATGACACTCTATTTACAGGACTTATCAGTGAACAAGCAACGCCGAGAAAACACATCAGCAGTCTTAAAGTGCGTGACCTTTACAGAATCGACGTCTGTTAGGGAAATTCGGACTCGGATCATTACGTTTCTGTTTCTTCTGATATATTCTTACATGTGTTCCAGCAAACTGAGAATGAAGCTGAACACTTCACACAGGATAGCAGCTGTTGTTTTCTGTTAACCGCAACAATTGTGAGCGCATTTGTCCTCCAATCAGAGAGCAAAGAACCCTGAGAAAAACATCAACATCAACAACACTCATGGAATGTGTGACCATCTGAGAAAAGTCACCTGTGCCATTTAATACATTACATTTTTGGTAATAATATTACTGTATGACCAACAGTGAGGATGCCATAAGTGTAGTCTCTTAAAAATCTTATAAGCTTTCTAAAAAATATTTATCACTTAATCTATGATATGCAGTACATCATTATACCATAGCTTGCTTGAATTCTCAAATCTTTTTGGTCAGAAGGTGTTGATTAATTTTCTATAACAGCAGCTCAGACAATAGTTTCGGCTGCAAGGTATTCGTTTTAATATATTATTATGACTAATAACTTACACACAGGCTTCTATGGCAGATGCTCCACATGATCTAAAGCTAAAAATAAACACATTTGAAACCATGTTGATATGGGGAAGCTTGGAGAGGTTTCTTTAACATTTCTGAAGGAGTCTCCAGTGTCATCGCTTGGTAACAGAGCTGTAACTTAAGTTTTCTGAAGTGTAAACTGTCTTTAGGATGGAGAAAGTGTTCCAGGTTCTTGGTAACACGACAAGCTATGTTTTTTATGTTATTATCATTAGCTCGGGATGACAGTTTATAGTTACAGTAACATAAGTGATAACATGAACTAACTCCTTTCATGGACGTTCCACAACATTAAATGTAACTATAAATGGGTAAAAAGTATTATGTGTCATTCAGTAATAAATTTGAAAAAAAAAAAAAAAGTGCTTCACACTGGCCTGCATCACACTACCCTGTTGTTGATTGTTTTCCTATAATAGCATGCCCTGTCATGTTTCCTTCCTTATAAAAAGAAAAACAGTCATGAAATTGCGACTTGCGAGTATAAAGCGAGGCTTTGTACCATCTGTAGCTGTCATTACAATAGCTAATTTAATCAGTCTGGAGTTTGAACCCTTTGGTTAAACATACTTTTTTCATTCTAACTGCTTCCAGAGAAGGAAGTATGTCCAACACTTCCATCTTTCATGATTGTGGGAAGCTGGTGTGGTGTTTAAACTCTGGTTAAAATAAAAAAAGGTTATACCCATGGCTAATTTAGCTATACTTCATCATGAAATGAAAGCATCCATTGCCATAGACTTTTCCAACTTGTACGTGTTTCATTTCCATTGAGCTTAATCAGTTCTTTTTAGATTTGCATAATCAAATCCATTACGACGACTAACTCTGTAGGACGCGATAAGAGTCTTACTGGACCGTGTTTTTCTTTGGTTGACACCAACAAACAGCTAAGGTAACGAAGCTCTAAATCGTGTGAGTCCAAAAGAGAGCGATATTTCCATAACTCGTCCAATGTTCAGTGGAGGAGATGACAAAAGCGATTGAGATGATACACATGCAGGTACAATCAGACACACATGCTATTTGGTTCATCCGTAATTGCAAAGTACCTGCTGGAAAAGGTTTCTGAAGCTTTTCTTTTTCTCTCTTTATCAGCGGGCATTCCTATCAGATGCCTTAATGGCCCCGGGCCAAAACTAACATCAATCTCTAACACACACAAGCTCAGGGCAAGTTGGTGTCTCAGAGAGTACAGGCTCTCCCATTGTGTCTTACTGAATACAGCATTTAACGTAGTTGATTATCTCTCTCTTATTATCTAGTGACTATATGGAAAACAATACAAATGATTAATTGGTATGTTAAAGAAGTAAAGAGCAGGATTGTCGAGCTATCTGGCTTCTTTAACTTTTAGAATTCAACTCAAAGGACTTTAAAGGTGCATTAGGTAAAATTAGTTTTTTTGTTTTTTCCCTCTTTTAAAGATTGGGTCTCTAACATTTAGGTGTTTTCAACATTTGAATGATTTTTTTTTTGTCCACAAAGCTCCACCCCCAGCATCTTAGGTGGCCTGTAGAGTGTCTATAAAATGATTGACAGGAGGCACATCCAAACACAAACAAGTGTCCCAGACCAGACATCACTTTTCCAAACAAGTTTTCTCAGCGCCTTTATAAACTTTTGCTAAATCCATGGCTTAATGCATCGCTTTGATATCATTTTCTACATATCTTCCAGGTTATTTGTACAAGTAAGGAATAAAAAAAATCAACTATTGCACCTTTAAAATGTCACCCACATGTGCACACATTTATGCATACTATAATTTGTGAGAACCTTCCATTGATGTAGTTATTAATCCTGAGCTACACCTAAACATAACCTCATCATTGACTTCAGTAACCAAAAAGAAACATTTTACTAAAAATAGTTTAGTTTATTAAATAAAAGCTCAAACTTTTACTCCATGCCCACACACACACACACACACTCAGGATAAATCATAGTAAATTTGCTAAGGCAGTAATTTAAAAGAAGCAAGCTGCTAACAAAACCAACTGCCGCTGCTGTGTGTCACCTTGAACCACAACATATGACTTTTTATTATCATTTTACCTAACTGATAAATTATTACACATGCTCAAGATACTTTCAAGATTTTCAGAAATTTGTCCAGTCTCCTATGTCTTTTTGCAATCCTTTTAAAGAATAAAAAATGATTAGAATTATGATTATAATCCAGTTATAATTATATTCCAATATTCGGTCCATGAGGCAAACACGGTATGTACATCCAGAGCTTTCAGTTCCATTTACACTGTGTTTAAAAGTATATTATTTTTAATTTTCTATTTTTTTCTAAAATTGTGTCTAGGTACATTATGTATCTATAATGGATCTCCTAAACCCGATTTAATTCAAGTGACAAGCCAACTAGGCTTGCAACTGTAATTAAATAATAACTATGACGAGAATAATAATAGAATAATAATAGGTGATGGTCCTAGATAACGACATGCATCTTGAGGCTAAACGGTGTTTTAAATAACACTTAAACGGTCGTCCTTTGGGTAAAGGTTTAAGAGAAAAGCTCGCAAGCCATGTCTGTGTCCGTACAAGTCTCCAGGAGATGATCAAGCCTTAAAGTTTGTTACACCACAGCGCTATCGAAATCACAATTCTATTAGCAGTAGTTTAGCTGCAAGGCAAATCACAGGCTTATTTATATGAATGCGCTTTTTCTAATACGTTACCGTTTCTATAGCAACAACTCATTCACAGGGGGTCGTTTGATGGATTCTCCACATAAACTGTTCGAAAAAAATGCATGCGATTGTTGACGGTTTCTGTGAGGAGAAAACTATAACTAAAAAATATTTATCATATTTGGAAGGAGTCTCCAGTGTCGGAACTTAACAGACAGACGTAAAGCTGTAAGTTTTCCAAATCTTCAAGATGGAGGGCTTCGTATGTTGCACTTTGTCTGTAGCATGACAAGCTGCGTTTTTGTTTGTTTGTTTGTTTGTTTTGTCTTATTAACTTAAAGAGAGAAAAAAAGAAAGGCTGGTGAAGGAGGGACAGTTTGTAGCTGTTATAATGTATGACGACAGAATTTAACGTAGCTTTGCGACAGCATTAAACGTTACTATAAACAGATAAATACTACCATGGGTCAGCTTTTATTTCGTAAATGTTAGTGTTGGAAAATTGCTGTGGTATAAGAGGAATAAAACACACCACAACAGCATGGCCAGTCATGTTTTATTCCTTACCTAGCGTACAGTAATCACATTATTATTTATTTGATTTATGCATTTCCTGCTTGACTGGTTGTGTAGACTGTCTGCTTCAGTATGAATGTGAGACAGAAACTTTAAAGAAACTTTAAAGCGCTGTCACTATTACAAGCATGTGTGGTTTTTTTTTTTTTGGTCCTGATGAATTTGTTTGAATGTTGACCTGAAACCAACCAAATCCAAATTAAATATCGCACACCCTCAGAGGCACACATCATTCGAAGCTGTACGGAGACGCAATAAAGTGACTTTACAACCAGCGCAGATGTTATAAATGCCACACTAATGCCACAAAACAAGCTTGTAGCAACTACAAAGCATTTCTCTGAACAATAGAGCAACAGAGTGTACACTAGAGTAACCTGAGAATACCGGTTTAAAAAAAAAAAAAAAAAGGTCAACGGCTGTTGGAATGTTGTGGCAATGTTGTAGAAATGTTGCACTGTTTAGTGTCACTGTGTTGATGTTTGTGGTAACACAAATTGTTACAGTAGTTTCCATATGAATGTAAGTTGTAATAACAACCAGCTACAACAACTAACTTGATCTGCTAATAACAAGTCTTATGAATTTGCATTTGTCTGTTGGTTGAATTAATGTCGCCATGTATGATAGTGGTAAGAAAGGGTTAGGGTTAGGGTTAGGAGTGTGCATGAGTAACCCTAACCCTAACCCTAACCATAAGCTCATGTAAGCTTGCTCTGCTACAGTTACTTCTAGTAGAATCAAGCAGACATGAGTCAGAAACATTAGTAACCTAATGTAATATATGTTGCAAATTGTAAAAAAGTTGTCAGAGAACATTACGAAAGCATCAGAAGCACCTTTACCCTTATTTGCAGGTCTGGTCCTGCTCCTGGAGCGACTGCGTTGCCTCTGGAGTCGGGTTCGACCCAGCAGCCTGTAGTAGTAGCCTGGTCTCCCAGAACCTTTCCTAGTTATTCCTGACATTCTCCCCACACACACTCACACACACTCATACACAAGGACACATCAACTCCTTGAGTCCAAACACAAGCACACACTGAAGCCTTCCTCACTTACTGCTATGAGTTAAACCCGTGTCTAAAAGCTCACAGTGATCAGGTCCATAGAAAAGAAGTTCAACTGGAGGAGCAAAAGTTGTTCAAGTCCCTCCAGTCACACTCTCCCTCCACACTGTTTGTAATCTGGGTGAGCTCTGGAGGTGGGGATAGAGCCATGGAGTGCATAGATAGAACAAGACAAAGTTTTGGGCTCGTGGGAAAACCTGGAGTGGATTTCCAGAGGGTGGAGAAGGAAGGAGTTCAAGTCAAGAGTGGAAATGAACCAACCAGGATTGTTATTAATAAAGATTCAAGAAATGGCTGACAAATTAAAGTTAAAAACCAGCACATGGCTTGGCTCCTAGAACAGCTTCAATGCATCTTCAGATTCTCTGGAGCTCTCATTACTGGAGCAACGGACACCATTCTTCCAAAAGAAATTCCCTCAGTCAGTGTTTTGATGATGATGATGATGATGATGATGATGTTGATGATGATGATGATGATGATGGTAGTCCAAAATCACCTATTAGTGTTCACCAGGGTGGAGATCTGATAACTGTGAAAGCCACAGCATATACATTTACACTGTCTTCCTCTTCATCAACCCATTCAGTGATCCTTCATGCCCTGTCAACGGGGGTGGGGCGGAGGGGGCGGAGTCATCCTGAAAGACACCACTCCCATCAGGGTAGAAATCTTTCATCATAGGATAAAGGTGATGAGTTAATGATTTGCAGTCACTCATTCCTATGAGGACAAGTGAACCCAAACCATGCTAGCAAAATTCCATAACAGCATAACAGATAAGGGCAGGGTTTTGTTTTGTTTTTTTTTCCTTTAATTTGTCACATTTAAATCAATGCTACAGTAGATATTTTTAATGTATAATTTTTAAATTCTACATAAAGTTTGGTTTAAGTAGAATTTTGATCATTTCTATTTGTATACTTTTAGCAATTCTAGTTTTATAGTATATTTAAGTACATTTTTAATGAAATTAATTAATTAGTTAATGTCTGTTTCTTTTTTTTTTTAAATTTTATATCCATTTGGAAGTAATATTGCTACATTTTTGTGGTTTCTTGTTTTATTTCAATGCGTTGTTGTATTTCAGTGTATTTACTGTATTTATAATTTATATTTTATCACTTTTTTTGTTGTTTCATTTCTTGTTTACAATAATAAGCTCAACGTAAAGACAAAAAACAGTCAAAGCGAGTCAAAGCATACTGTATATATTATAGACAGCTTTAGAATGATACATATTTGGGCTGTTCTTAATGATCAGCACATATACAGTACGCAACATACAGTATGTATCCCGGCCAAGCAAGAAAGGGCTCAATCGAGGAACAGAGGAAGACAAAATGACAAAAAAAAGGGGGAAAAAAAGATAGAAGCTAAAAGCTGAAGATAATATGAACTGAGTAAAAACGTTTTTCAAACGTTGAGGAGGTGGAGTTAGCTTTACTTACAGCTACATCTGCAGAAAATACAATAAAATCATTAATTACAATCTCTCTCACACATATCTTTCATGGTGAACTGTATAGAATGAAATAGTTTCTGTTTCATCAGGTATTAAAAAATAAATAAATAAAACACAATTGATAATTAGCATACAAGGTGCCAAAATGTGTTGATTAATTTTCGCTATTTATTACTTAATTACTATTTTTGTCTTATTAACCTTAAGAGAGAAAAAAGATAGGCTGGTTATAACTGCTATAACATAAGGAACTAACTTATTTCATGAACATTCCACGACATTAAACGTAACTATAAATGAATTAAAACTATGACGTGTCGTTCATTAATAAATTGAAATTATTCGAAATTGATGGGGTATAAGGAGAGAAAATCACTTCAAGATGTGCCGTTATAGGAAAATAATCAACTTCAGGGTGGTGTCAGTAACGCTGCTTTGTCTTGGGCCTCATCACACCACCTCGTAGGTGATTATTTTCCTATAGCTGCACACCCCTGAGTGTTTTACTCCTTGTATATCATGGTAAGACGTATATGCTCATAACACACTCTGTTAGTTGTTAATCGTTCTATTAATACAGTCATTGTCACTCTTACTTCTATCGAAAAGCACAAACTTTTTTATATTCGTATATTAGCAAAGACGAATTGAAAAATATAATACAAATTGACAAATTAGTATTAGTTGTTTACAACTGATGAAATAAATTAATAAATAAATGATCAGTTCTTTGTAGTGGGCTCAATCTCAGTGGAACATTCCTGCTCCTGTGTGGACAGATTCCAGACCAGGGTTTGTGTGTATGTGTGTGTGTGTGTGTGTGTGCATGCTCATAAGGGGCCCTGACAAGCTTCTCCATGTCTAGCAGTCCTTAGCCAATCAGGAACTATTTGTGGGTGTGGGTCAAGCAGCTGGAGTACTGCTGAGCAGATGGACACAAAGACACATAAATGTGAGCATACACACACACACACACAAACAAACACACACTCATCTACAAATATACAGTGTACTGATTTACAGAACTTAAAAAGAAGAAATAGATACAGGAAGACAAAGAGTGTAGACAGACTATAAATAAAGTCAAAAGGACAAAAGGACGAAGCTTTAATGTCTCCAAAGCTCTGGACACAAAAGAACACACACCACCACACCTGTTGCTGTGCGTATGGAGAGTTATCTAAGAAGTTTTGAGAAAGTTCAATGCAGACAGTGTGGAATCCATGATCTGGTTAACATTACAAAGTGTTCTTTAGTTAAACACACACTCACCCCTTAGACACACACACACACACACACACACACACACAGGCCATAAACCAGTCAAATGCATAATTCTACCTGAGTATTTGGTTTCTCTGCTTAGTTGTGTGACTCTTTGTTTGATAGCCCTTATCTCTCCCTGCGGACCCATACTCACACACACACATACACACACTCACACACAGTCGCACTGTTCATAGCTGAAGCTCTTGGGGTCCACTCTTGTTTGGGGTCACGTTCAGGGGGCGTGCTCGTTTCCTGTTCTCAAGACTTTCCCTGCACTCAGACACTCTGGGGACTGACCTCATCGTAACAGCTTTTGTGGATAAGTGTGTGTGTGTGTGTGTGTGTGTAAAACAATATATCCTAGAAGTTTTCGGAAGAAAATTTGCCTTGACTATTCTTACTTCAGCTGATATGCAACACATAGATAAAGACAGCATGCCATGGAAACACACCATACAGGAAGTAGCTGGATAAGAGCGTGTTTTTGTGGTGGAGGTCTGGGAAAACCCCTCGGATGTTGCCTGTGAGAGATTGAAAAATGAAAAAATATATATATATATATATATATATATATATCTCCAAACCAATGCAGAAATGCTTTATTAACTTTGTAAACTTGGCCTGGCGTTCTGCAAAGATCATGTTAGGTAGGTTTAAGAAACACGGCTGCAAAATCAGTCAGTCTGCGTAAAAGTGTTTGAATTTCTAGCTTGCTATCTAAGCGTGCTTTCTTCACGCAGTGAATATCATGCTTGTATCAAGTCGGTGATTAGTTACTGTACATGCATGGGTGGTGCTACTGCCACATTGTAAGTGTAGCATTGCCACATTGAAAAATAATTCAAATGATGGGCTCATATCTAAACTCAAAGGTTACACAGCAAACCTAGCTAGCTGACTCTGAATGCGCACTCACACCAAGGAAATGATGCTCCCTCATACTCGCTCTGGATAACACAGCCATGTGATCAGGAGAAAATAAGGAATGGACTTCTTACATGAAAAGTACCATTAGTGCTAGAACACGATAAACACGATATAGGTTTTTTTTTTGCTAGCTGTGAAAAGTAGAATTGCTGAGTTATTATTGATGAGTAGCGTTGCCATGGCAATACCGGCAATACTGACAGTGGTGGTCATGGTTACATGCCAAAGCAAAACATACATACATATGTCTAATCAATTCGGTTTGTAAACAGTCTCAATACCAGCTGTCAAATTATTACTTCAAAGATTACGGACAAAGTTGTAACGTATGAATGCTAATAAGAAATCGGAGGTTTAGCCAGCAGAACAAAAACTCCTGAATTAATCAGCGAACAGTGATCGACGACGAGGCGCTGGTTCATCAAATACCGTAATTGACATTGAGACAAGAGAGACTGATGTGGATGATGCTAATGATCAAAATCGTAAGTCATTTCACTATCAATTAAATGCAAATGAATCAATACATAGTGGCTGATTTTAGACCATTAGTCGAAAAGTGTTTTTCAGTGGAATGCGACGAGATTCTTTACAAGCAGTTTCCAACTTCTTCACTTTTTAAAATGCTATCAGTTTACAAAACATACTTCAATTCAAGTTTTTATACTATATAGTATAAGAAATATATAGAAAATGCCAAACTCTTTCCACGCGAAGGTTTTTCCCAGACCACCACGAAAAAAATGAACTGACAACATTAACCTTTCTCTGAAACTGACCCCACACCTATATAAGCCTTGTGGGTTAAGGGGCGGAGCTAATTTCTGGGCCAGAAAAACAAAGAAACAAGCAAGATCCGTTACATTTGTTGCATTGTGAGGATTTCGAATGTATCTTTGAAATAAAATGTTTATTACTTGCTAAGCCTTTACTCATTAAAGCTGTATGATAAAAGAACTAGCTAATCATCCTATATCCTGAATTAGCTAGGTATCATGGATCTATGTAGCATAGGAGTGTTTGCCTTAAAATGTTCAAGTTTGAGTGAAAAAATGATGATGTTTTTCCAATTAGTAACATGTTTTAAAGCAAAACTGGTCATTATATTCGGATAAATAAGATGTAATTCGTTCAGTTCTCTGGCAAATCTTAAAGAAAAAGCTTTCTTCCAGCTAGCTTAACTTACGAATATGTCCCGAGTTTTCCAAAAACGTCACAGCAGAACGATCTTCATTAAATGGTAGAGTGAGCATCACAATGAATGCTCTCTCTCCCAGGTAAGACGATCTTAACATTGCACTACTTTTGGGAAACTCAGCCATGTGTAGTACAGATGCTTTTGGAGAAAGAAGACACACTTTTTTCTACATCTCACAGCTAATATAGGAATATGGAAACTCTTAAACATGTGAAATCTACATTTAAATTGAGTCCATATGACTTTCTGATGTGCTACTTGAACAACACAACAACACTTTAACTCATTTTCCTGAGGAAAAGTGCTAGCCTTCTGGTGATATTGATGCTATTCTAATACTTGAGATGAGATGATAGACAGGATATGCTAATTTAAATGTCAAATGTCATTAAACCTTGTTTTTGGAGAAAAAGCACAATACATTTGAGATATTATTCAAATTTATTGAAACTTAAAGCAACATTAAAAGTTTTTTAGCCAAGAGTGGTAATACACATGCACACACACACACATACACACACTTGCACGCAAATGCAAATAAGCCGTGGTTTGTTCATGCCACAGGGGCAAACGCTATTACTGACTAGGCAATAAAGAGACAGATGATACTTTCTTAGCCACTTGTTTTGTATCTATAAGCATCTGTTTATAGATTTTAAAGGAGAAAGAAAGAAAGAAAGAAACAGAGAACAAAATAATGAGCAGCTCGCTAGCTTTGGAAGTTAAACATGTAGCAACAAATGCTTTAAACCTTTTTTTTTTTTGGTTGGTTGGTGTGTGACGTTTGCTTTTTTTCTTTTGTTTTAGAGCTACAACACTAGTGTAGTCATGTCTATACTGGAATGGAAGTCTTGACATGCTCGAATCTCTATATACTTCCTCCAAACAACAAAGTAAAGCTATGTAACATTGTAAAAGGCACAGGAGGCGGAGCCTATCCTGATAACATTACAGTGTTAAGCCTCTACTGCATGAATTATTATATTTACATTAAAAAAATGTTTTTATGGATTTTTATTACTTGAATTAGTTCAAGAAATAAAAATATATTTAAAATTTTTTTTTAAATTTTTTAGGGGGGTAGTTTGTAAATTGTTGCCATATGGCAACACCATGCAGTAAAGGGTTAAGCTACATGTTAATATTGCGCTGTTGAATTCTCAAAACTGATTGGTTAGATGTTGTTGGTTCATTTTCTCTAACAGCAGCTCTGACAGTAGCTCCGCTGTCATTCAAATCACAGGGATCTATTAATACACTCGTTCTAATACGTTACCGTTTCTATAGTAACAGCACATGCACAGGAAGTGGTATGGCAGACGTGCTGCATAATCTACACCTAATATTAAATTTCTTATTATTTAACAAAGAAAACATAGAATTGTTGACATGGTGATGATATCTGTGAGGAGATTGTTATTTATTCAGCATTTTTGGAAGGAGTCTCCAGTGTCAGCACTTTGTAACAGTCAGAGGTACAGCTGTAACTTGAAATTTACCACCGCAGGAGTCTAAGGACAGCAGATTATGTGCTTTTTGGTTTCTCAGTAACATGATAAGCTGCATTTTTCTGTCTTATTAACTTCAAGAGAAAGTTACAGAATGGCAGTTTATAGCTGTTATAACATAAGTGAGAACAGGAACTAACATTAAATGCAACTATAAATGAATACAAAGTATGTGTCGTTCTTTAATAAGTATCAATGATAATCGTTCCCAGATTGCTGTGGTATAAGAGGAATAAAACACTTCAGGGAGTGCTGTTATAGGAAAATGATCAACTTCTTGGTGATAATAGTAACTTCACGTCACCATATCACAAAACCCAGATGTTGTCTATTTTCCTAGAACATCATGTCTCAAAGTGTTTATTCTTAACAGTCACAAAGAACTGGTTAATTTATAGTGTAGGGAGATGTACGAAAATATTATATGAATTATGAAAAGACATCGTAGATCTAGCGCAAAATTAAGAATCAGCCATCAGACATGTTTTGATTGAATGACAACATTTGGGGTAAGTGAAAAATTCACTGCACTATTCAGTCCTTATGCTGCATTCGTTGTGCCTTGTTAGTGGTAATTTGCATGTTTTTAAAAAATAATTTCCCAGCTTGGCACGTTCAACGTGCAAAGTGAAAAAAAAACATAGACGCCTTTACAAAAGTGTGTCTTTTGTTTGCTCTGTCAGAGCATGTAAAGCTCATAGAAAGGAACTTTAACAGCACTTTAACAGTTACAGGCCTGAGCGGCTATTGGTGCTGTTCTATTATCGTGAACTTCATACGACATTTTGGACTGAAATTGAAGCACAGCAACAACAGCGGATAAAAGCAAGTAGCGTTAACAACAAGCTAGCCAGCTAATATTAGTGATAACACTAATGTTGATGATTACCTTCTCAAATCAGTGATTCGTCTGGCCAATGTTCTAGATTTAACTAAGTACTGTGTTTGTATATTAACTGATCTATAGCCAACACTGCTGTAAACTAATTGAAAATTAGAGGAGAGGGACGTTATACTGTTTACAGTGTGAGCGGCCATGTTGATTTGACATCACTCCACAAACGGGGAAGGAACTGGTCGTTGAGAAACTACCCCAATTTCAGTCCAAAATGTCGTATAGGTTGAAATTTCAAGATGAGAGGGTGTTTTCAGTGGCTTTTCCCGGTTGTAAAAATTCACATCCTGTCGTGGTTTATTCCTTACTACATTAGTATAGAATAGTATGTTATTTATTTGCATAGTTTTGGCTGTAGTACATTGTTTATTGTACAGTATAATAACCTATTTCAGTAATTTTATACATTATATGCATATTTAGTTAATATTTATTCTTGACGTCACTCCGTAAACGGGGAAGGAACTGGTGAAAACTACCCCAAGTTGATGAGATGAAATTTCAAGATGAGAAGGTGTTTTGAGTGGCTTTTACCCAGTTGTACAAATTCTAACTTCACCTCAAACACAGCATTAGTCTAACTACTTCCAACTGCATATATATGTATATATTGATGTTTCTGAGATAATCTGCATAGTGATGCATACTTAACTGTAGAAAACAAAACAAAAAAATAGTGCACGTTGGTCCCCTAGAGAAGTTGTTCAGTGCCATTATATGTACTCTTGAAGCACGTTTGTATTTGCTCTGTTTTGAATTACTGATAAGCCACTTTCACAACTTAAAACAACACTTGTGTTATACCTGCTGATGTGCCATAAACACACTTTGTACATTCAAACTTTGAAGGTGAAAGTTGCACGGCATTTAGGATTTACTCAGCTTTACTAATAACAAAGTGGACCAAAAAGTGAAACCGCCCACGCTTAGACACCAGCCCTCAGGGCTTGCCATAACTTTCTGAACCAACAATGTCATAACTGTTAAGAAAGTTTGATTAGCGCAATAGACGAATATGCCTCTCTAACCTCTTGTTTATTACCGCAAGTTTATTATATTTGCAGCACACCAAGTTATAGTATGATATAAGAGTCTGAAGAAAATGAGGCACAATATCAGGGTCATATCGCCCACTTTATCTGTGTGTGTGTGTGTGTGTTTGAGAAAGAAAGACAGAAAAAGGTTATGTGCGAGTGTGAGAGTGCAGTGGACGAACTTAGCAGACCTATTTTCCACTTTTGATCTTTAGTCCAGTGCTTATTCTCCTGCTGCCTTTATTCACTCATTTAAATGTGTGTGTGTGTGTGTGTGTGTGCACTTGCATGCACCAGCAATTGTGAGTTCTTTGTATTCCTGACTAATAATAACCCACAAATGTCTGAACTGTGTTTCAATTGGGAGCCTTTTCACATCCTATCACCGCTGAGATCTAAATGATCTAATTTTCTGAATAATGAGAGTTAAAAAGAAAGAAAAATGGTGGGAAGGGAATCAATACTCACACCTACCATCATTTGTCTCTTTATTGATGGTGTGTCTTATCTGCACACCCACTTGAACGGTCTTTGTATTAAAAAAAAAGAAAAAAAGAAAAAAAAAAGATGACACAGGGAGCAAGACAGCAGACGAATAATTATAAGATATTTGATAAAAGAGTTCATAATAATATACATTCACGTTCAACACGTACTGGCTGTTAGGCATGGCACACTTATTACATCATTATATCCCAGCTCTGTTGAATTCTCTATTCTGATTGGTCAGAAAGCTTGATTAGTTTGCTATAACTATCATCACTGGCAAATGGTCTAAAAGCAATAAAACAGTTCAAAATGTGCTGTTATTGTAAAATAATCAACTTCAGGGTGTTTACAGTAACTCTACTAAGCGTCAAGTCACATCTCACCACACCATTGTTGATTATTTTCCTATAACAGCACATCCTGTCGTGATTTATTCCTTACTTACTACATTAGTATAGAATCGTAATTATTTATTTGCATAGTTTTGGCTGTAGTACATTGTTTATTGTAGAGTATAATAACCTATTTCAGTAATTTTATACACTATATACATATTAAGTTAGTATTTATTCTATATCTTCTCATTGCTTGAATTTTACAGTCGAAAAAGAAAACAGATTTCGTTTACTTATATTTTCATAATTAGTAAATGACTGCTTATGTGCATTATTACAGTATACGGTATTATACTTGTCTTATAAAAGTGGCCTAGAATTAAAAAAAAACTGTTTGAATGTTAATTACAGCTAAGTGTATGAATATTTATCATGAGCCAAAATTTCATAATCATAACAGGTCTATTTGTAAACAAATATGGCAGACAGTATTAACTAACATTATCCCTTTCATGCATAGTGTCCACACTCATGTCATTGACACTCATGGACAGTCAATTTAAGGCTCTTTTTTATGATTTAGGAAAATAGAAGATGTAAATTATTACTGGAAATTAAAGTAAATTTCTGTAGCTCTGTAGTTCTCAATCTTTAACTACTTTCTACATTAAAAAAAAAAAAATTTAAGTACAATGTTTTGTGCCAGACTCCACTGAATGCCTTAGAGTACGTCTTTGCATCATGCAGTAGTCCCAAACTGTAAATTTTGTATGTTCAGAAATGATATTTTTGTCTTCATTACATATTTTAGACATGAATGTTAAACATTTTGGACATTGGAATATTTATTTATTTATTTATTTATTAGTAGTAGTAGTATTTCAGGCATACTGTTTTAGCTTTTTTTTTTTTAACCAATCCATTTTCTTTTTAAAAATCTAAAAGAATCAGAATTTGAAAATCTAAAGAATCTGGATATGCATATAAATAATTTATGCATGAAAGGGTTATGCTTACTCTGATTTTGTTTTATGTATTAAGCACCCTAAATGTTTTTTTTTTTTTTTTTTTAAAAAA
>CM040480.1:13193862-13251151 GCA_022758105.1 Pangasianodon gigas
TACATTATTCCAGCTTCTGTTACTGGTTACTACATTATTCCAGCTGTTATTACTGGTTACTACATTATTCCAGCTGTTATTACTGGTTACTACATTATTCCAGCTTCTGTTACTGGTTACTACATTATTCCAGCTGTTATTACTGGTTACTACATTATTCCAGCTGTTATTACTGGTTACTACATTATTCCAGCTGTTATTACTGGTTATACATTATTGCAGTTGATATTACTGGTTATTCTTATCCCATTATTTTATTCCAGCTGCTCTTACAAGCTGCTCTTACCAGTTACTACATTATTCCAGCTGCTATTATTGCTTATTAAGTTATTCCAGCTGTTATTACTGGTTGTTAAGTTATTCCAGCTGCTATTACTGGGTATTATATTATTCTAGCTGCTATTACTGGATAATGAGTTATTCCAGCTGCTATTACTGGTTATTGAGTTATTCCAGCTGCTATTACTGGTTATTGAGTTATTCCAGCTGCTATTACTGGTTATTGAGTTATGGTATGTTATATATGACATAAGCACACCAACACATAAATCTCTTCGGGCTTACTGAACAACTTGACATGGTTTGTGGTAGCGTATGATGATTTATGTGTATATTCTGCACCATGCTAAACTGGTTATAACAGGCTATAAGCTTCTCACACATGGCTACACTAGCTTTGTAGGACCAGTACAAAACTAAAAGAAGAAAACATCGGACGCCAAACATGTCTTGGCTGATTAAGTTCAAGAGGAAATTTATTGGCCGAGTTATTAAATTAAGAGCTTGGCTCAAGGACACAACAGTGGCTCTCTAGTAGCCTTAGGATTTGAAGTCACAACATTTATAATTGCATTTTTTTTAAATGTATGTCACTTTCTATATCCATCACAAGTGATCGGTATTCAATGCCGATTCGCACAAAGAAAGAGAATATCAGCGGAAGAGGAACATGCTCTGCCATACCCTCAGGCCAAACTCAGTCAGTAAGCACACACACACACACACATACACAATATACACTAATTACAGCAGAGGACACTTCTCAATGGAACCTTGGAACATCCTCGAGATTAAAAAACACTAGGTCTGTTTTAGTAGAGAACTGAGTTCACCTTTTTCGAACTCAGGACTTAGGACTTAATATCTGTGATCTGTTGCACGTAGAGTTACTCTTCCACATACTTATGCAAAACCTTTCCAGCTTTGCATACATTTGTGTTTTTCATTATCACAGTATCATGATGCAATATCAACACAATCTCATATTAGTCATCCAATACGCACTACTATACACTATAACGTGAGGCATAAAACAAAATAACACAATGCTTACAATTTTACATGGTAAAAAAAAGCACAGCAAACCTTCAGATCAAAAGAAAATCTTGGCTTGGATATACATTATAGCACCACTTATAAAGTATTTTGGTGGAAAATTTGGATTAATTTATTTGGTTAAGAGGTGCCATGGACTTTTATTATAGGTTTTGAGTTTTACTGATTAGGTTGGGGTTTAACTGGATTAGCCCCTGGAAATGTGTTATATAGATGTGTTATAGGTAAGTGTTTTAGCTAAAATAAAAGGTTGCAGACATTTTATGTGTGATGATGATACAGTATATGCAGTATAAGGAGATTTAGATCTTCTGAGGTTTGAAAATCTCAGGAACCTTTAGGATGTAATGTATGAGATCTAATATAAAGTCAGTAACACATAGGGCTGGTTGTATAGTTGCCTGTCTTTAACTGCAGAATACTGTACAGTGCCTTGCTGAAGCAAAACCCCCTTTTGAACTTTTCCATATTTTGTAGTGTTGCAACCTGGAACTGAAATGGCTTTAATTGGGATTATAAAGTGTGTCAACTGGGAAACTGGTCAGGGTTGAGGGAAAGATGAATGGACCCAAACATAGGGCAATGTGAGAAGAAACCTGTTCCTGTCTTCAAAACCAAGAATGTGAATGTGTTAGAATTGCCCAGGCAAAGCCCATACCTCAAGCTGATTCAGAATCTGTGGCAAGATGGGAAAATTGCTGCTCACCAACAGTCTCCAGCCAATCTGACAGAGCTTGAGCAATTCTGCCAAGAAGAATTGACAAAAAAATAGCAGGATCCAGATGTGCAAAGCTAATGGAGACATGTCCCAAAAGACTTGCAGCTGTAATTGCAGCCAAAGTTGGTTCTACCAAGTCATAACTGGGGGGGTTGGGGGGGTCGTGGGAGGAATAGTTGAAGAGAAATGTGTTCTGTCATAGCGTCAGGTCAGTCAGGATACCCAATCACCTATCTCCCAACACACACACACACACACACTGGATTTATATATCACAAATCTACACAAAATGGCATATAATATTTGTGGTAGTAGTGGCATCATGTTGTGGGGACATCCTTCATCAGTAAGGACTGGGAAACTGGTCAGGGTTTAGGGCAAGATGAGTGGAGTCAATTAAACTTTGTGTCATAATAACAAATATTTTACCCATATTTTACCCATATTATACATGTTTTGTAAATCAAATGGTAAAAATTCAAAAAGTCCAGGATGTAAAAGTACAAAAGGTGGAAATATTCAAGGGGGGTTGGGGGGTGAATACTTATGCCAGGCACTGATGCGTTTGGGGAAAATTCAGTCCACATGTTCTTTATAGGATCTGTTGAAAGTTGACACTTATTTCACTTAGCTTCTGAACTTAATGGCCTGGCTTTGAGTAATAAAAAATGATTTCATATTTTATTCTATACTGTATAATTAGTGCATTATTTATCTATCTTAACACAAGTATATCATTATATCCTCCATCCTTATGGTGATTACTGTATAGCAGAAATACATAAAACCTACTGAAGCCACTTGCTGGCACACGTACTGAAAGTAGACGAATGTGGTCGTCATGACAAAGGTAGTCATAGTAACGTGCATCCAGTAGCGCAGCAGCAGTCATGTAATTACAACTTTGCATGACCTTCCAAAAGAATAAAAGTGTAGAGAACATGACAGAAGAGAGCAGCATGTGAAATGGGCAAGATTTGCAGTAGAAACTTCAGAATCGCTGCTGCTTGCCTCTGTGCACGCAATGCCATCTTTTGGCAAGCCGCAGAACTGCTGTGTTTGGTGGAACGAACCCCAAAGGACACACACACACACACCCATCCATCTTTTCCTTTTTCTCCTTGTTCCTTTTCATCATTAGGAATTTAATTCTTTCATTTAGTTATTTTATTAGTATTTTTCACATATAGCCACACTCTACATTTTGATGGACAAAAAAAAACCTCCAAAATAAATTTTAAAAAAGTGTGCCCTTCACAAAGTTTCGAAATTTGGCTGTTGAGTGGCATTCCATTACAAGTTAATCTTATTTTTTATTTATTTATTTATTTGTAATATGACTCATAGTTTGACTTGCTTTTGTAGCAGTAGCTGAGTACTAAGACTTTCTTCAGCCCTTGTGTTTAATCATAGCTCTCTTTGCCCTTCTTCCATCTGTCTTACACTTGTTTCGGGTCAGTTAGTAGAAACTGAGTCTTGTAGCACATGTATCGCCGTCGGCTCCTTTTGCAGCCCTGTACTTGGTTTGGTTTTCGCTTCTGCTTCTTTTCCATCCCTGAAAAAAATCATCTCTGAAATGCGATGCAAAAAAGACCAAATTCCACCAACACTCCTTTTTTTTTTTAAACTCCCACTCTTATTTTCTTTCTACTTTTTGGACAGACTCACCTTCTACCTGCTGTGCAAACTGGAAGGTGTGTTTGTTAGAGCTAAGATGAGGATTTAGAACAGATTTAGAACCACTAGAACCAGAACCACTAGAACCAGGTCTCTGTACCATACAAAGTACAAAGTAAGCATGCATTTGAAAATCTGGTTTAATCCTTAAGTGATCTGTGCTCTAAAGCGTTTTTGAGCATGACCTCTACAACCACTAGAGGGACGAGAAGTCAGGAACTGGAGCCACAAACAATCCCTGAACAAGCTATGAGTAGCTTTTTGACAAAGCTACATAAAAGATGCACTAATTGAGCACTTATTGATGCTTAAAATCACGTCTGTTATGTCTGATGATCAAAAGGCAACCATTAAAAACATGTCATTAATTGACTACATAATAACACAGTTATTATGGCTGATGTTAAGAATGCCAACAAAGTTCAATTTAAATTGGTTATTTGTATCAGGAACAGAGAATAATGATGAGATGGAGAAAGTCGGTAGTGGAACAAGATGTTAAATGTTTCGCTTTGTTTTTGCTTTTATATTAAATTATCGAACAAAACCACCAAATGATAAACCAATTATTTATTGTTTAATTCACATGTATAATCTACTATTAAAATTTTTTGCAGTCCTTGTATTTTTACACTCTTTTAGCCAAAATCAGTTTGATTTAAACGTATTTAAGTTTGACACTTAATGATTACATATATATGCAATTTAATCACATTTTATAGGTTGAATCTGTTGCATTAAGAACACTCTTAATGAATAATTTGGGACATGTTATTATAAGAAAATAAGGAATAAAACATGACAGGGAGTGCTGTTGTAGGAAAATAATTCATAATGGGGTACAAAGCCAAGCTCTTACCACCCAGAAGTTGATTATTTTCCCATAACAGCACATCCTGAAGTGTTTTATTCCTCTTATACTCCATTTTTTAATAAGTTTTTTTAATTAATTAATAAAAAAGACACATTTTATTCACTATGTTTAATATTGTGGAAATGTCCACAAAAGAGTTAGTTCTTACTATAAATAGTCGTCACCCACATCTCTTTTTTTCTATCTCGAAGACCAAAAAATAATAATAATAATAATGATACTGCAGCTTTCTCACCGAGATCACTGCTGTATGAGCTCTTTGACGATCCAAACCACTCTGAAGACTTTTCTACAGAGAATTTGCTAGAGGACACTTTCAGCACTAGCAGATGAAAGAGTGCGCAATGTTCTTACGCATTTTATATGCTGTCTTAAGAGCAGAGAGAAGAAGAAAAAGACATCCCATAAGTGACTGCAGTTCTTTTTCACTGTGCTCTAGCTGTGGATGTATGGTTTTAGTCATCTGGAAATTTGTAGATGTTGATGGTTAACTTGGTGTCTGAAGTGTGTGTGTGTGTGTGTGTGTGTGTGTGCTTGAGGGAATAAAAACACGCTGAACTAGCTGACAGGTGCCTCCTCATCATTACCGATCCCTACTTATAATCCGTGCAACTGAATAATTTATCACCTTACATGTTCCTCTCGCTCCTCTGCTTTTGTCCTTTACATAATGCTCTAATCCATCCTGTCTTTATCTCTTTATTTTTAGACCTCCACAGCTTGAGGGGGCCGATTGATTCGCCTTCATCAATACTGACGCCTGCTGTCTGCTGTGAAGATCCAAGAAATTTGACCTCCTGTCCTACTGCAAGATCTGCTATGGCTCATTAAGAAAAAGCACCAAATATATGAAACTAAGAGCTAAGAACTTTAGAGTCGGGTGATTAAATATGCATACTTTCTCTACTCCTTAAAAGTTCACATTCATGAGTTAGCTTCTGTCACATACAGTAGAACTTAGCTACTGGTGGACAAATCAGCAGCCATGGACCTTCCATGATATGAAACACTTTATAATAACAGTACATGAATAATCATGCACTAATACCTGAATTAATACTTACTTAAATATGAACTAATGATGAGTTAAGGCGTGTACTAATCACTAACTAATGAAGAGCTAACCTTAACTATGACGTGAGTCTTATGAATTTATGCGAGAATAACAACCACCTTAAGTACATCTTAGTACATGTTTGTTAGTTAATGTAGTAATTAACACATAGGGCTAAACTAAATCGGACATGCTCTATAAGAAAGAATATGAATTAAACGTGTATAATTTCAAATTGTTTATATAATTTGCTACATGCAGCTGCGTACACAAACATCATTGGATAGCGCTGGATTACTTTCATAATTTACACTGATCGTCCTTTCAAACGTAGAAAGACGCACTAATAATAAACACCAATAATTTCATCTCAACTCGTTTTGCGTCATTCTCCATCCATTTCTCTTCAAATCCCACTGTAGTACTAGTACACGCTCTTGGTGGCTAAGGCCCGGGGCACTGCTCCTTTGCCCACAAGGGTTAAATTAATACAGTAACATTTATTCAATATTATCTATTCACATTTAAAACCAGTGTTTTAGTGTTTTAACCAGATTATTTTCCAGTGTTTTAGTCTGAGAATGATGGAGAATGACGCAAAACAGAGAATCACCTTCTATAAAAACAAACAAACAAATGCAACAAAATAAAATACACTACATATCTTACACACATAATTGGAAACTTTATTCTAGATATTTTAGTAAAAAGCTCACAGAAGTTTAACACAGTTTGTGAGCTTGCCTAGTTTGTTGCTTTTTCTTTTTGTTAAATATGGGAAATAAACCCTGAGAACTGCGGTTCATGAGTACGGGTTTCTTGATTATTGGTATATTTTTTCGATGTATCGTCATTTTGATCATCATTGTAAAACAAGTTATCTTGATAAAATGCTATGCTTACGAAATTTGTTGATAAATCTAGCTCAAAGCTGACTGACAGCAGGCTAACTCACTTCAGTTTAGCGACTTTGCGACCATGCGGTAACACGTTTTAACCCAACTCCTCCATGTACACAGGGGCATGACTATGTTATACCTTCATCATCAAAGTCAAAAATAAGGTATGTGTTTTACTAAACTTTGAGATTTTAGCTCAGTAACCTGAACGAAGAGTAGTGCTGGTATTACCAACGTCCAGTTTTAATACCGATTTCAAAGCTCTATTTCAAAAACTGAAAGAGCCCCCTTGTGTATTATGTCAAGAACACTCATTGCAATCCTTTGAGATAAAGTGTGTCAAGGTTTTAAACCTGTTGTGACAAGTTAGAGCAAAGCCATGGAAAGCCAGAATGAGTTTTAAAAAAAATCATTAAAAAGGTTGTCTTTCCTTTATTTGGGCGGCAAGAACCAATGCTAAAAAAAAAGACCCAAAACAGAATTTGTGTCTTTTCTACACTCTTTCCTTTCATTCAGGATTAGGATAAGAGCACAGAATAAAGAGGGACAGGTGCACAGACTGAGCTGATAGTCCTCTTTCTGACTGGCCCATCCCGATTCCTCTTGAAACCATCCCACTTCAGCAAATCCCTACCTGCTCCACCTGTTCACCAAGTTACACAGACACTTTTATATCTGCCGTGATGTTAACATGTGCTATTTTACTTTTTATCACCATCCGGACACGCTGCACTAGCATAATTCAGCAATAAAAATGGACAAATCTAAACGAAACTAGCATTGTGTCTCAAATGGCATACTTATGTGCTATTCTAGACCATTATTGAGTACTAACACTAACACATCTGTTCTGCGTGCTGTTCTTCTAGATTTTCTAGATTAGTAAATACTTTTGAATGGAAGGTCAGAGTTTTCAGATTGAGATGCAGCCCATGACAACAATCATGACGACAGCGGAACGTTACAAGAGAAACAGAGATTGTCTGTCTGTTTAACTAAACATTTTACAGTTTGACTTGGAACCTGATGGACAGGGACGTTTTCATGTGCTAGGTATAAACCAGACCCTGCTGCTTTGCGTCAGGTCATATCACACCACCCTGGCATGGATTACTTTCCTATAACAATACAACACTTTCCAACAGACTGGCAAGTCAGTGCAAGGAATATTCCTTTGGTTCTTAGTCATTTACATTACGCATATTTATGTCGCTGACAAAAAAAATTCTGCTGAAATCCTGCTAAGATTTGCTGATATTTCTAATTACAGTGCATACAACAAACAACATACTTTGTAGATCCAGGTTTGTAGGAGAACAAAGAATTTCAAGTCATTACATATTTAAATATATTGAAGTCTAGCCCACATACATAGTGTATTATTAGACTGGAGTTATGTATGAAGTAGTTTGTGATGCTATATAGCTAGTGATGTATGGAATAAATTCAAATATCTGCACTGCCAAATTTCTCACAGTGTGTGTGTGTGTGTGTGTGTGTGTGTATATATGGGTGTGTGGTGTTCTGTGGTGTACAAAGCCATGCAAATGTACCTTGTTTCATCTCTCATCTTTTTGTAGTGCATCAAACCTGCAGTACAATATGTAGCATACTAACCTCCTAGGAAGCTAATGAATTGTACAGAGTGTTTGTGTGTGTGTGTGTGTGTGTGTGTGTGTGTGTGTGTGTGTGTGTGTACATATGTAGGAGTTTTACTGTCATCAAGTAAACAACATTAGAGCCGCTAGTCTCTCGTTCTGGCCAACACGTTATGCTAGTTGTTAAATAGTTTAGAGACACACTTCCCCTCTCTCTCTTTATGTCTCTACCTGTCTGCCTCTCTCTCTCTCTCTTACTCTCTCTCTCTCTTGTTTCAAATCCATTTTTGCTAGATGTGGGCTTCAAGTTTCTAGTGTGATTTGAAATTTAGGGGCATTCCAGATATGGAAGACACCCAACCACATGACCTTTTCTCATAACCCGTCACTCCCCAGACACTCTTTTTTTCATTCACTGCTAACTGCTTCAAACTAAATTCATTAGTATCCTTTAAAAGTGGGTTAACCCACTAACCCATCCATTAACCTTTTTTTTGTTTGTTTGTTTGTTTGTTTGTTTGTATTCCTGCTGAAACCAGCACACAGAAGTGCAATCTTCAAGATTCTGAAGCCTGTGGCCAGAAAAGTGTACAAAAATAAAGCAGAGTGATTACAAGATTGGAGAGTCACACTGATATTACATTTACGAATATGTATATAAAGTAAAAGGAAAAGACATTTTAAACACAGCTAAAGTACAACTGATGTGCGTGTTTCAGATAAATAACTTAAAACATTAATCAAATCTGCAATAAATCTACAACAGTTAGAAGATCGCATTTTCCCCTGTCCCAGCCTACTATAACTACACTTTACCTTGAATTCTAACCATTAAAATACTTCAAAAATGATATTATTTTTGCATTAATGTGTGAATCCATTTAACATTTCATGCTTAAAACATTCTTTTCCCATGAGGCATCCATTATCGGGTATGAAAAATGTATTTCAGTGTCCCACAACATTCACTCACCCTTGTTACCTGAACACATTCACCACTATGAAATATTTGGACTATTCCCCAAGTCACATGTTCAACAGGAAGTTGCATCATCCAATTTTCATAAGAAGAAGAATATCAATTTCTCACATTATTTTTTACTTTTTCTTCAATGAAACTGTGATATTGACTGATGTCACTTTTACAGTACCAATGTTACCCAAATAGGCTGAAAGTAATTAATTAATTTGAAAAAAAAATTTTTTTTTTAACTAAATCATTAGAATGTCCTGGATGTTATCATCCCATTAGCATGGATGCTACTTAACCACATTATGTGTATTTGTTAATTCTATGCTAAAAAACTGAATCCATTTATTTTTAAGGGTTATGAGGTTTATCGTGTAATCACCCCGCAGAAGCTGGATGGCCTGTGTTCATCCAAAAATAACAAGTAAATAGAATAAAAAGTAGCAAGTATAAAAAAGTATCTAGTAAAAATAAAAATAAAAAAATCTAGTAAAAATAAAAAAAAAAACATCTACTAAGAATAAAAAAGTATCTAGTAAAAATAAAAAAAGGTCTATTAAAATTTTAAAAAGTTTCTAGTAATTTTTTTTAAAAAATCTAGTAAAAATTAAAAAGTATCTAGTAAAAATAAAAAAAAAACATATGTACTAAAAAATGTAAAAGTATGTAGTAAAAATTAAAAAACAAAAAGTATCTAGTAAACAAAATGTAAAAGTATGTAGTCAAAATAAAAAAGTACCTAGTAAAAAATTTTTTAAAAGTATGTAGTCAAAAATGTAAAAAGTATCTAGTAAAAAAAGCTACTCAACTAGCATGTCACACAATTTTAGATTAACCAGTCAATATTTAACAAACGTGTCATACTGAGAGTACGTCTGTCAAATTATAGCAGTCTCTGCTTACTGGCTAGTTTATGTGGCTAATAATAGCATTTTCATAGAAACAACCACAGCCTTACTGGAACAAGTTCGACATGACGCTGAAATATTTCCAAGCTGACCAAAGTACTTGAATAAGAATTTTGCAAATTTGCATATTTGAATATTTTTGAATTTTTTTTTTAATTTTGCATATCTGTTTCTGATTCTGATTCTATATGTCACACCAAGTATATTTTTTCTGTAGTGTATTAGATAATTGTACATTTTTTGCCAGTTTATTTTCTTTGTTTTGAACTTTCTAGGGGTAAGATTTGCCTTTAAAAACAGTTTCCCTGGAAATCCTGGACATTTGGCCTAATTTACATAAAAATTTGTATTATTGAGAATTGGATTTTTTGTTCTGATTTGGTAAAATCATAAAACCATAACATCAAATGATATGTTGTTAGAGGAAAATCTTACCCCTTGCAAGTTTGTAACAAAGCAGAACCATTAGCAAAAATGTATTAAATATGCTACAGTAAAAAAATATTTAAAGTGACATGTATTTAATTTAAATATCCAAAATTCATATACAAATACTTTTGTCAGCTTCTGAGCTCGATAAAAAGTAGGCTGTAAGTTGTATAACTTGCATAACTTTGACAGTCTGAAGGGAAAATCCTTTTTTTTTTCAGAATGCAGCCTAGCGAGCAGCCTTCTCTGAGTCACTGATTTCCTCCATAAAAGTATCTGATTCAGTCATTGTTGATCCAGATGTGCTTGGAAATAATTCATTTGGGGGAAAACACAGTCAAGTAAGGCATTATGTCATGATGAGTTCATGGAGAAGTGAGAATGTGAGCAGTGAATAAACTAAATAATCTCAATCTCTTAACAATTAAAGAAAAATTTATAATCAAAACTATTGATTATAGTTGAAATGAAGTAGGTAGGATTTGAAAATACATTTGGGTATTGTGTTGCTAGTAAATGTACAGAGATGGCCTGGATCAATATGACATTGATAATTCATGAGCAGACTGGAAGAGGCTTACAAGCATACAGTATGTTAGGATAAATCAATAAAAAAAAAAAAACACTTTGGCCTTTTAAGGCAGCCCAGGAAGCACCGTGTTGTAATCAAATCTTGAGTCTCTTGATGTAGCGAACACTAAAAGCAATGAGTCTGGCATTGAATCAGCAATGAATGAGTAGCACCAACTTCCTGTTCCTCTTCCTCTTCAGACAGTCAAGTTCATTAATTGATGATGATGTTCCAAGTCATCGGATAACAGACAAAAATGGAATATTCGTCACATTTTGTTGAAACGAAAGAGGAAAATGTTTCATACTTGTTCTGTTTTTAGCAACAACAACAACAACAAAAAAAGACAGCGAGACAGAGACATGACCTTCTCGAATCTTACTACACATGAACTCATGACAATACATGAGGTGATAAACAAACTGGTGATATAGTGGGCGGTTTCTTTCCTCAAATATCAGAGAAAGTGCTCGTTTGTGGGATCACGAAGATTTTAGTGTTGCTTCATAAGATAGAACTACAAAACACACACACACACACACACCCCCAGTGTAAATGCAGGCTGAGAATTTAGATCGTGTTAGAAAACAGAGTCTAAACCAATCTGTAATCCTTCTCTTTTTGTACTGCTTCTCCCATGTAATTCCTTTTCTCTCTCCTCCTCGGCTCTTATTTCTACACACAGTTACACAAAGGATCTCACAGCTTCTCTTTTCTGACACCAGTTTGCCTACATTCCTGTTCTTACTTCTTACTTACGGCATCTGCTCCAGATAGCATGCGGCCATAAATTTCTGCACCGAAGTCCAAACCCTCTATCCTTCCAGAAAGCTTTCTGAAATTCAAAATCCTCTTCACCACCGAGCTAAGCCACTCTTACAGCTACGTGACTAAACCGTGTTCTGAAAAGCCCACTGTGTCGCGACGTTCAAAAACAGAGGATGTAATTGCAACCGTCAAGATTCAGAAGCTCGTGGCCAGAAAAGTGCACAATACATTTTAGCAGATTTAAAAGATTTAAGAGAAAAAGTATCTAGTAGGATTGACTTTTCAGGTTTGTGGGGGTCAGTTGATAACATTTTGGGTTTGTATTATTAACTATTAACATTCATAGCACAGCGCTGTTGAATTCTCAATTCTGATTGGTCAGAGAGTGTTGATTCATTTTTCTAGAACAGCCGCTCTGAGAATAGTGTCAGCTGCAAGTTTAGATTAATGCACTCGTTCTAAAACGTTAGCTGTTCAATGGTAACAACTAGTACACCACACTGTCGTTGATTATTTTGTCCCTTTGTGCTTTATTCCTTACACATGACAGAGAAATTTGAAACCCAAACATTAGATATGTACATTTTCTCAACTAACAAAAAAGCTAACAGTGGTGTGGAACGTAAGCTATGTATTTAGCTTTTGTTTACTCTGCGTGTGTTTGCATGTGTGTATGTACACATGTATGTGTGTGTGTGTGTGTGTGTGTGTGGGTGTGGGTGTGGGTGTGTTTGCCAGTACATTTGCATATCTCCAAAGCTCAATTCCGTTTCATGTCTTTGATTCTACATCAGAGAGGGAAAGGACTGCTGAGCTTAAGCATGTATGTGTGTATGCATCTCAAATTCACAAATCACATAAAACAAGAAAGCAGGAGTTATAAATTGTTGATTTAAAAAAAAAAGTGCTGCACCGAGGCTTGGATGTCTGAGGAGCTTTTACAAGCATCCGTCCAGCCATAGATCACGTCATCATCAAGTGTATGTTGATTCAAAGAACCACAAACTCATTGTTACACTGAGAATGTATTCTATCTGTACAAATTTATATGTATTTATCAAAGCAGTTTGTGTTGTCTGAGCTAGCTATTAGCATTCAGCTAGTTTGCATCATAACAGTTCTTGTAATGCTAGTTAGCTAACAACAGCTTTATTCCTAATCTCTCAAATGTTAATAACTTTTATGATACAAACTAGCTGAATGCTAATGTCTATGTACGTTTTGTATTTATTATGGCAGCTAGCTATTAACATTCTGCTCATTTGTGTCATCATGCTAGCTAACATTTGAGAGATGAGCAATATAGCTGTTGTTAGCTAGGCCTAGCTAATAATTTCCCACATTCCTTGGCGAAAGGGAGGCTAATTTACCATCAGTAACTAAAATCTAAAAGTAAATTTAGATGTAATTGCATGGAATAAGTAAAGAAAGTAGGTACTTTCACCACCTCTGCTTCCTTTCCGTGAGTTTCTACATTTGTTTTTACTTGGCTGGTAGTGTAATCTCTGCTCCAAACAGCTTATGACATTTCACAGATGTTCAATTGGCTTGATATCTGCGCAGGCCAGTGCATTAAATCGAATTTATAGTCATGTTTGCAGAACTGTTCTTGGACACACTTGGCCTTATTGCATTGTGCATTTTCCTTCTGCAATATCCTGTATCCGTCCATTAGCAGATGAATACACTGCTGCTATTATGGGATGCACCAGCAATCCTGTATCTATCAGCATTCAAATCGCACTCCTATTTTAACAAGGGGTCATCTATAGGTCATCACACTATCACACCACCACCAACAGAGGAGAAAAGGATGTGAGGTGGGGTTTTCTAAATAATAATCTTTCCATTAGTATGGAAAAATGATCAGAAATGACCAGTTTTTCCATTTCTGCCACTGTAACACACAGAAAGCTGTTCATCAGTTCATCAAACTTTGGGAATCATAAAATCATCATCCTTAGTTATTTGCCAAATATGACAAAGTAGGATACATCAATTAGTTAGTTTAGTTGTTAAGGTGGTATTTATTTGTTGTATAAGATGTTTGAGTGTCATGATTAGTTGTTTATTTGTTATATAATTTGTTTGCGTGTGACGATTATTTGTTTATTTATTGTATAAGATGTTTGCATGTGATGATTATTTGTTTATTTATTGTATAAGATGTTTGCGTGTGATGATTATTTGTTTATTTGTTGTATAAGATGTTTGAGTGTGATGATTAGTTGTTTATTTGTTATATAATTTGTTTGCGTGTGATGATTATTTGTTTATTTATTGTATAAGATGTTTGCATGTGATGATTATTTGTTTATTTATTGTATAAGATGTTTGCGTGTGATGATTATTTGTTGTATAAGATGTTCGAGAGTGATTATTAGCTGTTCATGTTATATAAGATGTTTGTGTGTATTATTTGTTTATTTGTTGTATAAGATGTTTGTGTGTATTAGCTGTTTATTTGTTGTATAAGATGTTTGAGTGTGATAATTTTTTATTTGTTATATAATATGTTTGTGTGATGATTATTTGTTTATTTTTTATATAAGATGTTTGAGTGTGATGATCATTAGTTTATTTGTTGTCTAATATGTTTGTGTGTGATTATTATTTGTTTATTTGTTGTCTAACATGTTTGTATGTGATTATTATTTGTTTATTTGTTATATAAGATGTTTGTGTATGATGATTATTTGTTTATTTGTTGTATAAGATGCTTGAGTGTGATGATCAGTAGATGATCTATTGTATAAGATGTTTGAGTGATCATTATTTGTTTATTTGTTGCATAAGATGTATGTGTGATGATTATTTGTTATATCAAATATTTGCATGTCATGATTATTTGTTGTATTAGATGTTTGCATGCCATTATTATTTGTTTATTTATTGCCTAAGATGTTTGTGTGTGATGGTTATTTGTTTATTCATTATTGGTTTTGCTTACTCTTGTACTCTGTAACGCAACCTTGAGTATGAGAATGCACTCTAATACTAATCTACTACTACTACTACTAATAATAATAATAATAATAACAGCAACAAATATTATTATTATTATTATTATTATTATTATTATTATTAAGAATAGTTATAAAACCAAGAAATATTTTTAGAAAATTATTACAAAAATATTTTTCAGCAAGTCATTTAAGGTTGTCATTTAAATTTCCTGTTAAAAACAGATTTGGTGCACATTTGCATTTTGGTTGTTGTTACAGGAATGGCCGCTGTTACAGGATAAACATTAACTGGATGAACTTTAACAGCTGAAACAGAGCTTTAACTGTAGATGTCTGGCTGTGAAATGACTTGACAGCACAGATGTACTCCATGTACTTAAAAACACACAGCTGTGCCCCATGTCCTCCTCCTCCACCCTATAGAACTACTCACTGCTTTTTCCCCTTTGCTCAAAAAACTGGAAAAGAAATAATGCAACTCGTTACACCATCAAAACACTGATCATAACTGACTCACAGGCATGTGCTGGGAGCTGGAGGTTTTAACTCTGTATGAATCTCTGCCTCTGTTTCCTGTTTTCTGTCCAAGAGCTATGAAGTCATTTTGTGCATGTGTGTGTACATTGTGCATGTTATTGGGAACAGCACACTTCTCACACATTATGACACATAATAGCAGTAGGGAAATTTCTTGGCATCTCACTCACACACTCACAACTATGACAACTGAAAATACTTCTTGCTCTACTAGAGGATGTGCTTCACACTTTGTGGGATGCCAACAGCTCTCCTTTTTTGTACTAAATTAAGATTCAGGCGACTTCGCGCCCTACTTGGAGCACTAGATCCATTTTTCTAAGGGTTTTAAATCCAAGGTTATTTTTTGGAGGTTGCACTGTAAAACTATGTCCTCATATGCCCTTGTGATCATATTATAAATATAACCCACCTATACTATTTTATTTACAGTATATTTATTCATTGAAACCATTAGATGTTTTCTCTCATAGAACACAAACCAGTTTCAAATAGATTTGAAACAGTTTGTAAAACAAAGCGTATAAACAGCACTTTTTCCTAGTTTTATTACAATTACAGGTGCATTATTTGTAATTATTTGCTTTACTGAGATTTAGATTAAGCCCATCTACTAATGTTACATTATAAAACAATAGTAATAATAATTTAGAAATAATAAAATCATAAAGAACTTGGATATGGGTTATAAACTTGACCCCAAATGCAGTTCTAGATGGAGAGGAGAAATTTTAAGTTTTAGCATACACTATAACCAGCATGTGTTGAATTGATCATCCTTATATTTACCTTTTACATGACCAAGCAAGTGGTAGTTTGGTGTTTAAATGTCTTTGCGAGTAACTGGGAGAATTTTAACCAACACACAATTCAAGTTCGAACAAATTCTAACTGCTGGGCCCTTAAGCAAGATTCCTAATCCTAGCTATATTCTTAGAGTGCGTACATTTGAATAAAAATGCCTGCTAAATCAATATGTCAATATAATGTCAATATAATATACTGTACATATTCTACTTGTACTATGTTTTGGGATATATTGACATTCTCAAATCTGATTGGTCAGAAGGTGTTGATTCATTCTCTATAACAGCAGCTCTGAAAGTTGTTCTGACTTGTATGATTGATGCTTCACATGAAAGGATTAAAAATATTAATTAGCGTTTCTGAAGGGGTCTCCAGTGTCAGTGCTTGTAACAATCAGAGGTAAAGCTGTAACTTTCAGTTGTCTGACATGGACAAAGTCTTTAAGTTAGAGGCCTTTGTAGTTTCATGACAAGCTTTAACTTCAAGAAAGAGAAAAAAGAGTGGGACAGTGAATGTTAACAGTTGTTATAAGGTACATGATTATTCCATAGCATTAAATGTAACTATAAACTTTTTTTTTAAAGTATGATTGTTGGATGTTAACAAATAAATAAATGTAATTTATTTGGAAAACTGCTGTAATATAAGAAGAATACAACACTTTGTGATCTTCAGTTATTGGAAAATAATCAACTTTGGGATGGAAACGGTATTACGACACTTTGTCCTTGGTTATTATCCTACAGCAGCATTCTCTGTCATGTTTCTTACGGGAAAGTAAGACCAACTATTTCTTTTTAAAACATGAACCAGTCATGACAAGAACTCAATTATTACAGTTTGCTCTTTTTTGCTCTCTCATGAATCATGTTATGAGGCTACAAACAGAACAGCGTGTGATTAATGACTACAGTAGTGCCGCGACTGATTCAGACCTCCACAATATGCCTGAGTGAGTCTCTGGTGATTAATGGATTCTTTTTTATCAGCACAGCAAGAGGACAAAATGACCAACAGATCCTTCATAATGAGCAGAGAACAATCAACATCCTGTGTCAATAATACACACACACACACATACACGCAGCTACACAGCAGCTAAGCATGTTTACATCAATAGTTCACTTTTTAAAGACTTGAAATGGTATTGATTGGTGCTAAGAAGTGGAACAATAATACTTAAGCTTTGGTCTGCTTCCAGTGGCTCCCAGGATTCAGTTTAAAATTTAATTATCATATTCATTTTAAAGACTGCCTACTTTATATATACTGTAGATGATTATCTTTAACTACATTCTAGCTCAATGTTTAAGGCTGATTGCTAGTAATTAGGAGAAAAATCAGTTAGATTCTTAACCCTCAACTGCTTAGCTATATGTTTCGAGTGCATACCTATTCATGAAAAAGATAAATATAAATATATAAGTGTGCACTTGAAGATTGATTCGTTTTTCCGATTCTCAACTGTCCAGTTTCGGTTAACCTGTGCCCACTGTAGCCTCAGATTCCTGTTCTTGGCTCTTGTTGTAGCCCAGCTGCCTCATATTTTGACATGTAGTGCATTCTGAGATGCTTTTCTGCTCACCGCGGTTGTAAAGAGTGGTTATTTGAGTTACCATAGCCTCCCAGTCCACTCTACTTGGCTGGTAAGTATAGTAATATGGTAAAAAATATTCTACTTATACTCTGTTTTGGACATATTGACAATATAGCACAATATAGTTTATTCTTCTAAAGAGTTTCTCCTGACTGTCCCATGAGTATGTTTTATATTTTAGAGTTTTGTGGGTTTTTTTTTTCTTTTGTGGGTATTTGATAACATGTTTATAAAGCACTTCATTCATGGAAGTTGACTTAAAATGTCACCACATGAACATCATCTGTATATGTGGCGCGTCCATAATACTAAGTCCCTGTCCGAGTTGTTACTATAGAAACCAAAATGTATTAGAACGAGTGCATTACTGTCAGAGATCAGAGCTGTTAGAGAATATTAATCAACACCAATCATAATCGAGAATTCAATAGTGTTGTGGTATAAATTATTTGTGATAATCCTTCATGACTTTTTCACTATTATTTATTTACAGTACTGTGCAAAATGTGTAATGAGTAAAGAAATTCTGGGAAGCAGAGATGCTTTCAAAATAAAAATGAATATATATATATATTGCAGGGAAGAGGAATGCAAGCTGATTCCCACATGGTTTCATGATAGCAGGGTTGTAGTCTCCTTAGTCTTAATCTTAATTTTTATCTGATTCAAGTGCCATTATGCACTGCTGCTGAAATCATAATGCAGTGCTTAGAACATGGCATCTAAAGAGGTGGTTTGACAAATGGATAGAGAGATAGAGAGATAGATAGATAAAGCACCTGTGCACCTGCACATTCCAACTATCCAATCAGCCAAGTAGATCTGACAGAATGCTATGGAAACTCAAAGTAACCACTCTTTACAGCCATTGTGAGCAGAAAAGCATCTCAGAACACAGAACGTCTTTTCACTTCTTCAACTACCCGCTTATATATTTATTCTCCAGACATTTTGTTTATGAAAAGGTATGCACTCCAAGCATATAATTAAGCAGCTAAAGGGGTTAAGAATCTTGCTTAATATTTGCACTCTCATCCTTCCAGTTACTAGAGAAGAACCTTAAACACTGAGCTAGCATGTAGTTAAAGATGATTATCCATATAGGAACCAGGTTGATATTAGAGAGGAGCTGCTTATTATTACTTAACAATCAACAGCTAGACTTTTGCCTCACAGTTTTCTTACTGCTGCTTGGCACACATCTGGAAAAAAAAAGCTGTCTTGTCTATTGGCACACGCTAGCTCTCTGCCTGCTAGGATTTTCTTGTTAAGCAGTGTTGGCATGTCTGAATCTTTTATAGTGGGCCTTTTATTGGTCTTGTACTCTTTATGTTTGTGCCATGAATGAGATGGTCTTAACTACAACACTGCATGATAGCAAACTTGAGAATATCCAATACATACTTTAAGAAATGATGGGAAAAATCCTCCAGAGAGATTTTCATTTTACATGTACAGAACTTGTACTCTTTATACACCTGAAGATATTTACACAATTTTAAACCAGGGGAGAGCAACCACTAAACGTAGACCTGACTGACAGAAAACATGCACTTGTAGGAAAGGTAGGAAAGGTTCTCACTGCAGGAAAAGGAGAAATTGGGTGCTGGGGAAAAACAGTGAAAGCAGTTAACATTCCATAGTTACAGTCTGTTCAGGATAATACAAAAGAATTTACACTGGTGGAAAAGCCAGCAGGAACGAAACACAGATCACTGGGAATGTACTAGTCTAATTCTCTCTCTTTGATAGGTCATGGAGATTACATGAGTGACACTTCAATAGAAATGGATATAACATCTCTTAGCATCTCTAGTTGTTGCTATAGCAACAATGAAGCAAGGAAACATAAGGAGAAACAACTAGGCTCTGTATACATCTCCAGAGATTTAGGTCTTTGGTGGAAAACATGTTTAGTATTTTTCCTTATTTAGCCTGCAACTCTTTTGTGGCACTAATAATGATTAAACTGTTAAATTGTAAACATCAGGTAAATTTGAAAAAAAAAAAAAAATCATTTCTAAAGTGCAACATTTTCATAAAGATTAGAGACCTGCAATTAGATTCTGCATCCAAATGTTAAGTAAGGAATATATTATGATAGGGCATGCTGTTATGGGAAAATAATCAACGCTGGGGTGGTGTGATGCATCCCAATGTATACCAGAGTTACTGATACCATGCTGAAGGTGATTATTTTCCTATAACAGCACATCCTAAACTGTTTATTACAATATGACATCATATTTTTCATCCATTTATAGAGTAGTTGCATTTAAATGTTTTGGAACATCTACGAAACAAGTTAATTCCTGTTATCAGCTGTTATAGCAGCTCTAAACAGTTTTTCCTTTAACAGCTTCTCTGTTTTTCATCTGTCTTAAAGTTAATAAGACAAAAAAAAATGCAGTAAACCTTCTTTTCTAACTTTCCCATTTCGAAAAATATAAAGTTTCATAATGACAGTAATAAATAATAAATAAATAATCATAAATAATCATCTCCTCACAGAAAACTTCACCACATGAACATCATCTGTTTATGTGGAGCGATCATCATACTAAATCCGTGTCCAAGTTGTTACTATAGAAACCATAATGTATTAGAACGAGTGCATTACTGTCAGAGATCAGAGCTGTTAGAGAATATTAATCAACACCATCTGACCAATCAGAAGCAAGAATTCAATAGTGATGTGGTATAAAAGATTTTTGATAACCCTTCATGAGTTTTTCACTATTATTTATTTACAGTACTGTGCAAAATGTGTAACGTTTAAAGAAATTTTGGGAAGCGGAGATGCTTTCAAAATAACAAATGAATAAATAACGATATGAAAAGTTACCGTGTATCAGATAAATGACTATAAATAGCAATAAAGAGTGAAATGCATGATCGAGTCAGTGTATGGTGTGATCACCTTTTTTCTCTTGCTCTTTTTCTTTTGTCTTTGCTGTTATTAGAAAGAAATCGACTGAAAATCTTGAAAATCTTTCACTAGCTTAATTGTTTCTGCAATTAGTGTAACTCCCAACAGCCTTAGTGATTTTTTTTAAACCTAGAAAGTGCTCCATTTCTTAATATTCATATAAAATTTTCTCTGTAACTTTAAACTTGATTCGTAAAATTTTCATAAAATGTCGTCTTTTGATGAAAATTGTCTAAATGAATGTAATAATTAGAGACACACCGCAAAAGTTGGCATTTTAGCAATTAGAGAAACCATCTTGGAATATAGTCAAATGAAGCTAATATTTCCTATTACAAGATTATAAGAATATAACAAACATAAGATTATTAAACCTATTTCTAGACTTTTTTTAAAAAATAATAATAATTTCAAGATTTAAAGTTTTTCATCCTATTGTCAGATGGTTTGGCTTCTATTTAAAACTAAATGCTTAAAAAATAAGCAAAATAATCAAAATGAAGACTATTTCAAGTTTTGAATTAGTAAAATATCTTGAAATAGGTTTAATAAACTTATATTTGGTTTATTGTAATATTGTCATAGGAATTAATTTGACTATATTCAAATGCCAACTTTTGCAGTGTATCTGTAATTATTACATTCTTTATAAAAATCTTCATCAAAAGACATTTGATGAAAATTTTACAGTTCAAGTTTAAAGTTACAGAGAATTTTGTATGAATATTCGTTGACTATTGAATATTTGACTATATTCAAGATGCTTTAAGTGTATTGTATAATATATTAACAATAAGAAGAATTTTAAAGAAGGAGAATAATTTAAAAACAATTGGTCATATTTGGGTGTTTTTCAGAAAAATGGCATCACAGACTAACACACACACACACACACACACACACAAACACACACTCTGCTGTCCTGATGTAACCTCAATGTCAAGATCAAGCCTCACCTCCTTCAGCTGCTCTACACACTTCTGCGCAATCCTTCATGCAGTCATTCCCAGCAAACCTCGATCCTTGAGATTGTGTCATTCTGGAGCTCAGTGCATGACCCCCGTGCTCTCCCGGTAATCCCTCGTCTCTCCAAACCCACTTCCTTCCTGCCAGCTGCCGGCTCGCTCGCCATCCCACCCCACGCTATTAATAGAGCAACAATGAACTCCGAGGACTGGGTACAGGATCTCTCAACTCAAACCGCCACAGAATGCTAAGATTATAACAGGACAATGCTGAAGGTTGGAGAAGGAAAGGGACGGAGAATGATGCAGCACTGTGACAGGGATTTGGGGCAGCACAAAAGCAGGACAAACCCATTTTAAACTTAGACTATATATATATAGACTATACTATATATACATATAGTCTGAGTTTATATATAGTATATAGTAGGTGTAAATATAAAGTGCATTTTGGGAATTTTCACAAATTGTAGGAAAATATACAGGTATTTATATATTTGTACACATGCTACTCTAAAACTGTCACAAGACTCAGTATGTTAAGCTTTAATCTGTAATTACAACATCAGCATCTATCTGTCTGTCTCTCTGTCTGTCTGTCTGTCTATCTGTCTATCTATCTATCTATCTATCTATCTATCTATCTATCTATCTATCAAAGTAAGCAATTTCAGTTATTTTTATGCTTACAGCAACAGAGCATGAGAAGACTTTCGAAGTATTGCACTTTCTACACAATTACACAATCTTATGTACTCACTCACTGTTGTTTTATGTGCTAGGCAGCGTGTGTGTGTGTGTGTGTGTGTGTGTGTTGGTCAGACTGTGAGATTCTGGCACCTGAAGTTTCTCTGTTCTTCAAACAAGCCATCACACATCACAGCTGAATTAAAAAAAGCCATAAAAAATCCCCACACCTTCTGTGTTTCATACACCGCATACACACACACACACACACACACACACACACACACACACACACACAGATGCACCTAGTGAAAGAGAAAAAGGAGGGAAACTCTCCCTTACCTCAAACTTGTACCAGCTCCTTCAGAAGTTTAAAAAAGATGAGTAAATTCCCAAATCAGCACATGGTCAGCCAAGAGCAACACACAGTACAGCAATCTCTCTCTCTCTCTCTCTCTCTCTCTCTCTCTCTCTCTCTGTCTGCTGTCTGTGTTCCTTTCACACTCACACACTTTCCATGTCTGTATCACAAGCAGAAAAGCGAGTCCCGGTGCAGAACTCTGTGTGTGTATGTGTGTATGTGTGTGTGTGTGTGAGAAAGTGAGACAGAGGGAGAAGGAGAAATAGAGAACAGGCTGCGAGCAGAGTTCAGATCCTCCCCTTTGCCAGATCTAAGCCATGCAAATGAGCACAGAGGGAGAAAGAGGTTTGGGTGTGTGTGTTTATGTGTGTGTGTGTGTGTGTGTGAGAGAGAGAGAGAGAGAGAGAGAGAGAGAAAGAGGATTTGTGCGTCTGTGTGTGTCTGTGTGTGAAAACACTAATTTGGCACATTTCTTTTTCACAGAGAATACAAAACCTGTGAATGTAAAGTCTACATGTGTGCGTGTGTGTGTGTGTGTGGGTGTGTGTGGGTGTGTGTCTATTCATAATGACAGATATATTCTGAGCATGACTTTGAGTATTCTTTTGTCCCCCCCCCCTTCACACACTTCTGCACATTATGCAGGGGAATGCCGTTGTTCTTCGACACCCAGAGGGCAGAGGAGAGGAGGCGGAGCCAAGAGCCACGAGAGTGGAATTCCAGACAAAGAGCCGGCCAATCAGAAGTCAGGCTGTGTCTGAGCAGGGTAAGACACCGGGCTCGAATTCTACAGCTGTACAGGCCAAGAAAATCCAGAAACACACAACACAGAAGGAACACAAAAACTTTTTGATAACTTCAGGTTAAACCATTCACACACTCAGATACACATTTAGTTTTTTGGTTTTTTTTGGAAAAAATAAAAGCAGCAATTAAAAAAAATCCTCATGGGGACCAGCCAAAGTCTCCACAAGGTCAGAACTCTCACATTTTGGAACCATTTGGTCCCCACTAAGATATAAAACCATTCTCACACACACACTCACACACACACACACACATAATCCATCCTGATGGTCTCATGTTTCAGCAGTGAAAACAAGGCATTTCTCCATAAACCTGACAAAAGTATCCATTCATCCTTCCTCTGATTTAGAGAGCACACACCTACAGGTACGTCCTCTGTGTCTCGGGTTTCAAAGGACACACACACACACAAAAAAAAAACAGACAAGACACTTTATCCTCTTGTAGGTGACTGCCACGCCTTTCTCCGAATCCCTCCTTCCTGTGACTCTTCACTTTCCTTTGTGGTTTGATCTCTAAGTTATAAGTCACTTCCTGATCGGATATATCATGGTGGTTTGTGTGCGGTCAGAAATGTGTATGTGTGTGTGTGTGTGTGTGTGTGTGTGTGTGTGAGTGAGAGAGAGAGGGAGCAAGTATCTTGTGTCTGTCTGTCTTTCCTTCGAGACATATTGGTGCAGATGTAATAGTATTCCACCAGACAAAAGTTCAAAGGTTACAGCACTCTGACCTTTTTGGAATAGCAGACGTCTCATCTAGAGCTCAGAGCAAGGGCTGTGCATGTGTGTGTTTAAATAAAGGTGTTTTTTGTTGTCGTTGTTTTCTTGTCTTGAGGTTGTGACCCGGCTTGCAGTGTGGGTTTACAAAACAAATGAAACACAGTCTCGTTACAGCCTAGGCATTTCTATGTGTGTATGACTTGTGCGTATATGTATATTTGTAAATGTTATGGCTAAAGCAAATGTTATGTCTAGAGCATAGACATAACTTTACTTTACTTACTTAATAACTTCTTATGCATATATAGAAAGTGTGTAGAGTACTATGGAGTTGTTAAAGACGTGAACATATTAACAAACGTCTAGCTGATTATGTTTTTTTTTTTTTTTATTTTATCGCTTATCAAAAACTAAATGTTTACCCAGCTGATATTTCCACCTCATCTCACGAGAACTTAATACAAATTTGAACAAATTTAGATTTTATTTATTTTTATTTCCTTCGATTCATGCAAATTTCTGCAACATTTCGTGAATTGTTACCAGTTTGGTGATACCACAAGGTGAGACCTTGTTCAGCATCTACTAACAAAATGAATTTTGACCATTTGAGAAATCTGAATACTTTTTATTAAATTATTGTTATGCCTTATACTAAATTGAATCCCATTAATCTAGAAAATATATCTGACAATAAGGACAAGCTGGATACAGCATCTGATAATAATTTGAGACCTTGGCGCTATCTAACTTTTTGTCAAAAATTAATGTTATAAATATGCTATTTAAATTTTACTGAGTAGCTTTGAAGCAAAATATGGCTTAGTATTTATAAGTATGCCTGAATATCTTAAAATCATATAAATGAATTTCAAATAGACCTGCATAAATCCAATTTCTTGAACTGAATGTTGAATATTATACTACAATTGCAAATATTGACTTCTTCAATAAGTAAGGAGTAAAATATGATGGGGTGTGCTGTTATAGGAAAATAATCAACAAAGGGGTGATGTGAAGCATCAGAGCAAATACACTGTATTTAATGCTAAAATAACAGCTACACTATATGGCCAAAAGTTTGTGGACACCTGACCATCACTCCCATATCTGGGTCTTCTCCAAACTGTTGCCACAAAGTTGGAAGCACACAATTACATAGAATGTCTCTGTACATTGTAGCATGACAATTGTGTCTTCACTGGAACTAAGAGGCCCAAGCATGTTCCAGCATGACAGTGCCCCTGTGCACAAACCGAGCTCCGTGAAGACATGGTTTGCCAAGGTTGGTGTGGAGGAACTCAAGTGGCCTGCACAGAGCCCTTACCTCAACCCCACTGAACACCTTTGGGATTAATTGGAATGCTGACTGTGCCCCAGGCCTCCTCACCTGACATCATTGCCTGACCTCACTAATGATCTTGTCGCTGAATGGGCAAATCCCCACAGACATGTTTCAAAATCTAGTGGAAAGCCTTCCTAGGAGAGTGGAGATTATTAAAACAGCAAAGGGAGACTACATCTGAAATGGGATAGCAAATATGAATGTGATGGTCAGGTGTCTGCAAACTTTTGGCCATATAGTGTATACGCAGCCATTCCCTCAACAGCCTCAATCTAAGTTACCAATAACATAAAAACTTTAAGAAACAGACTTAGTCCTTGTGTAAGCTGCAAATCGGCTCAGCTAATTGGAGATCTATGTGATGACAAACACGATGCCGCTGTTGGTGATGTTAGCATGAAAGTTGAATTTTGGAAGTTTGATCTGTATGAGTACATGAGGAGGTGACACAACTGGACACTGAAGGACTACACCCATTTTGAGTGAGCAAAGTAATTGGGAACTTGGTTTCCAAGTTTCTTGGCTGGATGTACTATATGCTAGGGCATCCTTAGGTCAGTAAAATTATTCTGATTTGATTGGTTCCCAACATGAGCCCCAAAGACTCAAGGTCTGTCTCATAGCAAACAACCTGCCAGACCACATTAGCAGATGGCTGAAGAATACATTGAATCACGAATAAATTCTTCTTTTCAAACTGCTGAACAGATCAGGAACTACATCCAGGAACTAGGCATAAAATCTATTAAACACTACTATAAAGAGAAGGATAAAAAAGCATGATCTCAGAGGGATTACCACAAAATACAAAGCACTGGCAAAGAATTGAAAGATCAGGTTACAACTTGCTAGAAAGCTAATAAAAAGCCTGTAGTGTTCTGGGATATGTCTTATGGCCAGATGAAACAAAGATTAATCTGCATCAGAGTGACGGAAAGAGGAAAGAATGAGTCATTTATTGAAGATTTTCATTTTCCAAATCATACCACCTCATGTCTGAAATATGATTGAGGTAATATCATAGACTGAGCATGTACAGTACAACTACAGTGCCTTGCATAAGTATTCATCCCCTTGAACTTGAAACCACATTTTGTAGTGCTACAGTGAACTTAATTGGGATTAGATGTCATGAATCTATACAAAATAGGCCAAGTGGGGAAAATTGGTTGTCCTCCTTACCTGATCGCTGACTTTTGGTGGTGTCTCTCACCTTTTCTAGAGTGCAGAGATGCAGTTGTGCTATATTCTTTTATCATTTGTAATACTGCATTTATTGGTGCTCAGCAGGATGTTCAAAGTTTAGGATTTTTTTTTTTTTATCACCGAACTCTGTCCTGGATTGGTTTTAGCTGCTTGGTCTTCATGATGCTGTTTGTTTAGGTTCTTTAACAAACTCTGGTGCTGTTGAGGAACAGGTGTATTTATATTCAGATCACATGACACTTTATTTGCACACAGGTGGACTCCATACAACTAATTATAGGACTGATGGCAACTGATAGCACCAGAACTAATGTAGGGGGTTCCTAGCAATACTTTGCATTCACAACTTTTACATTGAATATTTTGTAAATAATTTCACAAATGGTATTGATTGCAATATTATGGGATATTATGTGTAGATTCGTGACATATAATCCCAACTAAAGTCTGTTTCAGTTCCAAGTTGTAATGCAACAAAATGTGGAAACGTTCAAGGGGGTGAATACTTATGCAAGGCACTCTTCCAGTGGAACCGCTGATCTATATTGATTCATGTGACAACAAACAGCCATATCAGAATGGAATCTGGAGTAAAATAAAGTATTTAAGTACACTTGTAAACATAGAATATCACACTGACTGCAAACCTAGGATCTGAGGAAGGGACCGACGAAATAGGAAGTTCTGCTTCCTTATGTTCTGGACTTCAAAGATGGTTTCAAAGGAGTCTAAGGTACTATGTTGAAGTGATCGCCCAATGGTAGGTCACTGACCAGGTCATGTAAACCACTGGATAAAAGAAAATGGTTGTGCAGGCATATTTGTATATGGCCTCCACCAGTTCTGAAGGAAACCCACTGCCTGTGCATTTTACTGAAAACAAAACTTGAAGGAATGAAAAAAATTAATCAAGCCCCCTAAATGGATCTTCTGTTTTTTTCCATCTGGGGAATTAAACCCTAATCCTATGTTCACACTGGCTTGTGAGTGAATGGTCACCTGTTGCTTTGTTGGACATAAAGTTAAAGAGTCCATGCAAAACTCAACAACAAAGGTTTTTTTTTTGTTGTTGTTGTTCTCAAAAGGTTCCAAGTAGAACCACATTAGACAGCTAAACCTGTTAACTATCCCAAGAACTTTTGAGGAAAGCTTTTTAGTAAGAGTGTGCTATACGTCATAAATCGCAACAGATTGGCAAGCATGCTAAACTTTCATTTAAATGTATGTTAAATTGACTTGTAAATTGACTTGGTCTTGTATATGAGTTTCCCCATTTTCTCCCTAATTTAGTCTTGTCCAATTCCCATCCACCAGCCAAGTCTTCCCTATTATACCACAGCTACCAACTGGGAAGGGTGAAGGCTAACAAGTGCGGGTGAAGGCTAACACAAACTTGCATTCCCTGTACAATAGGCATGGGAGCCCTGTATTTTAGAAGCATGAAAAAAATACAACGTTGAAATGTTGTATATGGTTTGCCCTTAGTGAGAGTCAAAATTTATGGCTCAATATGTTTAAATCACAAAATTGTGAGATAGAATCTTATCATTTCAAGGTCCGGAATATGGTTGATCATATGGTTTATCAAGGTAGCTAATAGGTATGATATCTAGCCAACCATTTAGCAAGGCATTATGACATATTTTACATTGAAAACAGGAAATAGAGAGCCCACACTGCAAGGAAATTGTTCAGACATCACATGTACAGAGTGCATACCGATTTAACCATTCCTGTTATACGTCTATTCCCTTGTGCTGCAACTGACCACTCATATGACATACTGACATATGGCTTACGCACTTTTGAGTCATGATAGGAAGTGGGCGAGGGTGTGTTTTGGAACAAATCCAGGTTCAGGCCTGAAGAAGGTCAGAATCTGTGGCTGTAGATGCAAAGCACATGGCCCATGGGAGGTCTAGAATGAGCCTGTCTGGAGAAGGCCAGTGCCATTTCCTAAAGGATATAGCGAGTCTCAAATCAGCAGGAGGGCTACATTCCTATTTAAAGTGGCACAAGCACAGCATCCTTGCACAGGAAGAGTGTGTTTCTTACACCTGAAAATGTTATGTAGGAGAAAGCCACAAGCAAACCCTGGCTATTTTTTTAGATTTAAAATCCCAAGAACCACCGGCAGGTCCAGACTTACCCCCGAATTCACACACTTATGTGTCACGTCAAGCCTCACGTCAAGCCCTCAGTCAGTCCACACCAAGCGATTCTGTACAAGCTACTGACAACAGAAAGAGCAACAGCATGCTTCGATTTTAATCTACTTTGGCAACACCAGTATTTGATTATCGGTTATGAGCAGGTGAATTTACATTTCTTGCAATGTTGTTTGTTTTGAGAGAGATATTATCTAGTCTAAGCTGTTCAAGAGCTACCGGTTTTTTGGTTTGTCTGTTTGTTTTTTTGTTTGTTTTTTGCTGCAATAGAAAAGATATGCACAGCCTATAACACTGTAGTAACATCATATAAACAAGGGTTGAACATATTTGGCTTCATAAAAAGTCAGTAAATATTGCATATTTTGGAATGTATGGGAGTTGCATGATGGAGTCTGGGAGATGTCTGACTGATCATCTTCATTAGTAATGCACGCACATGTACAGAAATAGCATTTAATTCAGAAGTAAACTTCAACTGTACACAGCATACAGTGGCATGAAAACGAAAGGAAATTAATAAACTGCCAAAACATTGCTACTAAAACATCTGTCTTCTATTTGGCTGGAATGAAAACTTGCAGCCACACTGGTCCTTTGAGGAAAAGCATGCCCTTTTGAAATTAATTTTGAAAATACCAGTGTTAAACTTATAACAAATGAAAGCAAGTGGCCCTGCGCTGTTGTTGGTGTGTCTTCCCCCAAGACCTTTAAGGATTTCAAAAATGATGAAGTTCCAGAATAACTAAACCACCTCAGATAAGGTATCCAAACGATAACATTTGAATCTGGAGCCTATCCCAGGGAACTTGGGGGACAAGGCAGGGGGCACACTGGATGGGGTGCCAACCCATCACAGGGCACAATCACACACATTCACACAATTTGGAGATGCCAGTCAGCCTACAACGCATGTCTTTGGACTGGGGGAAGAAACCAGAGTACCCGGAGGAAACCTCCGGAGCACAGGGAGAACATGCAAGCTCCGCCCACACAGGGTGGAGGCGGGATTCGAACCCCCAAACCTGGAGGGTCGATGCAACAGGTCTAACCAATAAGGCACCATGCCCCCCAGACAGTAAAGTAACTCTGGAAGAGTGATAAATTCTATATTAAAGTCCATCAGCCCACCTTAGGTCAAAGGAAGAGTTGCATACTTGTATCAAACTCATATATGTTTGGCAGCTGGCATGTGCTGAGCCACTGACTAGGTTTTGAAATCAAGAGAAACTGTTATGATTTTAATCTAAGGGCAAACCATAATCTGTAATTGTAAAATTATATAAATTATATTGAGGACCAAACAATCTTACATTTAACATTTCACTTCAATTAAACTGATGTGAATAATCTGCTCAAGAATATGCAAGTTAAGCATCAAAGACAGAGGACATACTGTATATATTCTCAAACTCATTTTGTGCTCAACATGTATCCAGAGTTGACTTAGGTAAGCGTAATGAGGTGTTAATACTAAAATTGCGCAACCCAGTATTCAGACCTCAGACGTAACTACAGACTAAATAAATATCTCATGATAAAAATATATGTTTTGGACATAAATACACAAACAATGGAGGGCAATGAGGGTGATATTAAATACATACTGTAAATATGACAATATTCATTAATAGTATCATCCCATTAAAGTCTTTTCGTATGGAGGACCAAATTTAATATGAATAAAATTATGAATTAACTGAAAGTGAGCTGTACATGTAGCAGATGTGTGATTGGTCAGCTTATCCTTCAAACACATTTTCTTTATAGAAGAGCACATCGAATTGGCATTATTTCATTCATTCAACAAATCAAGGTAGTGAATTAAAAGCATAATAAAATAGCTTGCATCACAACCTCAGTTGGGGACCTTGTGGCCACATTTTAACATATTTAACCTATTTAAATATTGACGTAACTTTTTTAATTAAATCGCCGGCTCTGAATGCGGCCCCTTCAGATGAGTTAGACATTGTTATATTTGGAGACAATAGTTCACTTGGTTATTATTATAACTTAAAAGCCTTCAGGATAACACATTACTGACTACCAGTCAGGTGAAATTGAATTGGTAGTTAACTCTGGGAACGATAATAAACCAGTCCTATAAAGTTGTCCTATATAAAGAAACCAGATCTTTACAGATCTTGTATGTGAAAAGGACTTTTAAAAAATGACTTTTAAGTTCTTGAATTGTTATTTAAGCTACTTATTACATTTTCAAATGATTAACATTCTGTATGGCTGTTAAAACATGCATATGGAAGTCCAGAAAGGCCATGCATTTTTTTTTTCTTGTGATCTCAAGACAAAGAAAGTTGTTGTCTAAAGATAATAAAAGTTGTTTTCTCGAGATTACGACTTATTTTTCTTGTGATCTCAAGATAACGAAAGTTGTTTTCTCAAAATAAGAAAAGATGTTTTCTCGAGATCACAACGTATTTTTCTCAATATCTCATGAAAACAATATTTTTTTCTCAAGACAGCCGCATGGTTGTGGGTTCGATCCTGAGCTGAGGTGATTCGGTGGCATTTTTGGAGATGTCCTAGTCCCTCACACTGACTGGCAATGAAACTGACCCCCCACTCAGGATCACCCTTCAGTGTTCACTCAGGTATAGTTGCAGATTTCTGCGTCACCTTCTCAAGTGACTGACAATAATTTTGAAATGGTCTAGCACTGACAAGCATAAGACTAGATAGATAGATAGGTGTACTTTATTGACCCCAAACAGGAAATTTGGGAAAAATATAGTCAAACACCACATAGTCACCCCACCTCAGGACCAAACCCACATCCTTGGGGCTGTAAGGCCATAACTCTACCACTATACCAGCTACTTTCTGTTATAGATCACTCTCTGATTTATAGTATGTATACCCAGTAATGCATTTCCATCCATCCATTTTTCCATACACAGGGTCACGGGAGAGCCTGGCACCTATCCCAGGGCAGAGGCAGGTTTCAAACCCCCAACCCAAGAGGTGCAAGGCAAACATACTAACTACTAAGCCACTGTGTCCCCTGTAATGCAGTTCGACATATGAAAAAAATAAGCTGTGATCTTAGGAGAATTTGAATCTTCAGATCACAAGAAAAAAATAGAAAGAAATAACGCATGGCCTTTCTGGACTTCTGTACATACGTATATTTTAACATACTGTATATATCATATAGAAACCCTGTATGTAATAAAGTTTGATAAAACACTTTGTTGATCTTTTTACAGTCCTGACATACAGTATAAGCTTGGGCATATGCATTTTTCTGAAACTGCACTTGTGAGCTTTGTTCCAACCCATGATTCATACACGTGACATCATACAGCTTCACATCTTCATATGATGAGTGAATCATTTATATAAACAATTATATGTGCGTCAAAAGCCCTTTTTTCAAGGGCTTCCTCTTTATCACTTGCATAAGATGGATCCGTATCCATCTTTTGGAACCGTATTTTAACAAGAGCTTCATAGGCGAGTAAAAAATAAACCAGCCACATTGTTTGTCTGTCATTATGTTTGGAGGAAGCCATCCAAGATTATGTTGGGATTACTTTCATGATGTAGCAACCCTTTCCTTTTGGTAGTCTATAAACACTTTGCCACTTTGCATTTCTTAACATAACACTGTTTTAGTGAATCCACTCGCGGGATTTCCATTGGCATATTCCTAATGATGGTTAAAATCAAATTTGAACTTGTGAATCAATTGGAGTCTTGGAGTCCTGCGTGCCCTTGCGATATGCACTTTTTAGCAAAGTGTAGCAGGGCAGGGACGTAATTCAGAGTACGGCAGTGTGTTATTTGGGTTTATTCTTGGAAATTTTGAGGTTTGGTGCGTGCATAACACAGATGTTGGACGTTACTGCTGACTGCATGGTGGTTTTGAAGTCTCAACACTGCCTTGTAGTGCCTTTGCCTGAACTTTTCGTCTTTGCCTTTCCCTCAACACCTCTGTCTCCTTTTCACTCTTCTCTCATTTTGGTTTCTGTTTCTCTGTAATGGCAGTAAGCCCAATGTTGTGCAGAGGAGATGGAGAAAAAGGTGTTTCGATCCTCCCTGAAAATATTTTAGATGTTGACTCATTCCACAAACCACATTTTTGTGAAGGTTAGACATCCTTCACGGTAGAACTTGGCAACACTCTATGCAGAGTAAATGGAGGGGGGTGAATTCGGAATGCTCACTAAGATAAAGATCTTTGACTCCTTAAACTCTTCAAGATCCTCACTCTTGTAACTACATACAATTTTCTGGGTTTTATTTACTGCAGGTACTGAATAATATGATTCAGAATGGATTACTCAGTAACAACTTGACACTTTAAGGAGTAAAACATACTATTACAAAATAGATAGATGAGCAAAAGGACAAGAAACTGAGTTCTTTTTTTTGGGGGGGGGACGGGGGGGGGACTTTTTCCCACTCCAGCTCAAACACCCACACACACCCACACACACACAGACACACACACACATGCACACACACACAAATACCACTCGGTGACCTACAAACCAAACCACAACAACCGGGGGGAAGAAATATACAACACACTGAACGTCTAGACGTCTGAACATCTAGCATAACATTTCTAATATTCCAGCCAACTCCTGAATATGGAAATTCTCAATAAAATTCATGTCTAAGAATCTGAGATTGACACATACACACATAAACATTTTCTCATCGAGATCTGGCATCACATTAAGCTTCATTCAGTATCACACTAAAGGCATCAACACTTTGCTGGCATCTGGCCATCTCTAGACCACCGGCACAGAAGCTGAGGAACAAATGGATCCACATGAAGGGGCCTCTTTTCCTCTTGCTTTTCCCTCAAGAACTTACCAGATTGACCCTCAGGCTCGAGACCTGCATCCAACTCCATACGAATGAAATGCGACTCCTGTATAGCTGCTGAGATGAGCAGAGTTGGAAAAAAGAGGCCGGGGGGAAAGTGAAAAGTGTCTCAGGAGCCAGTGTGTTTTCCCCAACTGTCGCTCTACATCCACATGAGTACAGCTCCGAGGAGGGAAGGAGAAGTGTAGAGAGTGAGAAAGAGAGGGACGGAGAGAGAATTAAAGAGAGAGAGAGAGAGAGAGAACGCATGTGGCACGCATGCAGATCACTGTTCCTACTAAGTTCCTCGTCTTCTTGCTCTCCCCGATTCCTTCTCGCCTATTCTTAAAGACACAGAGGCTTGTTCTTTTCTCCCATCATAAGTTTATAACATCTAGAAAGTACACACTGTGTTTTGGAGTGTGTGATAAATAACTAGGGCATAGATGGAACAGAAAATTGGATTGTAATGTGTGTATCAGAGACAGAGTGTCCTGGGTGACACTCCACTCCACTCCACTTTACAGCACAAGCTGTTCTTTCTCCAAAAACCTATTTACAAAAGTTGTTTAAACGTTATATCAAATGAATTCAATTGTGTTCTTTTATTTTCAAATTCAGTGTGTGAGTCAAGGCATGAATTTAAATTTATACAAATTTTTAATGTTGAAATCTTGTAAATAGCCTTGAAGTCACTTTACAAGTTTGTCTAGTCACTGCATCCATGATAGTACTGATGCAGTACTATCTTACATGTTTTTAAATTTCCCTTATACCACAGTGCTGTTGAATTCTCGATTCTGATTGGTCAGAAGGTGTTGTTCAAACTGCAAAGCACTTCTTCTAATACATTATCGCTTCTGTAGCAACAACTAACACAAGGACACATGGTGGACGTGCCACATAAACAATTTTTTAAAGGTATATTTGTATATTTGATTGTATATTTAACATGTTTGGAAGGAGTCTCCAGTGTCAGTGGTAAAGCTGTAACTTCAATTTTCATTGGCCATGGGAAAGTCTTCAGGATGGAGGGTTTTGCGTTACTACTACATGACAAGCTGCCTTTACTTTTGTCTCATTAGCCTCTTATTAACATGATAACAGGAATTAACTTGTTTTGTGGAAATCCCACAACATTAACTGTAACTACAAATGGATAAAAAGTATCATGCAAAGTGAGAGAAAAATTCAATAGAAAATTTCAAGTCACTGGCAATTTGCTGTAGTATAAATGCAGTAAAACACTTCAGGACGCGTTGTTATAGGAGAATTATTAATTTCACAGTGGCATTACACCACGCTGTTGTTGATTCTTGTACTATAACTTCATGCCCCGTTTTATTTCTTACAGATTCTTCTTGTAAGTGTTGTAGTAGCATGTCTAATGTTACTATTAGAATAAGGCTAATATGATATAACTTATAGGTTGCTTCTCTCTAAACAGCTAAAGCAAAGATTATTGTAAACATTTATTGCTAATGATGATGATGATATAATCTGACTGAGGGTCCATTAGCCTAAGAATTATACAAGACTCCTAAAAAAATCTGAATTTGAAAGAATAAAGCAACTGAAATTCCTGAAGTATGCTAGTGATGGTTCGGTAAAAATGGCTGTGGTTTGCATTGCATCATTGCTAAACTCTAAATTCCACTGGAAATGTATATACTGTATATAAATACATCCCTGTATTCAACCTATACTGAGTAGAATAGTTTATATACAAAGGCACAACCTAATGAGAGCAACTGAGCAATCTTTTTGGGCTTTTTGAACAGGAGTAGCTCAAAAGCTATGGTTCTTTTTTAACATTCCATTAAATCTTTAAAACTTGAAAAAGGGTTCCAAGAAAGGTAATATCACACACTAGCATTCACTCTGATGTGAGAATGCTGCAAAAAAAAGAAGCTAATGAAGATGAAGAAGTATCTTGACATTTTAGCAGCTAGCACTCTGCACAGCTTTGATGTACCCAAAAAAAATTAGCGAGTTGGAAACCTGTGAGAATAGCACTGCTTAAAATGAGCACTATGTACTTCTGATACCTGAGGCAACTTAGAGCCATGTTCAGAGTTGAGCTAAGCACGCTGGTAGTCATTGGTATTCCTTACCTCTTGAAAGTAATAAGACAAAAAAAATGCAGCTAGTCATGTTACTGAAACCATAAATTTACAGCTTTACCTCTGACTGCTACAAAGCTCTGACACTGGAGACTCCTTCCAAAAATGCTAAATAAATATCTCCTCATAAACTACGGCACTGTTTATCTTGGATAAAATTATGAGCAAAACTTCCTTAAAGTGAGCTGTATGCATAGAAGAGAACTTAGATAGCTTATTTTTTACAGGAGAGGGCATCAAATTAAAAAAACAAAAAAACATAGCAAAAATGTAGCAAAATGTAACAAAAATAGTGAGTTAGATGTTTATTTCAATACTTGCCATCTTCTTATTCAAATATTATATATATATATATATTATTTAATATTATCACAGGGGGTTTTCTTTTCATTTTAAATTCATCTCTTGCTTTTATTACATTGGATAACAAAGAAAAAGTGTCGTCTGCGTCTTCAGTCCGCATTTTCTATCCCACAAATGTTTGCAGTTTTAACAGCAGTGGTCTAGATGCTATTGAAACCCCAGTCTCAGACACCTTTTCTCAAGAAAACCTCAGAGATATGAACTTCACACAGGTCATTTGTTTATTCGGAATGGGGAGCCCAGAAATCCAACTTAAACAGGTGCGTAACCCGACTCTGAATATGTGTAACTTTCCCTAAATAAATATTAAATGTAATTTTTCATATTAAGTCACCAAGCCTGAAAAAGGCCCTTCGTATACACAGTAAGGCTGCTAAGCTTTTTTTGTTTTTTTAGATATAAGGACACTTTATTGTACCTCATGAATTTGGCAATTAGCTCCCTTGTGAAATGTACAAAGCGTAAAACATAGATAGGTCATTTTGTCAATTCTAGTTGTCGACGAGTGATGAATGAAGAGAAAAAGAGTATTTTTTATTTCACTAAATAAAGGATTCTTGCCCGTATTCTCTTCATAAGGAAAAAAGAAAGTCAGCCAGATTAGCATTTGCTTCTGAGGTTTGAGAAAAAGTGAGCTAGCAAGTTTTAAATCTGAACATCAGATTAGAGCTGAAATCATCAAAGTGGAGACACTTAAATGGTGTAGCTACACATACACTTCAGATCTTTATAAAAAAAAAAAATGGAGCGAGACGGAGACGTGAAAGATTTACTTCTGCTGTTCTTTCATCTCTCATCAGCTCCTCACTGAGCAGTGTGAAGAGTGCAGAAAGCGAGAGTTCATAAATAACAAGTGGAGCAACAAGCACTTGAATTTCTACAAATGATGAAGTGGGTTTCTGTCAGTCAAAAAGGGAAAAGGGACAAGGAGGAAATGAGCAGGTCCTGTGGGAAAAGAAACTCTTATATAAACAGATCTAGTAGATTATAACAGCAATTTGTGGTTGATGACTAGCATTTGTGAGATTTTTGTCCGTTTATCCAGGAAATTCGATGACAAGTCTGTTATGAGAACCGGTTCTTTTTCATTACAGCCTGATCATCTGTAGTAGGTCATATAGATGCATTTCATCCAGTGATAATAAAGCTGGGGAAGAGAACTTGAACATGCATGGTACATCTTTTAGGAGGGTAAGAACGCTTCTTCAAGAGCCCTTTACTTTCTTTAAATCAAAAGTGGTATTGTAAAAATAGAGGATCACAGAGGGCCAACTTGGAATTACCATTCAACTTTAAGAAGTTATGCAAACTGAAGTTATGCAAAAAAAAGATCAGTGACTGAAAATGATGTTTGCCTTCCTTCAGAATTAGAAAGATTTTATTCCAGTTCTGAGATTTCCGTTGTTTGAACCAAAATGATCTTAACTCATCTAAAATATTCTGTGGTTCTTGCACTGTTTCATCTTTTCATCTTATTATTTGAGACAAATTGTCTACAAATGGTTTATGGAAGGAAGAAAACGTGCGTGCTCTTATAGGAAATCAAAGACGGGATGGTGTAATGTGGCCCCACGTGAAGCAGAGTAACTGTCACCACCCTAAATTTGATTATTTTCCAATAACCCCATGTCCCAAAGTGTTTTATACAACAACAATTAGCCAACAATTACAATTTTTTGTTTATTGAAGAACAACACATACATATTATTGGTTTATAGTTACATTTAATGTCCGCAAAACAAGTTAACTCCTGTTATCACTTACGTTATAGCAGCTATAAGCAGTCGTTCTGTCACTAGCCTGTCTTTTTTCTCTCTTTTGACGTTAATAAGACAAATGCAAATATATATTTTAGTGTTCATAAATTCGTCTCCAACCTCACTTTATCTCAAGGGATTACAATGAGTGTTTTTGACATAATACGTTCATAAGACAGCTTTTTCCAAGTGCTTTCATATCTAAGCACTTGGGAAAGTTTACAATCAAAATTCATCACATTTGTAGTTGTAAAAGTAACCACTGGTCCATCGTCTTTCTATCGTTACCTGAAATGGGTTACTCAACCAGCTGGTAGGCGTCCATAACCCCTAATCTAAAGGGTGAATTTGAAAAAAAAAAAAAAATCAATTAAGTTCCATTGAATGTGATCCAATTAGTAAGAATTAACTTTCTTTTGCACAAGTATTTCATTCTGTGGCTGTTAAATGGTTAAACTTACAGCTTTACCTCTGACTGTTACAACGTTCTGAAACTGGAGACTCCTTCCAAAATTACTCAAGAAACATCTCCTCTCAGAAAACTTCACCATATCAATGATTACACATGTTTTTTTATTTGTTTATGTGGCACTTTACTATAGAATCATATAGAATTTCTGTCAAAGCTGGTGTTATAGAAAAGTAATATGACCAATCAGAATCAAGAGTTCAACCGTGCTATTATATCAATCTAACTAGTCTGTTATAGTAAGTAAGATGATGTTAGTTCTTTGATGAAAAGTAAACATCATTAAGATCTCGCACCATAAGGGTGCTGTACAGAGTTTTTTCCTCGTCTTTTGTTTGTCACAGATTTTTTTTTTTTTTTACTAAGCTATAACACTGTTTGTATTTTACTGCTTCTGGAATATGCCATCCTTTGAAAGTGTGAAACTTCTCACCACATCTTGTCACAGAATCTACAGCGGAATAACAGAGAAGCTCTGCACATTTTTCCTAATCTAACCTAAAAATGAATGGTACAATAGCACTGCAAATTATCTGTTAATTATAATGCAGACCAAAATCTACACATATCATCATGTTAATTATGCAGCATCTTGTGAGGGTTATACTGCATTGTATCTGGGCTGAGTGACAATGTGTCTTGTAGTAGCTTGCTTGGCCATTTCGGATAATATAAGCCATTAATTTGCTATCACTATCACTGTAGTTCGGGGAAATTAAGTAATTATAGTAGGAATTTAGGCCACATCCGTCTTTTTTTTTTTTTCTCTCCAAACAATAAAGGGTCACACAATAACTTCTGATTAATAACTCAAATCAAGTAGGATGTAAACGTAATCCATGTAAAATTCTCTGAAAAGAAGCCCACAGCAGGAAGTGGGTGACAATCTCCCCTCCTGCTGGTCAAACTGCATATGACAAGCTTCAAATAATTATTCTTCTAACCACCATGGAGAATGCTGATTACATGTACTCCTTCGCAATCACTACCAAAAAACATGACAAGGTTTTCATGGTTTCAAATATAGACGGTATAACAGCCTACACTGCAGCATGAGTAAGACAGGGTGCTGATTTTTTTTAAGTCATAATCATATTAAAGGCATAGTCACATGCCATACACAGGCATCTGTGTTAGCGTCTGCTAAATCTTCAGACTGTGAAGTTTAAACTATACTTTCATACTGTATAAGATCAATGTAAGAACAACAGTAAATTAGGTTTCGAATAAGTAGTAGCAAGTCACTATCCTAGCTAGCCAGACTCAAATAATATCTTTCAAATGCAATATAAGGATGCAACACCACAGCTCATAGCCGAAACATTCGCCCATGACTTGCTGCCTTCTGGTCAAACACAACATGCCACATCATATTGTAATAAGGACTCGGGTCAGTTCCCCTCCTCAGCAGCAGAGGTCGCACTCTCCGGAGATCTAGAGTGGCCTCTACCACTCACCCACTTTGGGGTGATGTTCTGGTTCTCCACTATAAAAAAAAACTGCTCATGAACATTCATTTAATGCGAAGTCTTGCCAACTTGTGTAAGTATTCTGAGCCGTACACCTTGCTGTTACCATTATATTGCTCTGCTTCTTTTCTATTGTGCTGAAATGCTGTAGGAATTATGCCATGAAACTCACCAGTTTCTGTCGCCGTCTGAATGTGGAATGCTGGGAACTGTGATTCCACAGGGACGCTGATGGTGCGCCGTAGTAAACGGACTTTGCATGTGGCAGCTGGCGTGTGCTGCAGAAGGATTGGATTGACCTAGAGTAGGGAAAAAAGAAAGGGTATATAGAGTAATTTATTAAAGCAAGATATATCACAATCAATCTCTGCAGCTGATATTCTTACTAATACTTTTTATTGGAACTTTTGTGAAATTTACTTACTTAAGAAAAATGAAAAATCTAGTCTTTGGATGATGTTAGAATTTTTTTTTTCTACTATGATGACGTTCCCAAGAGAATTCAAGAGAATATAATTTGAATATAATTTTTTTTTGATTGAATATAATTTCTTAGTTTGTTTATTTAAATCACGAAAATGTGCACTGTTAAATAAATTAATAAATGATGTCATTTTTCAGGATAAAATCAAATGTAAATCCTACAGTTATCAACATTTTGAGAAAGTCCTCTGTAATATGCTTCTAATTTGGGATAGGGATTAACTTGTAGAATTTTAATGAATGTAGATCATCAAGAAAATGAGATTTTTGGTTCTGAATATAGTAAAAAAAACGATTTTGAGGAAAACAGTTCTAAAAATACAATGTGGTTTAATGTTTCAACTCTAGTAAGTGTTATTTATAAGGTTCATAAAAGAATTTGACATGTATATCAATGACAAATACATTGATATATATATCAGGAAACAAGCTTTTCAGAGATATATAGTGTATATAGTATGATATGATTGTGCAGGTTTCTACCTGTAGTGTGTCATGTTAAGAAACAGTGAAGAGAAACTTTATAAAACTGTAAACATTATCAGAATTGCAAGTGACACTGGCTTTAATCCTACAGTATTCCACAGAAGTCCTCCAAGGATCTCCGTTAGGTCCTCTAATGATTTATGCAAGAAAAAGATATCACTATTTGACTATTTAGCAAAGAAAACTAAAAGTACAAGAGGAATATAAAAGCAAATATATGCAAATTTGACAGGTCAAATTAAAATCCTCCACTGGATGTTATTGTTCATGTTCCCTTTTTTCATGAATGTAAGGCTACCATTGTGTACTGTGAGCGGTGTCTCTGGGTTACAGTGGTCACACTGAATTGTGTATGCAAATGGATTTGTTTGCTGAAATTACTAACTTGTTGCTGGGAAACTGGTGTCAGAATTTTTTTTTTTCAAATACTGTAATACACAATATGTTGTTTATGTCTTTGCTGAGATACACAGCACTTTCAGGAGATACACAGAACAAAAAATAGAAGGAAAAAAAATCCCAAGGTGTTTAGGCTGTCACTTAGGGTCCCCAAAGGTTTAAAAAAAAAAAGCCTTGCTGTGTATTCAGCAGATTTATCCACATGGTGCAAAATTTGTGATTTTACCAAGCAATGAATTTATTTGCTGCTATTTAAATGAAGTTGAATCACACATTCATGAATGGCATATTCAGATGTGAATATCCATATCTGTATCTGTGTTCGGATTTAAACCTGAAGTGGGCATGGCCTAATATGGAGGGTGGATGTTTTGTGGGTGGGGGGAGGGGGTAAAGGGGTTTGATGGTTCTGACACTTCCTCAACCTCAGCTACATCACTCGATTTCATAATTGATCTCGATTCATATGTGCGTGTGTGTATATATATATATATTTTGGTTAACTTGCACAGTTATTAGTTTTATTTGTACCTGCCTGCAATATTTCTAACAAATTTATTTGGTTCTATTTCTAAAATATAAACAAACTCGTAGTCTAATTTAAGCCAACATGACCCTGCCCAGGCAGTTACTAAGGATGAGTGAATGAATGCTATAATTGCATTGCATGTTAATAAACATGGTCTTTCTTTTCCATGCAAGCTTGCTATCTGTGCTAATTTGCACTTGTGAGACACAAGACATTTAGAAGAGAAAGTTGACAGCCAGATGATCATTCCTATACAAGGCACAAGCATTTGTGGCAAGACATACTGTATTTATATGAACCACCAAACAACAAGGTGAGATGTAGGAACAGATTGAGTCATAACTCAAACATTTGACTTGCAAAGGACCTACTTAAAAGTAGTCTCAAACCAAATTATGTGCCACCACAACTCTACTCTCTCACAAAATCAAGCAAGTCAAATGTGGCAGATGGGGGCGGGGTTTAGTAGGAGTCTTAGTAGGAGTGAGGGAATGAGCAAAATTAACATGGCACACCTGTTGCTTATTTGTAGGTGCTTAATAACAAGCTGTTTTTCTCTCTCTCGCTCTCTGTCTCTTAGTGAGCTGAGCTGGTGTGTGTGTGTGTGTGTGTGTGTGTGTCAGTGTGCAAGCTGAACGAATGGACTCAGAGCTGATGAAAAGCAGCCAAGCCTCAGTTTCTCCGTTTTCCTTTTAATACAGAGAAAAATAAAAGCTTACATGCAATCCCACCCTGATGTGTTCCAGTGTGCTCTCGAGTTGTGTCAGCTGTCATTTGTCACATATTCATCAAACACCTGTGCACTATCGATCGTCCTTACTGGCGCATCATATCCATTTGTTTTAGATGCAGAGGTGCACTTTTTGTGTTGATTCGTCTGTCATTAAAAATGGAAAATCTAGCAAAATATCATTAATATAGAATTAACTGTTCCCTTAGGTAATTAATTATTCCTATGATTCAAGAGTATATTGTGCTAACAGGATATTTCAGAAGTATGACCTTTTTGTCTGCCTTGTCTCTTATAATATTGCAATAAAACCTTACTACAGTGAAAGTAAATATTAATGAAAACCTACTAATTTACTTAATATCAGATCCTGATAAGATGGTAGCAAGTAACACAGAAGACTTGATTTACTAAAGGTTTGTGTGTGCAGCCCTGGTACTAAACAGGGTCTACAAAGGATTGCGTCTTTCAAATGAGCAAAATAGCATGTGTTGTCCATTTTGTGCGTTTTCTTTTTCATAATGAATATGCAATTAGAGACATTTCTACCTGAAAGTGCAAAATACAAAGCAGTGTGTATGTAAATTGATACATTTTGCAACTGCAGTGTGATTTACTAAACCTGAAAATCACTTCAGGAACCGCAATTGTGTGCGCAAATTAGTACGACTAAAGGGCAAGTATTATAATTTGCGCAAGCCTGTTTTGTCAGCTCAAAAGACCGTGTAAACTATTTTTACTAATCAGAGCTTATCCAGATAATGCATAGCATTTACCAAAATGATCTGAGAGTTTCTAAAAATGATGATTACATATTCGCCGCATGTTCACACATCCGATGCTGACCGCATTTGAAGAGTCTGTGAGAAGGTTTTCATTCACAGGAACCTTATGACCAGAACATGCACCCTTATTTTGCATTAATGTTATATTTTGAACAAATAGTGCACATAAAAAATGAATTTATATATTGTTTCCTCCCTTTATTTTGCACTTCACATAATGTAAACTGTTTTTTTTTTTAAATCACTCACAACATGTCCATTAAGTGCACACAGAATTTTTTTTATTCTGTTGCATATGCCAATTAGTACTAGGTCTTTGTGATCTTAGTAAATTACGCCCTGTGTTATGCCCAGTTGAACAAAATATACAGGATTACAACAAATAATAAAACAAATGGAGTGTGGACAAGATTTCATTTCATCCAAGCATTTCTCACACAGCTGCAAATAATGAATAGTTAGAAGAGTAAGTCGAGTAAAAGTGCATTAGTTATGAGTAGTAGGATAAATAATAGTAGAATTAGTATTATTAAATGATAAAATGTAAGCAGTTTTTAGTAAACTCTTTTGATTTTGTATTCTACTTCATACGTTTTCTTCTTCTTTCTTCAAGTGTTCAGATATAGGAGAAGGGAAATGATATATTGACCGCACTGGAAGACTGTCCGTTTTTTTTTTTTGTTTTTTTTTTTTGGTACAAGGTTAGATTATGTATTGATCGTCTCTGGGAGATTTAGTGCCTTAAACCGTGTGAATTTGGTCAGAGTCGGGTAATATGTGTGCCATTAAAGTGTCATGGTGATAAACTGAATGCTGCTAACATGCTATATGCTTCTGTGAACACTCTCATGCCCTGTAGTTTCGGTCCACACAGAGAGTAAGCTGAGCTCAGGATCGAACCAGGGACTGTGGAGCTGTGAAGCAGCGACCCAACAACATTTACACAATAACATTTATGGAAATGACAACGGAAATGTTTACTCACAGCGATTTAGGCTCTTTGCTTATGAGTCACACACAGCATGACGTTTTTAAAAAAAAGCTCTCAACCTCAGGACTGGATGTGCTGCTTAAGCAATGAGTTGTGCTTGTAAGACAAATACATTAATTGTGTAGTTTTTCTCTCTAGCAGTAGAAGGAAGATGGCCATCTTCTCTAATAGTTGTGAAATCTTTCTGTTGTCAGGATTTGGATTTCTTTTGTGTTGTGGTTTGTGTCTGCCATGCATAACTCCCACTGTTTGTCTAAACCTTATTTTAAAAAAAAAAATTGTATGCATTTGAACAACTGAGTGGATTTCTATGGAAAGGTCATGGATTCCCATATTTTATTTAATCTAAGGAGTTCATTTTTATTTTATTTGCTTGTAATCTCAAGTTATTTATGTCATTATTACAGGATAAATTTTGTTTGCCTGAAATCAAGACATATAACAATTTTTTTTCCCAAGATAATGCCATAATTCAATTCAATTCAATTTTATTTGTATAGCGCTTTTAACAATGGACATTGTCACAAAGCAGCTTTACAGAAATATATAAATTCCAGATATAAGTTTTAAATTTATAAATTTTTCCCAAATGAGCGAGCCAGAGGTGACGGTGGCAAGGAAAAACTCCCTGAGAAGACATGAGGAAGAAACCTTAAGGGGACCCACACTCAAAAGGGAACCCATCCTCATCTGGGTGACAACAGATAGTGCGATTATTTTAAAAAATTCCACGGTTATGAAACAAACCAAGCTCTCTAAATACCAGCTATAAGTCATTTCACTGGCAGTGCTGTGTCAAGATTAGCATCAGCTGTTGCAAGGGCGGCCAATGAATTATTCTCCTCATACTCAAACAGATGTGTCTGATCTATCATAGCTGGCACCATGCCTCGTTTACATCTGCTACTTTCAGCCACGATATAATAATACTAGATATACCATGTTTCTGGTGAATGCGTTACGCCTACTAAGACGTCTCTGAAAGCTCGAGATCAGGAAACAGCACAGGTAACGTATGGTCATAGTGAAGTAAGGTGTGTGTAGCATACACAGCATTTTTTATTAAACAGTGAACATAAACTAATTATATTGAAACTCTATTGTGAAAACATTTCTCAGACAGATTAGGTAAATTGCAGATGAAAACTTTCAATTTCAATTAGTACTGCACGCAGCAAATTTTCAAAGGTTATCCGCTGTACCACCTAGGGGTGCTTCAGGTACCACCAGCGGCAACAGTTTGAGAACCACTGCAAGAATTAATTTAAGATTGTATCCTTCTGTATAGCATTTAACATGAATTTAGACTAAAACACATTATATCAAGCATATATACAGTATATAACATTCAAAAAATCTCACATAAACAGTACATAAGGGTTTAAAGAATTTTTATATCAACGTTCATGCAGTATTTTAATTTTACACAACATCAGTATGGGTATTATAAAATAGAGGACACACAGGTGTCTGATTTATCTGCTTCATCTGATGGTCTGGACTCCTGTTTAATTCCCTGTCTTTCCTCATGAGTAAGAGCAGGTCGACAAATTAGTATTGTCTGCCATGATAAAAAAAAAAAAAAAAAAAAAACAGTAACAGCTAGCTAGACCTATAAATAAACAAACATATTCTGAAGCGAACGCAAATAATCAAATGTAAGTACGAATTATTTACAATATTTACCAATTACAAAAATAAAATAACAAGCTATACTAGTTGTGGAAAACTGTTACAGCTCAGGCTACGGTTTAATATGGTTAAGTTTGAGATGTTAATCATGTTCATTAATCATTACAGTGATTAGCATTTGGTTATGAAGACATATTAAAATGACGTATTGTTTTCCAGTGAGTATTAATCTTTCCTCCTGTTAAAACACAGTGTATTTGAATCTTCCATATAGGAGTCTATAGTAGCCGTGCTTCACTGGGTTCACTTCACCTGTGGTATGTCATTTTGATTTTGCTCAAAATTAAAAAAAAAAAGTGGGTTGTAAGATATTAAACAGGGCATATGTAGTGCCTTTGAGGCATAAACATACAGAGTGGTAGCATATACAGCATGGACGGCCAAAATGATGCACATAATCACCCACAGTGGTGCTAATATTTTAGAAATACATGTTTATTTGCTACATCAGCCATTTGTCAAGGAGGTTTCACATCTATTAATATGTTATTAATACATAAACAGGTATTTTTGTTTGAGAACTGAGAAATAAAAGTGAAGACATGTCGACAAGTTACAGTGTGTATGTGTGTGTGTGTGTGTGTGTGTGTGTGTGTGTGTGTTTCCATACCTGATCCTTATCCAGGAACAGCATTTGACCATCTGTGACCACACAGAGCTTTGGATTCCAGACATGTTGCCCAAAACATCGAGGCTCACATGAGACCCAGTGGTCTTGATGACCCCTAATTTCTGAGGTGAAAGAGAAGATAGAGAAGTGCAAAGAATTATAAGATGGAAGATTGCTAAGTAGCAAATTGAAAGGACATGGTCAAACTTTATGATTCTCCTTTCTCACATGCTTATGCAGCAAAAGGCTATGTGACGATTATGCAAATATGAAAACTTAAAAAAAAAAAAAGTTCGCCTGTTCGTAATTTATGATATTGTCTACCTCTAACTGCCAACTCTGCATGAGTCAATTTACCCTCAAGTTCCAAACAGTCAGGTAGAACAGTTTGGGAAAGATTCGTGAAACAAACAACCCTTCAACCAGCAGCAAATAGCGCCTCGAAATGAATCAAGTGTGTCGGAACACATTTATATGGAAATGAGCTTATTGCCAGTGAGCTCTGACAACAAGAGGGGTGCAATAACTTCAAATATTGCACCAACCACAAGAGAAAATCAGGCTGGGAAATTTGCTGAGTATGACAACAGAAAGTGAATGTGTCATGAATCATGGGGCCTGTATAGGTACCTTTTACAAATCTCATTTAATTCTCATTTAATTTAAGATAATGTAGAACACGCTCTTTTAAGAGAGGAGCAAAACACCACAAGATGCCATCAAAACTATGACATCAGTCCTCTGTCTTCCTGTATGTGCTTAGAATGTACTTATAGACTGCATTCAGAGCTGAGTTAAGTGCACATAGTCAGAATTTAAAACCAACATTTGCACACATTGGTATTCAGACCTAAAATATTACTCTGAAAATAAGCGCTATTCAGAAGTTGCGCATAGTATCGTCCATTAAAAAACCAAAAAAAGTTGTTATTTTTATTTTTTGCCTTAACTGAAGACATTGCTTATCTCAAGGACCGAATTTTTTATGGTTTAAATTATGCCAAGGGAAAAAAAAAATTCATTATTTTATCAATTCAACTCAAAATAGAGAATTAAAAGCTTGATCAAATTGATTTGAAATACGATTTCATGACTTCAATTTAGCATCTTGCAGCTATATTAAGTCGGGTACATGAGCAGCTGTCGGAGCATGATATAAAAAAAATGAAATGAGAAAATAGAACGATGTGCTGGATCAAGTGCTATTTTATAGGCTGCTTTATAATGAGTGTGGAAGCCATATTGTTCAATTAAAAATGTAATAAATACGACTAGGACTATTCATGAAGCAACTTAGACTCCTGTTAGACATTGCCATCTTCTCTCATTTTATTTTTATATTGTCATGCCCAGAAAATCAACTTGAATATGCATAAGTTTTCACCTGATTTTTGGACTTAAGTCACCAATTATTATTGCACTATGTAAATGTTTTGATTAAATGCAATGCTATGATTTATAACCAATAGAGTCACAGCTATGTTTTGGCAAACTCCACCCCAAATCCTGTCCAATGGTCTGAATAGCTCTTCAGTCTTTAGGTACTTCTGAGGTCTGAATATTGATGTATGCAATTTTGGTATTAAATTCTCACTACATATGTGTAACCCAACTCTGAATACGGCTCATAGAGGTAAGGGTTTACATCATTGATCACTGGCGTCAATATATTTATGAGAAATTCATGAAAATTTAAACAAGGTATGTTGTCCCCTAACATATCTTGCCAATGTTAGAATATTTTTTAACCACTTCCCTTGAGACTTTGCAAGTTAAACCATGAACATGGAGGGAGTGGAGAAGCTATGAACATAGGTATCGTGAGAAAATGGTAGAAGTACACTGTTGAAAAATCACTGTTGAAAAAAAAAGCATTGCATGGTCTTTTTCCAATCTTCAGCTGTCCACTTTTGTTGAGCCTGTGCCCATAGAAGCCTCAGATTATTCTTCTTGGCTGATAGGACTGAAGCCCGATGTGGTCTGCTGCTGTTGTAGCCCATCTGCATCAAGATTTTAACATGTTGTGTGTTCTGAGATGCTTTTCTGTTCACCACAGGTGTAAAGAGTGGTTATTTAAGTTACCGTAGCTGTAACTTCCTGTCAGCTCAAGCCAGTCTGACTATTCTCCTTTGACTTCTCACATGAACAACGTGTTTCCACCTTCAGAACTGCTGCTCACTGGATGTTTTTCTGTTGTTCGCACCATTCCGTGTAAACTCTACAGACTGTTATGTGGAAAGTCACATACTGCCCCTGCCGTTTTTTTTTTTTTTTTTAATTCCTGCATCCCATAAAGTTTTCAGATGGGCAGTTGTTACAGTGAATGAATGTGGGGTACATGGCAGCCATCATGCATATGAATTAAAAAGCAAGTATAATCCCGGCTTTAACTTTCGTAATCTATTATGCTAGTTGAGTCATGTGATTTGTTACAAATTTGTTACAAAATTTGAGACTGTGTTGTAGGTTCTCTGGCAGGATTAGATTTAAATTCTCGATTGTGAGCTACCACATAACTTATACTGTATAATACAAATATAGTGAAAGTTATAGTGAAGATCTGTTATAACAGATGGGAAAGGCATAACTAAATTTACATTAACTTTGCTTTTCTTTGCCTGACGTACTAATTGTATCATCACTGATGCCCAGATGCGCAAACATTTGCTATTAGGACAGGGCCAGATTGAATCTGTGAAGCGAAACAAAAGCGAAGGCTCAGCAGATTTCGGATGTCGTTTCACCAGGCTGGATAAAAGAACAGACAGGACATTCATGTCCAATACATGGAAGATGAGAGTGAAATGATGAAAGTAGTGTTGGGACAAGAAAGTGTGGGATTGAAAAAAAAAATAGACTGTGAAGTGAGAGTGAGAATGAAGAAGCAAAATAGAACTCGAAACCCATTTCAAAAATGTCTGTCAAGCTCAGAAGTCATGTGACCCCCCAGCTTTGCAGGGCCTATTACAGGGCAGAGAAATAATATGTCTCATAAATTACATTTTTCATCCCACACACACACACAGACACAGACACACACACACACACCACTCAGACACATAAGTGATGTCTCCCAACATAGCACCAAATTGTGTTTACTCAATCTGTCTTATATATGCTCACACATGCAGGCAAATACAGAGGGAGTGTAAACAGACATTATTACTTAGTGGACCTGTAAATATCTCGGCAACTTGGTGACCGTGTTTTTTCTGGGTTGTGTATAGGTCTGGAAAAGAATGAAAAAAATTCCTGGTATGATAGTCATACAAACAAACAATACAATAACAATGTTATTGTTATATCATCTTCTACCATCTTCTAGTACTGTTGAATTCTCAAATCTGATTGGTCAGAAGGTCAGAATTAATTTTCTTTAATTTCTGTCTAATGAACTTCTGACTGTAACGCAAATGACATGTTTATATTAACGCGTTCATTCTAATATGTTATTGTTTCTATAGTAACTCATTCAGAGGGACTTACTGTATATGGTGGATGCTTCATATAATCTAAGGCAAATCATAAAAGGATTATTAAAAATGCATGTTTTATTAAACAAAAGAACAACATAGAATCATTGGTATGGTATGGTAAAGCTTTCTGAAAGGAGATGTTTATTTCACATTTATGGAAGGAGCTTCCAGTGTCAGTGATTTGTGTTAGTGACCTTTCCACCACTTGGGTTTGTGTGTTCCAGTTTGAATAACGTTAGAAGGTGTATATATATATATATATATATATATATATATATATATATATATATATATTTATATATATATATATTTTTTTGGGGTGGTTATTAACTTGGGCTGATGAGGGAACGATAACGTAGGTGAGAACTGGAGCTAACTTGTTTCACAGACATTCCAACATTAAATGTAACTATAAATAGATAAGAAAAGTGTGTTGTCATTCTTCACTGGGAAATATTCAACTTCTGCGTGGTAGCCAATTCACATTGGGCCACATCACACCATTTTCATATAACAGCATGTCCCATCGTGATCGTGATTAAATATTATACACCACTGCATCTGTATTCGATTAGAGAAATTGCTAGAATCCGCATGGTATCACACTTGCAAATGTGTAAGCTTCGTAGGGATACATCTAGAAATGTTCATTTCCACTGTAGTGTGCATAAGGGAAAACATAGCTGTGCTTAGGATTCCTAGATGGCAGAACAGCATTATCGCAATGCAGTTTTCTGTTTTAGGTATTTTAATTTAATTTACAAGTGTCACGGGGTAGGGAAGAAAGCTTGTTTTATGTTCATGGTGCCAAAACAAATGAAAATGGTGAAAATCACATAAAGGTCATGAGTCAGATACCCAAAGAGGATTCCCAGCATGCTGTTTTCTATTGTTTTTGTGCTTCCTGGTGCACAGGAAATATGAGCAAAAACAATAAGATGGCCATAGAAATAGCATTTTCAAAATTACGAATGTTAGTGTGGACTGCACCGCAAAGAAGTATATCTTATATCTATTACACGTGAAAATAACTTGAATTTGGGCAAATGTACCTAGTATTTCTAATTATATCTTTTTAAAAAATTTTAAAGAATCAGAAATATTAGATAAATTTGATTATATTCAAGATATTTTCACTAGGTAAGATATCACTTTTTGCAGTGTAGGCCTAAAGTTAAATGTTTAGGGTTGGGGGTAATGGCAGGGTCAGTGTTTATCCTTTTTTTTTTTTTTTAACAATTTGTATGAAATTTAATAAAATTCAACTTCAACCACATCAACATAATTTGGTAAAATTTGTATACATTTCTAGAATAGCTAGAGTAGCCTGTAGCTAGAGTTGCCTTTTTACTTTATCTAAGTATTTAAGCTTCCTACACTTATCAACAGCTTGTGGGATATCAACTGTAAAAAAAAAATGGTGCTGATCTTTTCAGTTCAGAGATTTGAAGGGTTTTTTGGTTTTCTTCTGGTTGGTTTGGATTGACAGGACTATAATGTATAATGTAATGATGAGAATTTTCAGTGAGTCAGATCATTCGACTCAGCTTACCACTAACAGTCGACTCTTTTGACTAAATGATGACTTAGGGGACATAAGTCAATTTTTTTTAGCTCTATACCTAAATATAAACATGGCAAAGAGAACACTCGTGCTCTCTTTAGAAAGATGAAGACACAAACGTTTTATTTGATGAAAGTTTAGTTTGACGAAAACAGCATTAAACGTCACAGTGATCCTCACCAGGTTTACTGAAAGTGTTAAAAAGAGGTTTTCGATATATATTATTTATATTAAATGTTTTAAATCACTTTATTAAATACTGGAGCAGGTCCTAAGTTCCTGCTTGCAGCACTTTTCCCCTATATTCTTTTGAAGTAATGGGTTTCCTTTTCAGAAAATCTACACAAATATCAGAAAGTCATTATTTTTAAAAAATATATATATTTACACTATCATTCATATACAGTATATACAGTCTCTCATAAACCCCATTATCTATTCACAGCAAAATACAACATGCAGATTTGTTTCCAGTCATATTTTTGTAGAGATTTATTTTCTTTTTTTTATCTCTATATGATGTGACTTCACAAATAGCCTTAATAAGTTGCTGTAAATCACATATATTTAATTTCACACATTAAGGTCAGTCGTTTATCGAAAACCCCTAACTGGAAAGCTCAAATATTACGTGAGTCTGTCCTAATTGTATTAAAATGTGCATTTAAAAAAAGGTTACCCACTTGATCGACAGCCAGAATTAATTTTAGAAAAGCCATAGAAACAGCCCTGCACTCTTGCTGCCATGGCTCCATGGATTTATTGGACAATTTCCCCAGGGACTTAAATAGCTAGTGGATGAGTAAACAGCAAGGTTCATGTATGAAATAAATGTCCTCTCACTCCAAATGCAAAGGGTAGTTACTTATATTGTGGGTAAAACCCGAAGTTTCAATCTTCATCTTGTTTTTATTGGTGTAGCAGGAACAAGCAGCACATATGAGGCCCAGCAATCAGACAAGATTAAAATAAATGGCTGTATTTAACAACAATTGTTGCCATGAGCAGTAAAATCGAACTCAAGTGCTATAAGTCTTCATACAATCGTGCTAGAATGTACAATGCCATGAAAAGATGCACCTTAGAGAGATTGTATATCTTGTAAAGAAAATAGCCACATTGTTCAATCCAGCTCTTTTCAGATTTTACAATCCATTAAACAGCTGTTGTGATGTTGACAAAGCAGTCTTGATAATGGCAAAGGTAATGGCTATTCTCTAGCCAGTTGTGTTTAATCTTTGTGGTCCATTTACAAGCTTTTGTGGCCAGAGAACAGATTGCTTTATGCTGCAGCCAAAAAAAGAGCTTATCAGCACCATAACACACCCTGAAAACCGCAATGAGGTTTCCCATCTACTCCCACCACCAAACGCCATCTTCACACGAAGGCTTGGTTTCAAAATTTGAAGTTCTCATTGTCTAATTAGTTTCAACTTATAATTAGCTTCTCACGCACAGCTCATGAGGCCTCGAATGTGTGGAGAAGAAGGTTGGAGTTAATTGGACGTGGGCTGCTAGTTTGTGAAGGGAAAAACTTTTTGACTTCATGGAAGAGTCTCCGTTTGAAAAGCTGCTCATTAAAATAAATAAGAAATGATGGAGATAATAAAAACAGGCATATGGTTGAGTGAAGGCAGATATTACAGCTGAAGCCAGAAAACAAATTAAGCAGTATAACATCGAAATGAGACTATATTATTTTTCAATAATCTTTTAAAAAATGTATTTCTCCTTATTGAGTTTTATGCTCTGGGCAGAAATCACAACTTAACAAGCTGATGCTTAAGATGTCTCTTTAATGATAACTATTTACTACGTTCTAAAAGTTTATTAGAGACTAAATTTCTGGCTCTGCCAAATCACACCCTTCATGTAGAAGTTGCTGTTTTAAGTTGGTTTAGTCTGAGCTGCAATTATCCAATCAACCAACAATGTGGCAGCAGTTGGTTGTGTCTCTAGAGTTTACACAGAATGGTGCGAAAAAGAAAAAACATCCAGTGAGCAGCAGTTCTGTGGGCAGAAACACCTTGTTGAAAGAACTCAGAAGAGAATGGTGAGACTGATTCGCAGGAAGGCTATGGTAACTCAAATAACCACTCTGTACACCCGAGGTGAGCAGAAAAGCATCTCAGAACAGGCAACACCTCGAAGCCTTGAGGCAGATGGGCTACAACAGTAGAAGACCACATCAGGTTCCACTCCTGTCAGCCAAAAACAGGTTTCTGAGGCTACAGCGAGCACAGGCTCACCGAAACTGGACAGGTGAGGATTGGAAAAAGACCAGGCAATGGTCTTTCCAATCGTTAACCATCCTTAACTGTCTGCCTCTGGGTTTGGCATGTTGTGGGTTCTGAGAAGTTTTCAGATCACTACCTGGAATCAATACTCAAAAACAACATCTAACATCTAAGTATGTAGACTTTCACGTTCTCTAGCATTTGTTTAGAAATGATCATTTCTTAAATATTCTAATGTTTTTTTACTTCTCTGTTCTTACACAGAACAATACATATGAATTCACTCTATTTTCTCTGTTTACAATTCTTACATACCCAAAAACCTCATCACTAATAATACCCAACTCTCAGAGGGATTAAATTATAACAGACACCTAATGTGTGAAGGCAGTAATGCTTTGTCAGGTCATGAATAAATCTGAGATTGTATCAACTTGTAAGGTGGTTCCCAAATCAGGCTTATGTAAATAAAGTGCATTATGGCTTAGTGCTAAATAAAGATGTCGTCAGTGAGTTATCTGAAGTTCACTACAAAAACATATACAGCCCATCCCTTCAGCGTTCCCTCAAAAACAATGTGAGTAATGTGAATAAAAAAGTGAAAATAAATGAATCATGTGTATTTTTTAAAATAAAACACAGTGAAGTAACTTCATCATGTGTTAAAAATCACGTTAAGATTAATTAACCATACGAAAAATTATAATAAAGTAAACGAATCCTATAAAACCGTCAAGATGAATTGAACCATGTAAAAAAATCACGTGAAAATAAATTAATCATTTGTTAAAAATCACATTAAGATTAATGAACCATATGTAAAAATGATAAAGAACACACTAGCTATTTGAAGCTACAATCATCAATCGCTAGCTATTTAAAAAAACAATCATGTGAAAATAAATGAATCATGTATTTTTAAAAAAATGGCCAGAGATTATTTTTTTTAAAAACACATGATTCATTAATTTTATCATGATCATGAGTTTGAATCCTGATGATGTCAGAGTAATCTAAGGTAATCCCTGTCAATCACAGAGACACTACACAGCGAGAGTAGGCAATCGTGGGAGTCTGCGAGCTCATGTATGAGGAAGAGGGCGGATAGCGCTTTCCTCTGAGTGTGTTGCGCTACACTGTGATGCAGCATAAGCAACATTTCGAAAAAGATTCGTTTGGCTGGTTTTACGTGTCTCGGAGGAAGCATGTGTTAGCCTTCACCCTCCTAAGTTGGTAGCTGTCGTATGATGGGGAGAAGTGGCTGGAGCGTGGGTGGCTAAATTAGGAAGAAAATGGGGGGGAAATACAAAAACATGCACATGTGTAGTCCACTGCATGGGAACATGTGTGAAACATAACATGTAAAGTACACTTTATGGCCAAAAGTATGTGGACACCTGACCATCACACTCATATGTGCCCATTCCAAAATAATCAGCATCCAACCAAAGTTATAATAACCTCCACTCTTCTGGGAAGGCTTTCCACTAGATTTTGGAGCGTGGCTGTGGGGATTTGTGCTCATTCAGCCTCAAGAGCATTAGTGAGGTCAGACATAGATGTTGGGTGAGGAGGTCTGGTGTGTAGTCGGCGTTCCAATTCATCCCAAAGGTGTTCAGTGGGGTTGGGGTCAGGGCTCTGTGCAGGCCACTCAAGTTCTTTCACTCCAACCTTGGCAAACCTTGTCTTCATGGAGCTGGCTGTGTGTACAGGGGCATTGTCATGCTGGAACAGGTTTGGGCATCTTAGTTCCAGTGAAGGGATATTGTAATGCTAGAGCATACAAAGACATCCTGTACAATTGTGTGATACAACTTTGTGGCAACAGTTTGGGGAAGAACCACATATGGGTGTGATGATCAGGTGTCCGCATACCTTTTTCTCCATATAGTGTATCTATTTTTAAACACACACACACACACACAGACACACAATGTAAATTTCACATGTGAATCATGTAACTTTTCTGTAAAGGAGGTATGTAGAGCCTCCTTGTCGTAAATGAAAGGATGTTGGTGGTACACGTTATCTGTTTTTTCTTCCGTTTACACAGCCTGAGGCACCAAAGACACCAGAGTTCCTCCTCGAACCAAAGATTTATTTGACAGCCACCATAATATGAAGTGGTTCTGACTTTTTTTTTTAAAAAAGGCTCTATTGTTAATGCCTTAGGCTCAGATTACTGACGCAGTGTGAATTTGGTTAAATTTCCAGGCAAACTCATAATGAAATGTTTTTTAAAAAATGTTTTAAAAATGTTTTATTGCCAGATCTGTATTGTACAATTGTACATACTATTGTTGTAAATGGCCACAAGAAAATTAAATAAACCCCCTATGACTAGGTATGACACAGGAAGTTATTGTATTTTCCCATGAATAACCATTAATTAAGCACTCAGTTTCTTCTACCTTTCCTGAATCTATTAGTCCATACTGCTAATGAAGTGCTTTTCATGGTATGATTAACTGCCAGCGATTACTAAAGCACGCCTAGAAAGTTGTTGCTGATGGAATACTCCACACTCTTCAGTATAATTAGGTCGTCACATTGCAGTGCATGGACTATTTTGTATCTCTCTCTCTCTCTCTCTCTTGCTCTCTCTCTCTTTTTTTCGCCACAGCTGTTCATTTTGCATATGTTCATTTTGCCTACTGTATTTCAGGAATGGTCTCTAAGGCACATTCCTGTCCAGTGCACATGGATATAAACTGGATGTATGCATGCTCATGAGTATGGTGGAAAACACACACACACAAACACACTTTCTTTCACACTTAATGGACCTAGAAATGGATCCCAAAGAGGCAGCTTCGCAATCAGAAAATCTAAACCCAGTTTACAAACACAGGTTACAAATCTTAAGTTACTGAAGTTCAAAGTTTGAGATGTCTGACCCTATTCTCTATATATAAAATAAAACTTAGAAATGATAAATATGACAAAAGTCATTGAGACATCTTTATACAGTACTTCCATCCAAATAATAACAATTATTTGTCAGTCCAGTGCACAGTTCAGGACAGTTATTTGATTATTTTATTAAGAAAATCAGACTTTCTCTAAATGACAAAATTGAATATATCTACAATTAAAGGTTACGTAAACACAGCATAAATGGACTGTATGGCCATTATTAAAAGAATATAAGCTATAAAATTGGTGTAAATTCCAGAAACACACTCAACACAAAGCCAGCATTACAATAAATAACAGATTATAAAGGAAGGGGATAAAAAGTCTCTTGTATTTACCTGCTAGTGACTCAGAGGACATGCTTCCTTGTCTGTCCATTGCCTTTCTCACTGTTTACTCCTTCAGTGGTTGAGCAGCATATGTTGGAGAGTGCCGTGGCTGAGAGAGAGAGAGAGAGAGAGAGAGAGAGAGAG
>CM040480.1:13252688-13396893 GCA_022758105.1 Pangasianodon gigas
AAAGCCAGCATTACAATAAATAACAGATTATAAAGGAAGGGGATAAAAAGTCTCTTGTATTTACCTGCTAGTGACTCAGAGGACATGCTTCCTTGTCTGTCCATTGCCTTTCTCACTGTTTACTCCTTCAGTGGTTGAGCAGCATATGTTGGAGAGTGCCGTGGCTGAGAGAGAGAGAGAGAGAGAGAGAGAGAGAGAGTGAGAGAAAGAGAGTGTATGTGTGTGTGCTTGCGGGGGGGGGGCTTGCGTTTGATGAGGAGTGCGTTTGTGCTCTGTGCCTCAGGGTTATTGGCAGGCAACTGAAACACACTTTATCACGGTGATGATTTCAGCTACGCTTACTCACATCTCTCTCTCTCTCTCTCTCTCTCTCTCTCTTTCTCTCTCACATCTTCATACACCAGCATACACACATGCACACACACACGCACACACACACACAACCACTTATAAGCTCTTCATGATGTCATATGTCAAGAGCATGGTGAGTGGCAATAAGAGAGGACATGAATTAAGCAGGAGGAATAGAGAAGGGAGGAGAATTAATGAATTAATGTGTGTCCTGTCGTGCCCAAATGTGTGTATACATTCACTTTCTGTAATGTAATCTACCATATATTGCTCTTGCATGTAAGATCATTATCACTACAACAAAATACCTTTAATTTAGCATACAAATTTAATATACTAGACAGTAGTGATGGCTGTAATCAAATCACAGGTTTATGTTAATGTGTCTATTGGAATAAGCTATCGTTTCTATAGTAACAGCTAATTCAGAGGTAGACACTCATAAAAGTAATCTAAGCCTAATATTAAATGGATTAAAATGTGCTGTTGCTTAACAAAGAAAAAAGGTTTCTGTAAGGAGATGTTTATTTAACAATTGTGGAAGGAGTCTCCAGTGTCAGCCCTTCAATAAGACAGTCAATACGTTTTCCACCACTGGAAAGTCTTCAAGGTTTTGCACTTTTAGAACTTGAAGGAAGGATTTCATAGGTAGTCCCAAGTCTCTCTTGCAGCTGTGTGTTATATCCACTAATGCAACACAATCAACATTGTCTTACAGATGGAAATTTGCAAAACTTAATTAGTATGAAAAGTTACAAAGGTTAAGGTTAAGGGGTGGAGGTTTGTGTTCTTACTTTTGTTTGAATTTGTTCAAGTTACTCAAGAAAACAGGTTCGCCAAAAGCATGACGCAGCATATTGGCACAAACATCGTGATTATTTTCTGTGTATTGTCGGTTTGATTTTACATTTTAAAAAGGATGGAATGAAGCAGTGCAATATTTAACTATCTGTCATTTTTAAACTCTTAAAATACCATTGGAAATATAAGAAATTAAAGTACATATTTTAAAATACATTGCCTATATATCAAAACTACTGTACATAACCTTTGCTCTGTTGGCTGGTTCCACTTTAGTCTATACTACTCTATTTAAACTTTTTTGGTCTGGACCTTTCTAAGGTGGTTTTCAGTTTTCTGGGTCTAACTCCTTAGGGGCCTTGTTTGTCCCAGTTTTTGGTTCATAATATTCTGTTTTTCATGTCCGCCCATGTTTTTTTTTGGAGATTGATCATGAATTTGTCTACATTAACCACATATGACTGTCTCTTGATACCCAATTGCGAAATCTCACTATGTCTATAGTAAAAAAACCAAACAAACAAACAAAAAATTCCTTAGAGGGAAGGGTCATTTATTATCCTATGATTAAAACATTGCTATTCTTATGGGAGTGGTCTCTTCCAGGATAGCTCCGCCCCCCATATACAGGACATCAGGGCTCACTGAATGGTTCAATAAGTATAAAAATGATGTAAATCATTTGCTATGGATTTCACAGTCACCAAATCTAAACCCAACTGAGCATCTATGGGAGATTTTGGAGTGATGTCTTCGACAGCGCTCTTTATCAACATCTCAAACACAAACTGAGGGAATGTCTTTTGGAAGAATGGTTTTCATTCCTCCAGTACAGCTCTAGAGACTTGCAGAATCTGTGTCAATCTGTGTTCATTGAAGCTGTTCTGGTGGCTCGCAATGGGCCAACACTTTACTGAGTTGGTTTTCCTTTAATTTGTCATGTTGATCCATACACCAACCAAAAAAAACATAATTTGTCCAATTTTCTAAACATATTCAATAACACACTGCATGATTTTTTAACACAGAGAAATGCACTTGACTAAACAAAAATGAAATAAATCAGACTGCCTGCAGTGCACCTAGAAATAACTTTTATAGGTTAAAGTATATAAAGCGTTTCAGATTTCAAGATTACCGTATACCATCATATCAGTATATCATCACACCCCATCACACCCCTAGGGTTGTTCCATGTCCATAGGTTTAGCGGTGGGTTAATTTTTAACTAAGCTCACTATCTAACACAGTGATCACCAACCCTGTACCTGGAGATCTACTTAGAAACAGAATTCATTTCCAGTCCTAATCCACCACAGTTACGACTTCTGAAGTATAGCGTGTGCTGAACCATTTAAAATTAGAAGCCTCTGAATTATTAAACCATATAAAGAATGTTTCATGGAAAATGCTATTGATTTTGTGCAACATTAGCATAGACGAGAACAGCCAATGTGCAGTGAAGTGATTATTCTGTACGACTGACCATTTCTCTATAAATAAGTAATGCAAATGAATTATATAAGCAATAACAGGCAATTATTTGTGAATACGTTCTGTTCATTTCTATCATTTCAGACAGAACTCATATCAGTTGTTCTTGATCGCTGTATATTTTCTCTCCATCATTCTTTTGCTCACTCAACGCCTCTTACACTTAGACTGAAAAGCTATTTCACTTGAAATGTGTAATCTGATTTCAAAATGTGTAATCTAATGTAGCTGTTATAAACCCCAAAAAAATCTTCCAGCTAAGAATTCTCAATTGAGAATGAACGATATTTTGTAAACATACATGTTTAATTTTCTTGCTTGTGTTTTAGATCTGATTTTATTTTCAGATGTTTCTGTTGTGGTAGCTTTTAGCTGACTTTAAAGCTCTTTATTCCTTTGTAATTTTACACATACAAATACAATATAATACGTGACAGATGTTATAGTGGCAATAAGAGCAACAATGTTGGGTTTTTCAGGCTGAATAGTGTACCACTTGCACCTAGACCAACAAGAATTAGACCTAATAAAGGTACGAAAGAAGGAAATTTGAGCTAATAAATTGTAATAAATGCATGAGAGGTGGGGTTTAAACCTAGAATATAAATATTTTCTTGCCAGAACTGTGTTGTTGATTGTTGTTAGTGGTGTTGTTTGCTGTTGTTGCTTGGTGTTGGATGTTGACTGTTGTTGGGGGTGTTGTTGATGTTGTTGTTTTGTGTTTTTGGATGTTGTTGTTGTTGTTTTTGCTGATTGTTGGTAGTTGCGTTGTTGATGTTGTTTGTTGTTATTTGTTGTTATTGTTGTTGTTTGTTATACATCAGTTAGTTCTGGTCCACTAATTTGATTGGACAAGCGCTGTTCCAAGAGTGCTGACATTTAGTATAACAGCACTGGGACATTTCAGTTTGTTTCAGGACACTTGTCTATGTTTGCTACAATAGTACAATAGCAATAGTTCGTTACATTGAAAACCTTACTACACTTACTATGGGCTGTCAGTCAGTCTGTGCGTTGGCATGGCAACACACAATGCTCTATCCAGCTGTGGCTTCTTTGGGAATATTTTCGTTGACTGAGCAAAAAGTAAACCAATATTTGGTCATATTATGTCTGAAATGTCAGTAACTCCATATTAATTTCTTGTTTATAGAACTGGTGTATAAAAGCAATATCACACTTGCAGTTGTGCTGTTGTACTGAATATGTACTGAACATAATTACCTACGGTCTTGTGCCTATGGCTGAATCACAGCAGTGCAGATATTCAGTACAACAGCGCTCTTGCTCATGCGATATTGCTTAATTATTGTAGGTAACTATTGTTGGATTTTTTATTGTTGGATATTGTGTGTTGCGTTGCTTGTTGTTGGTGGTGGTGTTGTTGTTTGATGCTGTTTGTTGTTGGATGTCATTTGTTGTTGATGGTTGTTGTTGTTGTTGCTTGATGATAGTGGTTGGTAGTGGTGTTGGTGTTTGTTGTTATTTGTTGTTGTTGGTTGTATCTTATTTTTTGTTTGTTTGTTTGTTTGTTTGTTTGTTTTTCCCCCTCAGTGGCAGTGTTGCCAGGTTTAGCAAGCTGACCCTGCTCTTTGACCCCAGTACCTTTCAACAAGGTCGTTGTACTAATTCCTGTCTTTGGCTGTATGTCTTGTCATGAGATTCATCATTACATCTAATTTCCCTGGGGCGGTTGTTATACATTTAAAAAAAAAAAAAAGATTATGTAAGGAAAGTGATGATCTGTGAAGACTCACAGAGAGACATTTCTTAACACTCGTGGGTTAATGTTGACCTCTGCTGGTGTGAGCTAGTTCTACAACGTGTATCTAAAGTATTAATCACCACAGAAAGGTGATACCAGATGGATCATCTTTTGGCCTATGTGTTTACACCATGTTAGTTGAAAGCTGAGACCATTTTATTACAAGCTGAATATTGAATGAATTATTGCTTCCAGTATTGAAAATCAGAGCAGTACAGTATGGGTACACTGATATTCATTTTCTGCCATGCCCTATTGCTGAATTTGAGTATTTGACCAGGATAAAACAGTAACTGGAAAAAAAAAAAGTAACTGAAGGTGAATGAATGAATAATAGGCAAGTGATATCAAATAGCATGATTAACAGCATGTGTCTGGGAGATTGGAAAGGAGAATGTGTTGTTTTCTTTGTTTTTTTGTTGTTGTTTTAGGTATTTTGGTTATATCATGAGGGTGCAGGGTCCTACTGCAATCTCTTCAAATCAATCCCTGCTTGTAGGCTTTGACGTTTTTGTTTTTGTTTTTGTTTTTTTGCGCGCGTGGCCTACACTACCCAGCATGCACGTGAACCATTACGACACAAGGGCGCGCGCGCCACCTGGCGGTCATTAAGCAGTACGCGCTCGCGGAGCATCACAGACCCGCAGCGCGCGCATCTGCAACGTCCACAAACCAGGTAAGCTACATTTTTTTTACATGAATCCTCCTCACTTCTTACTTACATTTTACGCGTCGTACACGGATTTAATTTCATAAATTAACGTGTTATGTCGAGAAAAAAAGTGGTTGTGGTTTGTCAGTGACACCGGCGTCGCCTAGAGCAGTTGACAGTTACTTCATTATTACACTTTCTTTTTTTCTAACGGTCGTTTGAGGGTTGAAGAACTGGAATTAGCCGGTTAGCAAGAAAGCGAGTTCATGTTCAGTACCATGACTCGCGTCCTGAGAATTATATTCTCTTTAAACTCCTACAGAGCGGAGGATTTAATGTATAGAGCTGCTTATTAAAGAGACTGGACTGTGTGGGAGACTGCGGTAAATATCTCCACGGAAGCAGGTTCAGTAGCTCAAGTGCTGTTATCAAGTGCCGAATACATTTTCCTGTCAAACTTCTAGCTAGCTAACATGCTACTCTGTCATGAAAGGTTAACTTAAGCCAACACACTACAGGTGAATTTTTATTTTTTTATTTTATTTTTTTTTAAAGAAGAGATATCAGGCTTTGGTCGTATACAATGCAAAGGTTTTATGTTTTTTTTTTGTTTGTTTGTTTTGGTTTTTTTTTTTGATTGAAACTTTTTCAGACACTTTATATTTATTTATGCATGAAAATGCATGATTTTGTGAGGTAGGAGGAAACCGGAGAACCCAGAGGAAACCCACTAACTCTGCACTAGGTTTGTTTAATACTGATGTGTTTCCTTGCTTGCAATTTACCATTAAAAAAAAACAAACAAACAAACAAAAAAAAAGAATGGTATAATTGTTCAGAACCAGAAAACAAGGATTTCCACCATTACCAAGCTGTGCGGTCAGGAACTGCTTGTTGGCAGCGGCAATCGAACTACACTTTGTTGTATGACTATTTAATCTTTCTTAGGTCAAAAATCTTGTCCTTTTTTTCTCTAAAGTGCCATTTTTGGCCATTTCCAGCCCTAGGCTTGTGAGATCATGTGTAATTTGCCATCGTCTTACTCTGCCCCATAACTATTGCTGATTGATTGATAGTATTGCGCGTGGCTCTGAAGGAGGGAAAGAAGTGGGCGTGGCCAGACATATGTAACACCTACATCATTAAAGCGAGAAAAATACCAGAAGCTGACTACGAGTCTGCTGTAGCTGCGTACATTAGCATATAGTCAGTTTTTTAAAATTTACTTATTTATTTTTTAAATTAATTACAAGTTCAAGAATGCTGTTTACGGTCGGGACTGTGAATAAACATAACAGGTTATTATCTGTGACTAAGCTAATTATAAAATTGAAATAAAATTTTATAAACTACTTGACAGACGTTTAAATTGTCCAACTTGAAAGCCATCAAAAATAGATCCAGTAGATCCAACCCAATACTGTCAATCATCCCAGGCCCACTCAGCCCGAAATTTTTTGGTGGCTTTTTTGGATAAATGTAGTTAACTGAGGTTAATGATATACTTGTCTAATGTTAGTTAAGTTGAACATACACTGATAGATTTTATTTCATGTTAATGAACTCAAAACATTTACCTTGACAGAAAGGGAAAGTGCCCAGTGAGTCCAGAGCATGTAAGATGGAGGAAGGGGCGGGGCTTCCAGGGCGTGTCAGTTCATATCGGAGAGTACAAAACACCTACGCAGATCATCACAGAATCATATGCTGATTGGCTCATCTGCCGTTTTATTTAGGCGTATTTTTGAGTGACTATTCATACTAGCGTACTCAAATGTTAAAGTACGGAGCTAATATGGGAAATGGAAACGTTTGGCAGGAATGGTACTATAATGTAATAAGTAAATGTTACAGGATATTGTGGCAGTGTAATATCATGTCAAGATGATGAAATCACTACATCACACAAGCGTCCTCCACAAAGACAATAACAGCAGTGTTTGAGTAATACTTTTCCTTTCGTCAGTTGTCATTTATTCATTACTATCTATTCGAAAGCCTGTTGTTTTTTGTAACTATGTACGCTAACATAGAAAGAGGAAAAAAGCTAAAATGCAATGTTTTATTTTAGAGCTTTTTTTTAAAGCTGCTCATTATAATAATAGGCAGCAGTAGCCACCCTTTGTAGTTTTACTGTAGGCATTTTTGAAAACTTGCTATTTCGTTTTCTTTAATGGGCCCTGAAGGGGTTCACCATTCGGCTTGGGTTATGACAAGGGCTGCTATTTTTATAGAAAAAACCCCAACCACATGCTGGGCTCATAAACATCATGGGGGCTTTACAGCGTTTAAAATAGGCTGAAGCAGCTGGAGCATCCTTTTCCTTTATACATACCATGTGAACGTGTGGGCCATGTTACTCGTCTTATGCTGTTTCTGACTACACTGTTTAGATATTAGTCAGAAGTATTCAGACTTAATATCACAGCAGTGTTGAATTTTTGAATCTGATTGGTCAGAAGGTGATAAATCAATAACAGTGTTGCTTTATAAAAAAGAAAAATTTTGAGAAAGAACAAATTGTCAAATCTGCTGTGATATAGGAGGAATAAAACACTTTGAAACATTTTGGAAAATAATCAGCTTTGGGGTGGTAACAGTAACTCCGCTTCACGTCTGGCAGCATCACACCACCCCGTCATTGATTATTTTCCTATAACATCACATCCCATTGTGTTTTATTCTTCTGTCATTCATTTGCACAAAGCAGGCTTAAACATAACCTTATGTAATTTTTAGAGCTCTCTGCAAGGCAGAATGCAATTGCAGTAAAAATAGTGCCAAGCCTTCCCAGTGACACCTCCTCTCTGTTGCTTTTTAAAGAAAACACAAGCCTCAGATAAAACGAACTAGCCAGATTCACTGCACCGACATGCCAGTAAGGGAATAGTCTACTCTGTTATAATCTGAATAGCAGGCCTCTTACACTCGAAGGAAAATTTTAAGCTTCATATTATTCTGTGCGTAACATTTCTGGACATGTATGGAAGCCTGGTCCAATGAAATACATATTTGTTTTTCTTAGTTTACCAGAAGTACAGCTAAAAATGGCTGATATAAAACATCCCTTCTCTGACAGTTATGTTTGTAGGTAATTACACCCTTTACTTTCTCAGGCCAAGCTGTCCAAGAAGTGGAAATAGCTAGAAGTGTGTCACTGAGAGCCGTGCACTCTGCTTAGAACATGTTGTCCTAGATGGAGCTGTGTGAGTCACAGAGCAGAGCCACACATGAGCAGCACAGAACCAAATGAATCCGTTTAGCCAATAGTTTCTTTTTCTGCTTAGCATAAGTCTGAAAATTTTAAATCATGGCATCTGATACAGTTTTCAGATTAACATTGAAATAACAGTTCGATGCGGGTTTATTAATTCTTGCAGGTGCGTGAGGCTGTTAGTCTACATCAGCAGAGCTTTTACACGCAACTGTAATATAAACACTCCTAGCTTTATGTACACTTCTAGTTCTATGTCTATTCGTGTAAATAGAATGGATGAATTGATTAATAAACCTCAATATTCTCTGTGTAGAACACTGCTGGCGTGTTTCATATGTAAGGTGTGCAGTTATAGGAAAATAATGAACAACTGGGCGGTATGATGCAGCCTGACGCAAAGCAGAGGTACTGCTACCACCCAGAAGTTGATTATTTTCTAATAACAGCACATCCCAGAGTGTTTTATTCCTCTTATTAATGAGTGACATTTATAGTTACATGTAATATTGTGGAACATCCACAAGACAAGTTAGTTCCTGTTATCATCACATTACTGAGAAACCACAAAGTCCTCTGTCCTGAAACATCTCACATGGCAGAAATCGTACTGACTGTTACAAAGTGCTAACACTGGAGACTCCTTCCTCATAAAAAGCTTCACCATATCACTGATTGCACGTTTTATGTAAAATACAGTGCTGTTTTTAGTCTTAGATTATGTGGTGCATCTCCCATACAAGTCCCTGTGAATGAGCTGTTACTATACAAATGATAATGTATTAGAAATAAGAAATAAAAAATGTGAATTAATAAACCTGTATCCAGGTGTGTCAACACTTTCTGAGCAATCTGATTAGAGAGGTCAACAGTGCTGTGCTGTATTTTAAATATCACATTCTCACACTTATTCATTTCACTCTCCTATTAAAGTACACATGTAAATTTCTTCAGCTTACGTGGATTATCTTTGATCACACACTGTGTGTGTATGCTCAAATTTATGGTGCTCTTAAAATTATTTGGATTTTGTGTATTTGAAAGGTGTGTGCACTCTGAATTTTAATGGAGAAGGATCACACTCGGTGAGTCGCACTACTCCTATAATATTATTAAGTCATGACAATATTATAGCTAATGTTGTGCTAAATCAACCTGTTGTTAACTGTGACAGTTTTGCTGATGTGCACAACAGAGTTCACTGTGAATACTAAGTACTCCTTTGTGTGTTGGATGTAAAATCTTCCAACATCAGTTGGTTGCAGTAATGCTTTTCTTCCATAAAGATATCCATAGCACTCTAAATACTGCAGCTGTTATAAAGAGGTAAAACTGATAGTCAAGTTAGCAAAAATTTCTGTTTTCTTCTTCAGAGAAATTTAACTGCAGGGCCTGGAAGGATGAATCGGCTTTCATGTTCCCTGTTAAATAACTGTTAGTTGAAATAGAGTTTTACAGGTGTAAAAGCCATTAGCCTGCATCAAGAGACATGAAAGGTTTCCATCCAAATTTAAAAGCTTCCGACCTTTTAAAGCGTATGCTCAAGTATGGCTGAATCAATTGATAACCTTACTTATGAAGGTAAGGTTGCCTCGTTCTTTCTCCTCGTTTAGTGTCTTCTCAAGAGATGAACAGGAAAATCTGTTTCCCAGTCACAGTGTCCACTTCCTGTTACAGGGCTCATTACAGAAACAGAATGAAGCACATGTACACACACACGCATATTCTCAAGGGGAATGGAGTGGCTATAAATAAGCCTCTGGAAAAAAAAAGAGGCTGTGTAAGGAAATTGGTTGTGGGTTGTCATCGGTAGGGCAGATGTGAGTCTGAAAGACATTCTCATGGAGGACAGAAGAGTTCACCTGATTTTTTATGTCCTTTACATTCAGGAGTGTGTGTATTTTGTGCATCACTGCACAGCTGTTTTTATGATGAAAGAGATGCTGTGCATTATTGACAGTCAGAGCTTTTCCAAAATGCAATAACTTGAATTAAAGTCAGACGTAAGCAATTTCTGGCACCACATGAAATATTAAGATTGTGTTCAAATAATCAGGTAGCTCAGATCAGATTTTTGGCCTGTCCAAGTTAAGCAGGAAAGATTTCTGCAGTCTCAACCACAAATGAAAAATCCTGAAATAAAATGAGACTTTTTGCAGTCAGATTCAAGGCACATTTTCATAGACATGCAACTGTGTTTTTGTCATTTGGTGTGTGGCTCTTCTCTGACGTCAGAAAACTACAACGAGAACCACAACATGGATGAAAACCAGGAGGAAGGCAGGTCAACAGAGGAGAAGAGAGTGTCTGGGCCTGGAGAAATAAATATGTGTTTTCAAAAAAAAACCAAAAAAAAAAACATTCAGAACCGTCACTACACGTGATGTCACTACACAGGTAAATCTCCATGCTGATAAATAGTGACATGACACCACTCAGTATACACACTCCTGTGTCATTACTATAACAACCAACATCGATATACAAGCAAATGTGAATACATTCTAAAATAATGAATATAACCTTTTTAGTGGTTTAATAACTGAAGATTCATAGTAGTGTTGCGACATCTGTTCTTTTTACTGGGCTACTGAGCTTGGTTTCTGGATGCATTGAGATGGGCTACTATCTTTTTGCTCTTATGAATATTGACTTCATTTGTCTACACATCACTATCTGTGTCGAGGTTATACGATAGCGCTAAAGACAACTTTCTCTTTTCATTGTGTACACTGCAGTGTTGCTGTTGCCCTACATGATATTCTCCCTCCTCCTGCAACGCAACACTGCAGCAGAATCAAATATAGGCTACAGACACTCACTCACCACATGCAAGCCATGTGTCATACCACTACCAACTACCACACTGCACTTTACTTAGTACATTACACATGATCATTAAGGCTGGACACTTACCTTATGTGAGCGTGTGGTCGAATATGCTTTAAGCAACGCAAAAATCAGTTTCGCACAGTGATTCACTTTCTACAGTGTTTTCTGCAGATATTTGCAAGGGATTACAGAGCAGGATAAAACAACAGGATGAACTGTGCATCACAGCGCCAGACTAGTTTAAAACGTGTCTTGCTGAGTGCGTTCACTCACAGGAACAGAGCAGCACTGCTCCTCATCTCTTAGTTCTCTTCATCTATTCCATATATAGATTGGAAAAGAGAAAAATACACACCTTTTTCACACTACAAATCTGGGACAATGGGCCTCATTTATCATTATCATTTATCTTTTTGCAAAGTTGTGTGTTTTCATAGGCCAAACCGAACTAAAAATATTGGTAACACTGCTTTTTTTTTTCCGTACTTACATGTGTATGTTGATAAATGCCAATCACCCATTAATTACCAAGCACATTCACGGCACAGCTGATTTGCATTTAGTGACTCCCACAAAACTCTATAAAAGACAAAGCTCACAGAGAGCTGAAATGTCACAAATGATGAAAGAAGGCCTCCTAAGCACATGCACTAAATCTTCCGGTAATGCAGCTCAGCCATTGCAGCGTGTCGTCTACCACAGACCCACACTAACTCTTCTTTCTTTTAGAGGGTGCCATTTCTTTTGTCCTAATTGAACAGCTAGTCTTATTTGAATTTCTTCTGGATTGCTTTCTTTCAAGTCATTAATATGGTACAACTTAAACTTGACAGAGTATTCATTATACAGTATAATATTGCAGTAACTCATGCTAATTATATACGATTTGAAGCCTATCATTCATAGTTTATATTTGTGAGTCTCTTTATATGTTAATTTACACAAAATCAAAATTTCTTTTAGGATTTTGTAAGTTTTCTGATTCATGAATACCATATTTCTTGTGTAAACGCTCTTGTGGACGATTTACAAGTAAATAAGTTCATATCCAGTTTGATAAAAGAGGCCTGTTATCAGCGTACCTTTTAATGGTACTGTTACATCATTCAAACTTGTAGCTTTTAAGTGGCATTTTACCGGGATGTCTGATTACACAGGAAGTGATGTGTAATGAATCAGTAGATCTAATGGAATGCTACATTTCAACCACTTGATTGTGTTTCCTGCGTCTTCCCTATTCATAGGCCTGTCACGATAACTACTTTTGTTGGATGATATATTGTCCCAGAAATAATTGCAATAAACAATACTATTGTCATTTTAAGACCATTTTATGCCACTGATACAGTGATAACAGCATAGTTTTTGTCTTCTGACGAAAATATCCTTTAAATTTAGTCAATATTTCTTCACATCATATTTATTAATTTTAGTCAGTTTTACTCTGATTAAAATGGCATTGAATATTAGTCAACAGCTTTTAGCTGACGAGAAAATGCAAAAATTAAACCAAATATTCACATATTATATATTAACTTAAACATGTGAAAACTGCCCTTGTTGTGAAAACCTGATCTCCTGAAATAATATTACAATGAATACACTATTGTAATACAATACTGTGAATTCTTTGTGTTTTAGTTATTCATTGTCTGTGTTTTAGTGCGTTGTTAGGGAAAGCGCGTATTCACAACGTGACTTACCGTTCTACCTAGTTCACTTGTGCATTCGCGTCTCTTTGTGCAGAAGCATGTTGTAATATTATGTGTATATTGTGTATATGTCTGATTAATCTCATGTGTATAGGATGCGTTTGGGTGAGTTAATTAACCCACTTCAGTTTACCGGTGTTCATTCACTGTTCAGCTTCAGCTCACGCAGCTTAAGCAGCTCAATCCCCGACATTATTGACTGGATTATTTGAAACAATAGAACTATTCTTTCTAGATTTTTCTTTTTCAAAAAACATTGTTAGTGCACTGTTAGTATCTTGCGTATCATTTTTTCAAAAGTTATGTTTTAATTAAAATCGGTGCTAGTGCTTGCTAAACATCTTAAAGAGGAATGCACACAGTTTTTTGCATTGGACTGTGCATTTTGTATCTTAAATTCAACGAATATTCGAAGTTGGAATTTTAATTTGACAGCCTTAGAGCAGACGAGAGTTCAGAAGCAGCGCGAATGGCTAAAATATTGGTGTGTCAGGAATCTCCACCTCGCGCCGAGCGCCGCCTGCAGTTCAGTGTTTTGCCGCCTGACTTTGCCGAGCCTTTTGTTTCATGGTGTTATTCTCCAAGTTAATGACCTAGTTCCGTTTTGCCGTTTGTGTATTTTGGATTATCCCTGCTTTTGCTGTTCGCTGATTGCCTGACCTGTGCCTATGTTCTGTTTACTGATTTTGATTCACAATTTGGATTTGTCTGCCTGCCTCTCAAATACAACGCTTAAACTGCATTTGCATCCATATTGCACATGTAAACAAACACTCATGTAAACACAATAATGGGGAATAAGTCAGCAAAAATGTTCAAGATCATGTCCATATATCGTACAATAAGTTGATAATGTAGTTATCATGACAGGCCTATCTGTTCACCCTGCTTTCATTGAGTCTGTTGCTGATTCACTGTCAGAAATTCTTCCTAAACTCCTTTATTTTTGACTCACTCCAACTTTTTGTGTTCGTCTTTGTTGGCTTTAAGTTCGTCTTCCATGTTTACATTAGTCCATGTTTCAAATCAACAGAGTGTTTTTTGCAGTAATCTATTGTAAATCTAATGTAACAGTTTCTCAGGAGTTGTAATAGGTCTCATCCTGGTAGATTGCCACACCAATCTTTAGAGGATTTTAACCCTAGCTTCCATTCACAGATACAGTATTTAGTAAACATATTTGCCATACACCCCACCTTCTCTTAATTCTTTGTTTTTTCTTGTTTGGTAAGTAATTCACTCTTAACTAGGTGACATGTTTATGATTATTGTAGTTACAAATAGCAGCAGCTGGTTTAGAGACACTCATTTATCCTGTATTGTGCCCTTGAGGACCTGAGTTTATTACCTCCACAGGGACAGTGTAGAGCCTGTGGAGAATGTACAATGAGGCACTTGTAGTGTATAGGTCAGGCATTGGTATTTTCATTTTCACACTAATGGAGAGTATGTTATAAGCCTTATAAGCCACTTGCTGCCAGAGCTGATCAGTGAGACTAAGATACATTATGATGATTAATGCTGCTATGTAATGGCATTCTTACAAATGCAAATTTTACACATTTACACATTTAAATGTTGCATTTCTGCCTCTCCACCTGCTATAGAGATCGGAAAGATGTTACACACGAAACACTTTTTTGAAGAATAATGATTCATGCTTCATCTGACTGTGGTAATAACAATGGGTAAAGAATTGAAAGCCAATTTTCTGTAGGCTTCTTTCTTTCTGTATAAGCAAATCCAGATGTTCAGTAATAGTAAGGAGTGTGCAATACCGTCAGCTTTATTAAGAGCAAGATGTAATTTGTGAGTGCAGTTACAGAGTCATCCACATGTCGTTTTGTATTGTGTGGCAAATGTGTGACTAAGTAACGCATAATGCTGATTGGCAGAGATATAAATCGAACAAGGATCAATATTATGATTGATGTGAAGCACTTTATTCAACCTGGCTGGAGTTTGCAGGCCTGGTCTGAATGTTGACCTGACTGACTTGAATATTTCTAGACGAGATGTCCTTGTTCAAATGTGGAAGTTGTTTTGCTTTTAAACAATATTTTGTAGTCAAAGTGAAACAGTTAGAACAGAGGAAGTTGCATAAGTCTGTCCAGTAACCGTATCGTGCACAGCCTGTCGCTGATCAAGCAGCAGTGCCCGTACCTCACCAACCTGCCACACTCATTCTGCACATGCCCTACAGAATGACCTGGTCACCTCTGGTTGAAAGGAAAAGTGTTGCTCGGCTGTAACCTCACAGGGCTCTGCGTGCACCAGACTGCGGGTTGAGTGCAGGGACTTTCCCTGATGCTCTGCGCGTGTGAGTCAGTGAATTAGTGAGTCAGTTAGCTAGTTGCAAGCCAGCTCCATGAGGTGCTTGCTATTTTAAAACATAACATGACGTTATGCCCGTCCACACTACACTTGCACCTTTTCCACAACTCCTTCTGTGGACTGCATCAGGGATATTGTAGCTATAACAAAGTGTACCAAACTACACTCTTGACTCATGTATCTTGATGTTTAGTATTAAGGCTGTCCTCATGGTTTTGCTGATCAGCAGGTCCTCTGAAATCAGATCTGCTGTTGGCTGTGTAGAGTAACAAATTAGACTAAAACAGACTCAGGTACAGAGTTTGGTGATTTGATTTTTTTTTTTGCTGTGGAATTTACTGTTATTTTTTAAGTTTTCCATCTTAATCCATTGTTGAGTTTGATTTATCATAACATAGGCATAATCGTTCTAAGCAAAAATGTTGACCTATTTTCTTTTGGAGTGCTGTTTGCTCTCTCTCTCTCTCTCTCTCTCTCTCTCTCTCAAGTTTGAGAGTAACAGGGCAGATCAGTACCCCATTGCCCAGGAGAACGCAGCATGTCCTTCCCTTGAATGCTGTTTCTAATTGCAGAGATAAGGACTGCAGAGAGGATGTGTTGCGATTTGAGCATTCTTCATTCGTGCAGAGAGAGAGATAGAGACTGCACGTCTGCTTCACACTCTTTGCTGATCGTGGATCAGAGAGAATTAGCACATTAAGGATAATTTGTTGTGCAGCTTCACGTAGGTATCTCATTTCTTTCTACTTACTTCTTAGGGATCTATAATGACAAAAGCATTGCATTTTGTACTGTTGTGTGTCGTGTCACAGTTTAGTTGTCCTTTTATAGGCATAATGTGAGGATGTCATATTCCACTGTGGGCTAGTAAGTATGCAAGGAAGTTTCTCTCACCTTTATTGTAAGAACAAGATCAATAGTAATAGCTGCATGGGCATAACATGTACCTGTGCTAGGATAACGATATCTTACCTAAAGTCATCAGGAGTGTCACTATGTCAACTAGGACAGGATATATACTAGCTGGAGTTATTTCTTCCGTTAATTTTATAGAACATAATATACAGTGTAATCTTTCCAGACGTGTGCATCAAAAAAATTACTGACATTACAGATATCTCTGGGACTAAAATCCCACTGATACGCCGGTAATAATTACATTCCTTTAATCCACCTCCGCATGTCAAACTAATCCAATCCAAATAAGGCTCAAGAGCGTTTTACAAAATCAGAATCAGATTTCAAAAAGATCTCTGTCTTAGGGTAGCACCCTTCTTTTTAAAAGAATGCAATCCCGTGATGCTCCTCTATTATTCTTTATCGAGTTAAGTTTCAGTCCCATGTATTTAACACTTTTGCTAGTGACTAGGAGAAGCATTGTGTTTTCAGTGTCTCTAACATCTTGTGAGTTTGTGCTCAGGTTTCTGGGTCGTTTTATAGTATTGAATTCTAATCTGTGATGGGTGATGCTAAGAGGTCATTTGTCTTGTCACTAGACATTTTAGATAACTCTGATCCTACTGGTGCAGAAGCTGCATCAGATTACATGCAGCTGATATGATATACACAGTATTTCTCATGCATGTTCGCTCTATGTCCCAGACACAGGAAGGGTTTCTGACGAATGAAGCTGTTCATTTGGTTAAAGCTCAATCATTATTCCTGTGGTAGAGGCCCGTGGTGACTGTATTTTGGTTGGGGTAGACATAGGACACAGGAATGTTCACAGGAAATGGAATGCATACTTGGTATGCAAATCAGAGTCAGCCTGGGTGACTCTCTGGAACGATGTGTGCGAAAACCTGTTGGGTGCCTATGCTTGGAATTGCAAAAATTTCTCTCAATAGCGTGACACTGAAGAAGTTGAAGAAACAAAAATGTCGCCATGTAGAAAGTGGTAGAATAACACACAATGACTGTAACTATTTTGACTAGTCCTCTTTGAGGCCGCAGAGGAGTGGTGCGTTTCCCATTTGAGAGGAAGCTGCTTAGGTAGGCTGGCATTTTGGGCAGCGTTTGTGCTCCCGAGATAACCCATTTGGCATACGGCTTCTTGGGTGTGTCCTCCTATGTGACTTCTGGTAGCACTGCATTTTTGAAAACTGTGATTATAGTCACGGTTAACAAACCTATGATATGATCATAACTGATGTTTTCGCCCATTCCACTTGCTGGTTTCTGTGAAACTCCACTCCACGAAAGTCCATATTCATCATTTGACCTTACACATGTTGCCTGCTTCAAGATTTCCCATTCCTTATAATATTCTAGTGATTTGTCCATATGTAAATTTATTGCTGATACTTAGTACCATCATCAAGCTTGTGTTTTTATTGGAGAGAACAAAAATACCAACTCACTCATTTAACATGGATCAAATATAATATTCGTACATTCAAATATCATCTTGCATGGCAGCACAAGATGATTCATGGTAAGATTTTAACCATGCGCTATGCAGTGATAAGCTTGCTCGTAGTGTAACTTGCTTGTAGCGTACGTAGTGCTTAAAGTGAGCCCACGCTAGCTTCCGTTACTTTCACATTTTGCAGGAGATCAGAGGGGATGCTGGAAAAGTTGTAACCACATGGGAGAAAGGGGTGGGAGCTCAAGACATCCTGTTTCAGCTTTATGACTCCAGCCTTCATGACTTGGCACTTTACCCGCCAGAAAACTGATGTGCACACACAGACACACACACATGCACACTGAGCAAGCCCAGGTGGAATACAGATGCTGAAGCCCTGCTGACGTGGTGTAACGTTTACTTAGTCACAGACGCCAGGTTTGCACAACACGTAGTGCTCTCTCATGGTTAATTCTCCTCCTTATCCAATTCAAATAAAGCTGTCTAGGATCCTCACTGATTTTGTTGCTTTTGGAGAGGTGCTGTCACATCCAGTTGCCATTCACATCAGTTTTGTCAGCATTTAATTCGCCTTGAGAATAAATTCAGGTATTTATAGATCTATATTTCTTTCATTTATGCTACAATATGTTGTTTTTGACGCAAAACCTAGTGGTTTTGCGGTAATGGCGGCTAACCCTCGCACCATAAATTGCCCTCTGTGGAATATTGGTTAGAGAAAGATTACAGCAAAACTCTACTCTTATTCAAGTTTGAAATTTAATATGGTCTAGTGACAAAGTCGTGTGCTTCAGTAAAAGGACCTTCCTCCACTGTTCTGATGGCTTTTTTCCTGGGTAGGAGCCATCGTCCCCCTCTCAGCTTAGAGCCACAGCTGCTAGTGGAAAAGAGTGACAGATGCAAACTCAAACAGTGAGGTCCTAAAAAGTCTTTCGACGATGTGTTGGCTGTGCAAGACCGCAGAAAAATATTCGATTCTTCATTTATCATTTGGGAGGCAGCTATTTTTGCGCCAAGAGACATGGCTGGAAAATAGATAAAGAATCTGAATAGATTTTGCAGAGGACTAGTCTGGTTTGTTCAGTTTTATTTATATAGAGAATCCACTCTATGGACCAAAATAACACTGTCGCTCAAGAGCGTTGTGTGAAATCAGTCACTGGTGTTGTTGTATTTGCTTTTGTGTGTTTTCTTTTATGGAATAAATCGCAGTAGGATTCCATTGTCTGTAGGCTGCCAGGATTCAAACAGCTCTTTCAGAAATAACGCTGCATACGTCACAGAGAATAGAGAGTCATTCTTCCACTCTGGAATTGTAGTGCTGAATAGTAGTGCCATCATTTACGCCTCAGCTTTGATGTTTCACTCGAGTAAAAGATAGTATTGGTGCACTTTAAAGAACGAATGGTATTCTCTCAGTAGGTAATCATTGTTGACAGTGCTCTCTGAATAGTATGATTATGAAAAATAAGACTACAAACCACCCAGCCTTCTAGTCTTTTTATACAATCAAGGCAAGACATAACCACCCACTTGAAAATGTCTGCCAAATTTTTCATACTATTTATACTTGTATATATGTAACAGGATGATAAAAACAAGAACCTACATGACAAGGAACGGTCAACTTTGTTAGCATACTGTGGCACCAGCCCACAGTGCTCAGCCTACTTGTGTTATGTCGTGTTTCCATCACACAACAGGTGGCTGTGTCAGAGCGGCTGCGTTGGCCTGGCCTCGTGCCTACTGCACAGCTCTGCATTATCTAAGCTGCTTCACTCTCTTCTGTTCCTTCAGACTGTGAGATTCAAAGCTGCATACTCAGTGCTGTCACAGCAGAGAGCTGACATTTCAAACGAACTACTCTATATAGAGTGCAGAAGCACAGCTGTTCTCATCCATCTGTGGATGCACATGTGACAGAGCTAAATAAAAGCCTAATTAAAGATGTCATTGCAGTCTGTAGACAGTAACTCCTTTAAACCCCATCTTGCAATTAAAGGCTGGTGTCATTCTTCTAATGAGTGATGGTCTAATTAGTTTAATGCGCTTTCCATTTTATTATACTTCTTATTCGAAAGTCAGAGTGCCATGAGAGAGAGTTAACAATCTATCCCCGTTTTCACTCTGAGTATGCAGACATGTGCAGAAAGCACAGAAATTGTGTGAGGCGTTAAACAGGATGTGGCTCGTAAAGCTCTTCGGATTTCTCACTCATTAACCAGGGCAAGAGAAACAGGCGGAGGGGCGTGGTGAGTCCAAGTTCCCTGTTTGCTTTTAGCCACAAACTGCTTTTCACTCTGAATTCAATCTGGGCTACTCCTTTCTGTTTCCAGCCCCTCTCTTCCTCCTTTCCTTTTATATACTAGTGGCATTGGTTATGATGTTGTATTGAACACAAAAACTGGAAAACTTGTTCCATTATTATTCGTGCCATATATTTTTCTAAGCACACACCCCCAAGCTCTGTCAGGTGGGTTGAAGTAAGAGCAAGCCTCTTATGAGGTTTTTCCAAAACATTATCACACAGATCTCTGATTTAAAGTAGACATTTGGACTTGGGATGCCCTGATCACAATCATTGGAGTGATATTACAATATCAGAGCCCTGGCAGATGATAACAGATTCTGATCTGATATCATTCAGGTTTGGTATTAACATCTGTCTCGGGCGAGAAGTAGACAGCTATGACGTATTTCCTAACCACTCACACCTGATATTTTCCCGTAGCTCGAATACGTCTCCACTGGCCACATTTTTTTCAGTAGAAGGGTTACCTGTCTGCCAAGATGTCACCATTGCCAGAAAATCTAGACAATGCAAAAATGTAATCAAAGTTTATATATAACTGTTGGACAGCATTTCCTACTTAAACTGGCTCTCACACTGATTGATAAAAAAAACTGTCATCCTGCTCTGAGGCTCAGCTATTCATGCATCATTTGCTTTCAGACATCACACAAACCCCAAACCACACAAACGAAAACAGATACCGCAGTAAAGCACAAGCTGTATACATAAATTTAGTCAATACACAGCAGGAGCGTCCTCAGTGTGCGGCGATTAAAAGAGTCGATTCTCCCACACACCATTTAGCGAACTTAACCACAATGCACAGGGCTATAAACCCAACTCTGTTATCAAATATTGAGTATATAGTAAGAGTCTGTCTGTATTTTATGTAGCTGTACATTTTCTGTTTCTGGAACTTGTCCAATAGACACGAGTTTCAAGCTCATTGCTTTACCATTATTAATGAAGTAGTATTAAAAACACACCTTTTTTAGTTATTTCACATAGGTGTTTTTACAGTTATTGTCATCGATAAATATCAACTATGAAAATGAGTCAACCAAGTCACTGACAGAAACAGACGAGTGCGTATGAGAAGAGACCTCAACCAGATATGTAATTATTGTAATGTATGCAAAATGTCCACGCTGTTGTTCACACTGCAGATGTGGCCACATGCATCCCAGTACATGTGTTTAGTGCTGTCCACTTGTGATTGGGTCACCCAGGACAGATGCTTATGGCATGTCATTCAGAAGTCCTCTTATTAACCAGACCAACCCTCTAGTGGTGACATGCTTCAAGGTGATTTGTGTCCTGTGTTCATGTGAATGATCAAGGTAAGGTAGATTGAGTCTATGACGGTCCTTTCACACACATTCTTCTGGTTCCTGAGTCTGAATCAGAGCAAAAAAAAAAAAGATACCTTTGCTATTTGGGTTCATTCCTTTTCTGACTGCACATGATTAAATGAACCAATAAGCAAGAAAACTTTGGCTGAAATAAACCTTTGTCAATTAGAAATCATGAAAACCATCCAAGCACAGAGAGAATTATAGAAATTACCAGTTTAATACATTTTGTGTATCGCATCCACCATTTATTATCTTTTTATTTTCCTTAGTTAAAATCTCTAGAACACAAGTTTTTGCAGCACTTCAGTTCTGTCCTTTGGCTCATTTTGCACCTCATGGCTCAGTTCAGCAGCTCACATTAAAAGAAGAATGTCTCTCGCAACCCAAAGTACACAGCATGCTTGGTTCACTTTGTGCAGTTGGATTGATTCAAGATCGAATTACTTTCTCACTGCAATCAAACCATGCTAGGTTTCAATTGGAACTGGACCGAGACCACCTCGCTCAGACGGTCTGGGACTGGTTATTTTTGGTCTGATTGCTGTGTTCTCGCCTGCGTAAACGAACCACACCAAAGAGGAAAACGCACCAGGGTTCAATTCAAACAGTCTGAACACTGCATATGTGAAAACACACAAAAGGACCTGTAGGTTAATGACATTATCATAAAATATTTTCTTATCATTAGTATTTTAATGACCAAACACACCACACACAAACACAGTTTTGATGCATTTTATCCAGTCATTTATGTGTGTGTAAGGCAATAATACTTAATTAAGTTTAATAAATAAATGTTTATCTTTAATTGAGTCACAGTTTCACTCTATACACTTAAGCCTCTCACTATAGTTAAGAAATCACACTTAATTAAGGTTGGTAAGGCATCATAAAGTGTTGTTGTTTGGGTGTGACACTGCACACTATGCATTTAGGTTTCTGAAAAATGGATAATCTGGACCAGTGGCAGGACTGTTGTTCTTTAAGTGCCTTGTGCTGTCTGGTTTAACTGATAAAGAAACGGTTTGAAAGTAGCTGGAACTTCCCCAGCCTCAGCAATCTCTCTCTCTCTTTCACTCTCGCTATAAAACTCTCTGCTTGCACGCTGCCTGCTTCCGGATCCTACACAGGGTGAGGAGGTAGACATGGCATGCAGCCGTATCTCGTGGCTCTGTGGGCTGTGTTATGTGTTATGAGACTGTCTGCTGTGAACCTAGTCTGGCAAGTTGAAGTCTGAGTATTTACACAGAGAGGAGACAGCAATAACAGCTTCCAGTAAGTACGTTTCAATGCTTTCTCACTTGGTCGAGCACGCACCTACTATCTAATCTGAATATATTATGTTTCTAAGTGTGCAGGTGTGTACATATGGGTTTTAACTCAAGGACTTGGTGATTTCTGCATTTGGTAGCCTATTCTTTTAACTTCCCTGTGTTTCACATCCTTTAGACATCATCTAAACACTGTCTGAAAATCCCTTCAGCAACAATGGTGCAGGCAGGAATTGTTTTTATACTACTTTTACTATGATTCTGGCATGTAGGGACTTATACTTCAAGTGTTTTTCCCCTAAATAGTCCTAATGAGGATATGATGAAGCAGTGTGATATGTCAGCTATTGTGTTTTTTTTTTTGTTTTTTGTTTTTTTTTGGTGGTGTACACCAGGCTTAGAAACTGAGAGCAGTGTTAGTCATGACATGCTTCCTCCCTCTCTTCCTTAAATAAAAAAACTAACAGGAAGTTGACAGCTAGTTAATAAACATAACCCCATCTATAACAATGAAGCATTGCTCCTATTATTGCCATGCACAGGACTAAGAAGTATCAGAACTTCTGTGTCTCCTGTACCTGCATGGCAAGACTTGTATGCTATGTATAATTATATCAGATATGGTAAAACCACCAGATAATTTCATCTAGTGATTTGACCATTTACAGTTCAGGAAAAGGGTTATTGCCTTTGCCAGAACAGCTCTAAATTTGTTAGAGGAGCAGCTTCCTTAAACAGGGATTAAAGGAGCTTCTTGGAAAAATGGAACAAGTTTGGCTTTAATGACCTTCAGTGCTGTTGTCCATAACCAGATGTCATGGGCCTCCTGATTCTTTTACTTCTGTTAAACAGAATGAATTGTTGAATTGTTGACTGAATCATCTGACTGTAACCATGTTATAAACATCCTAAAGCCTTTCACAGCTGCCTTAAATTAGTATCCTAAAGCAACAATTCAGAAACAAAAATCAGTTTAATTTTGCTTCATTCCTAAGATCTTTGGCTCTCTGTTTCAGCTGTGTCTGCCTGAAAGACATGACAAATTCATGTGAGCATTCAAAAAATAGGTTTTGTAAGGATAGCAAATAAGTAAAATTGAAAATGTGCTAAACTGGCTTTTTCACACTGCTAATTTGTCACACAGCAACAGTGAAATATCTCTGGAAAACTTCAGATTTGACAATTCTTATGGTAAGTGTTTCAGTCTGAATGATGTATGACTGTCGATAAAGAGTGAGAAAGGAGTGTGAACACGCCCATATATTATATTAGTTGAGTTTACATATCTGTTATGGTCTAACAGGGATGTGCTCTCTAAGTTAATGAATGAATGAATGCTTTACACACACCAATACTGCCAATTTCCACCTATCACACAACAGCTACCAACCAGAGAGAGTGAAGACTAACACGCATTTCCTCTGAGACACGTGAAACCATTTAACTGTATCTTTTTCAAACTGCTGCTCCTGCTGCTTCGCAGGGCAGCGTAACACACTCAGAGGAAAATGCTATCTGCCCTCTTCCACATACAAGAGCTCACAGACATCTCTGGTTGGCTAGTGTCGCTGTGATTGTCGCCATGATTGACCTCCCACCCAGAGAGCATAGTCAATTTTGCAGTGGCATCGTCTGATATAAACTTGAAAAGATAGCATCTTTTGGTGATAATGCGAATGCTTTTCTGTTGTGCCACTCGGGAGCCCCATTTTGAGATTTTGATTTGAGATTGTTGACACAAAATGGCTGACCTACAAAAGCCACTGTTCTGACTCAGAGCGGCTGCCTGATACACACACCATAACCAATATCACATATGTGAACTTAACATTACCGATTACATTACTGCCAAAACTTAAATGGTGTGTCACTGGCAAAAGTTACAATTAGCAGCTTTAAGATTGTGGCTTCTTTAATGAGCAATCTATACATCGGTTGGGTTCTGCTGTATACTCATTGTTTTCTTGGAATTGATTAATCCGTAAATTTAGAAAAGAAAGTATACATGAGTGGTTGTAAATATATTTGGGCATGCCGTCCTATTATAACCTACGTGTGGGAAACATTGGCACTGATAAAATACACAATGATCTTACATATAAAAATGTACTACTTATTATAAGCATCAATAGCAGTGTTTACAGAAAGTTTCGAATGACATTCTGTTGACTTTATCTCTCCTTTGTGTGTCGGAAATAGTCTTTATCATAGGTGTACAGACTATATCTATATATCTAATGTATATATTGACTATATATCACTATGTCATAGGGACATATTAATTAGCAAATATCAGAAAAATAGTTTATATATTTCTATATATAATTAAGTATATACTGATATATTGATTGTTTTGTTAAATTATTATTATTACAATAGATGCCTCTAATATAGGCCAGAATACACTTAATATTATTTAAAGGTGTAATGTAATTTTTACATGGGTGTGTGCAAATGAACTTGTGGAAGATTTTTTTTTTTTTTTTTTAGCCTTTCAAAAAAAACAAGTGCTCAGAATGTTGCAACCCACAGGGTGCCATGGCGACTAGCGTCTCAATATAGCACAACTACAGCCTTTGGAAGCTACAATTTGTGCTTCCCCTTAGGTACACAGCACATGATGGTTTTGCAACGTTGACCAAAGTGAACTCTACACTCTGTTTTGAGGGTAACTGCTGAACGTAAGTTGAGCACATTGTGTTTTTTTCAGACTTAATAGATTTTTTTTTTCCAGGAAAAATAGCTTTGACAGATGAAGAAACTCGTATTGAATACATTTCCACCATTATAGACTATTTTACCTTTGGCATGAACTGGACCGCCGACTCCACCAGACCTCCTCACCCAACATCAGTGCTTGACCTCACTAATGCTCTTGTGGCTGAATGAGCACAAATCCTCACAGCCACACTCTGAAATCTAGTGGAAAGCCTTCTCAGAAGAGTTGAGGTTATTATAACAGCAAAGGGAAGACCAAATCTGGAATGGAATGTTCAAAAAAGCACCTATGCATGTAATGGTCAGGTGTCCTGGAAATGTTTTACAATTTCCAGGCATTGGTAGTCGATGTTTACATTGTGTTAGTTACAATCTTGGATAATTGGATAACTACTTTTTTGTAAAACATGTGAAAGTCAGGTGTCAGTATTGTGGTCTGTAAAGAGACATTCATATAACCTTTACTTTGCAGACAAGATGGGATGAAACTTCCATGACAGATGGGATCTGTGACTTTAATTTTCACTAGACAACATTGCTCTTGTGAGTCATCGTTAACGATACCCTAAGGTGGCAGAGTATAAAATTTTTGAGAGAAATTTCAGAGTCTTCTTCATAGCAAAACGATTGTGTTGGACAGAGAGTGATGTTAAGCTTCAGACAGGAAGCATAGGCCTGTTTCACTGCATATGGTCTTGTCTCTATTTTTTCTTCAGCCCACATGTAATATGTTGTCAATACGTTCCACAGTTTAAGTACAATGTATTGTAGGGTACACAGAATATATTATATGGACAATTAATGTTCAGAGGATGGTATCCATAAATCAGTTTATTAAAAAGATATTGTGAAAATACAGAAAAATAGTGTACATTTAGGTTTACAGCATTTAGCAGACACCCTTATCCAGAGCTACTTAAAAGAAGTCTCCATCATAAAACATATCCTTAGGATGCTAGAACACTGTTAAGCTAAAACCCTGTTAGAGAGGAGTTCACATAACAAGTTTTATACAGTAATGAAGAGAGGTCTTATATATCTATTTGTCTGTTTTCCACAGTCTTTCTGAATTTAGAGCTTGTTTGAGTGTTTAGTGGAGGTGGGTCTTCTGTCTGTGTTTGAAGACAGTCAATGACTCAGACGTTCAGAGAGTCAGGTTCAGAGAAATGCTCTTCTTCATGTCTTGCTTCATGTCTTCCTTGTATCACGAGAGATGAAGGGTCACGTTGAGCTGTGCTGCTGGCCCAAAGAGAACGTGGTGTAGTGCGGAGTGTGATACGTGCCTTTAGGTAAGTAGTGGCTGTTTTTGGCTTTGAGTTTTAGGAGAACAGTGATGAGGGCCGGAGGAGGAAACGCAGCAATGGAAGTGGATGGAGAACAAGCTATGTGTTTGAGTTCTGGATAAGTTACAGGGGTCAGAAGGCATGCAGAGGAAAATCTGTGTGGAGTGAGTTACAGTAGTCCAATCTAGAGATGATAAGCGACTGAACAAGCACCTGGGTGACCTGTGGGGTGAAATGGTCAGATGCTTCTGATGTTTTAAACGAGAAACTTAAATGACCAAGTCAGGCTAGCAGTGTGAGAATAATGGTTGTCCAGAACTACACCAAGGTTGCGTGCGATCTCAGATCTCTCTTTCTCTCTCTCTCTCTCTCTCTCTCTCTCTCTCTCTCTCTCTCCTTCCCTTCCCTCCCTCCCTCTGTGGCTCAGAGCACCAATAGCCCTCTTCACTTTATGACTGTTATATCCGAAGCGCTCTCTATTACAGAGACACTCATGACTAATGGAGCGCCGTACCTCCTCACCACTTTGACCTGAGGTGAAGTAGGGATGTGTGTGTGTGCGTGTGTGTGTGTGTGCGTGAATGTATTTGGTTATGCAATCTTCTGTAACATCAAAAATTTGAGTATATGTGTAACAAAATGACATAAAATGAAGTACATATTATCATTACTATTTTTAACCGGAAAGAAAACGATTTACGTCCAGGTTTCATTTAAACCTGGCAATGCACACTGTGCTTAGTTATTAGCATGAGCAGCTAAGCTACAACGACCATCCACATTTTACTGACATGTAGGTGAGCATCAAGATGTACACACCGTGACGTGTACACAAAACACACAATACCGCAGGATTCAGTATGATTTAATTTTATTTGTATTGTGCTTTGAACAGTAGTCAAAATGCAGCATGACATAACAGTAGCTACTTAAAAAGCACTAAAATGTATGCACATATTCTAAGGATAAATTGCTCAAAATGTTTAATGCTTAGCAAAAAAAACAACTTTGAAATATATGCAGAATGTATTTATATCAGATGTTTTAATTTCGCAGTTCTGTCAGTACAGACTGCATCATGGAAATCGAAGCATCCTGCATCCTAGAATATAGACTTGAATAACCTCTGACACTCAGTCAGTGCGCTAGTGCATTTTCCTAGACTCTCGACCTCACGTCTCTAGAGACGATGTTACTAGCCGGGTCTGCGTACCTTTTCACCCCACCATCAGTCAAATCAATGAGACCAATGAGTACACACTTTCCCCCTCTTTACTCTCCAGTCTATTGCTTCTCTGTAGTAAAGAGCACTTATGCCTCTCCAGAGAATAACTGGCTGTCCACTTTTCTCACATTACCTTCCCTAAGTGCACTAATGTGTCCTGTGTTCACAATGTTTCGGTCTTTTAGGATAACTGTAATGTTGTAGTAGCCATATTGGATCCCTGCAGGGATCAGTTTCACATTATGAGGTGTAGTTAGGCTTGTTGCAAAAAATGTGAGCATCACCAACACTGACAGAAAAAGTCTTCGATTTATATCCTTTTGTGTAAGCCTTCTATGCTGATGTTGAGCGGGTGTGTGGGTCCTAGTAATTGTGTCACTGATAGGAGTCACTGATACAGATGTAGACCCAGTTCTCTTTTTAGCACTCTTCCCTAACTCCCCTCTTGTTATTTCACTTCCTCCCTACTTTATTTCTTATTTTCTATTCCTTATTTTAATAGTGTTTCTCTGTTTCCGTTTCTCTCTCCATTGTATTTTGGGATGTGCAGTTTTATTTGTAATTTTAATATGCTAATTGTTTTCTTTTTTTTATGTCTCTATGTCTAAATACACTTTGTTACTTCTCTGTGTTCACAGCCCGAGTGAGGAACGGCAGTAAACGGATAGAACCATGTTGAGAGGGGGCTCCACCAAAGTGGCGCTGCCCAAGACGGGAGCTCCAGAGCGGGGCCGGCTGCCGTCTTCCATCGGCCACGCAAGCACCTCCAGCAGCAGCGGCTCCACAATGATGAAGACGTCCCGATCGTCCAGCACCATTGCCTCTGACCTGCGTCTCAGCCGGGTGAGAAATCTGAGAAACACACATAAGAGTCATAATGCACACTGTGTGTGGAGCAATACTTGACTGCTTCAACACCCATTCTCTGTTCACTATTTACTAATGTCTGCATGACCTTAGCCATCTCTTCGATTTATATATCAGTACAAATGTAAAATGTTTTTTTTTAATGTAAAAAATATTTTTCATGCTTATCAGAGTCCAATTTAAAAATGAGTCACAGTGTATAAAAATTGTAACACTGTATAAGGCACAAGCCAATTCTCTCTAACAGGGAAGGAGAATATCCATTATTGATGAATATGTAATTGGAAATTCAGCCATAGTCAAAAGAATTAAGAAATGCTAGAGAGAGAATGAATGAAGAGGGAGGAGTGGAAGAAGAAAGCAAATTATATATGTGGGTAAGAATATAGAAGAGTGTAGAGCCTAGCCAATGCCATAGCTGATTTAATGCAGGATCATTTATACAATGTGGCAGTAAAAAACTAGGACGTCTGACAGGCATCAGAATGAAGATAGACTGCAACGTGTAGTTGTGAGTGAATCCATAGTTACGTTATGAATTGTGTTTGACGGCTGCCTGCAATCTCGAAGATTAAAAATGGCTGCCGGCTGTGTTCACCCTGACCTTGAGCTGAGCCAGTACAGCTATTACAGCTAGAATTCATTTCAGTTCAGTTTGATTTGTATAGCGATTTTAAGATAGACATTGCCACAAAGCAGCTTTACTGAAATTCAGTTGTAGGTTTGTATTTAGATCCATAATCCATAAAGTCAGAGTTCAAACAAATGAGTGAGTTAAAGGAAAAACTCCTTTAGGAAGAAACCTTGAAAGGAACCTGACACAGAATACAGCCCATCCTCTTCTGGGGATGCTGGGTAGTGGGATTATAAATCATAAGGCTTGAACAGAACATAAGAATTAGAGATGGGGCTGCACACGTTTAACCAAAAAAACAGTAATATTAAATATTTCTATAGCAGCACGACAGAGGTATGTTTGTGCCCCCTTGTGTATGTTCAATTTCAATTCAATTCAATTCATTTTTATTTGTATAGCGCTTTTTTACAAAGGTCATTGTCTCAAAGCAGCTTTACACAAACAAAGTAAAATGAAGTGTGTGTGTGTGACGTCTCTGATGAGCAAGCAGGGCGACGGTGGCAAGGAAAAACTCCCTGAGATGGTGATAGGAAGAAACCTTGAGATGTGTGCATATTTGTGACTTTGTGTGTGTGTGTGTGTGTGTAGCTGAAGCGGGCGAGCAGTGATGATGCTCTGGCCAAGCCTGCTCTGGGACCGGCAGCTCCAGTGTCACGTCTGAAGAAGACAGTCACTACTGGAGCCATTTCTGAGCTGGCAGACAACAGACCACACAGCCTGACTGGTAGGAAAGCTTAAAGTACTGTAAGCACGCTTCCTCACACACATACAGGCAGTATTCAACATTTTCTTATATGCAAGCTTCTATATAGTATACAGTACCTACGAAAAGTTTGGATCCACCTGCACAAATGTTCTTTACAATTTTCTACAGTTTGCTCTATGAGTGAAGACAAATACTGTATGAAATAAAATATCTAAATAATTTGAAAATAACAGAAAGTGAAAATTCAATCAAATACAAGATATCACATATAGAAGCCAACCCTGTAGTTATCTTCAGCGCACACTAGGGTGTGTAACGATACACTCTGGTCATGATTTGATTTGATTTATGATACTAGCTTCACTATTCGATTCAATTCATTTTTCAGAATATTTTGAACAAAATTTGAAAGAAGAAAAATGATGACTGAAAAGACTCCTTTTTTTATTTGTGAATCATAAACAATGCAAAACAATGTGCATTTTTGTCTGTATAAAACGAAATAAATAATATTAATAATATTAATAACAAAATGTACTACACCATATCTTAAAAATAAATACATTAATTTATAAATTTAAAAAAAAAATTTCCCTGAGCCAGGGAACATGATCGACTGAAACATGCGCTCTGTAGCAGCGCCTGAGGCATCATTTTAACTGGAAATAGAGCAAAGTTGGCTAAAATGCCCAACGTCTGCAGCCTCTTTCTCGACACTGTAGATTGAAAGCTACTGAAGAGCTCTTTTAAACCGATATAACAGGATTGTGTAACCGTATAATGTATAATGTATAATGCATGTCAGTCGTTGTGATCATTACATTTTTGCATCACGATCGTGCCATGATGCATCATTACACATCCCCAGCACTGTGCTATGTGACATTTCCTGTGTGGCTTTAACGGCTCCATGTGACCTCATCTTCTGCTATGTGTCACAGCATATCTTGACATTTTTGACATTCCTGATGTTTTTTTATTCTAATATTCTAATGGTGGGGTGTTTTACCTCTTAAAGGGTCAAAAACGAAACTTGCGTGTGTTCACCACTAGAGGGAGACATCTTCATATTTTTGGTTTGCCTTGTCTGATGTTACTACACCGCACACGCCACAGCCTGTGATAACGTTCCTGCAGCTGTTTGAAGATGTTTTTCTTGGACGTCATTTTGGACCTGCTGTCCATTAAGCATGAGTGGGTTTATTTGTTTGTGCACTCAGTTCAATTCATTGTGGAAAGCAGGACTTTGTTTCCAACATTAACTCATGGAAACAGAAAGCGGAGGATGTCTTTGATCAGTGCATGCTTTCATTCTAATTATTCTCTCGTTGCAAGAGTGTATGCTTGCAGGTGTGTGCGTAGGCATGTTTCAGCACTTTGCAAAGACCAAATGTTGCTATAATTACAGTAATACATTTGATTGTGAGGCTGTTTGCCTGGTCCTCACAAGCATATTTTTCTTTTTTCTTTTTTTTTTTTTACACAATGCTTTTTTTATGATAGGAGAACAAAAGCTCCATCAGCTAACCAATGAAAAGGTTTGTGTTTGTAAATGTGAAGCCTGTTGGAAACCTTTTAGAGCAACAGCGACCTTGGGCAGTTTGCTCATGGTTTTTGTGTCGCTTTGCGTGGGTTACAGTGTTACACCTCTGTGTGTACATCTTCCACCCATGTGCGTGTCTAGGTGATGGAGGCCAAAGTTAATTACACAGCAATGACAACTTTGTACTTTGAATGTCAGTGTTTTCCCGAGCAGTCCTCAGGCCGCTCCCAGACAGTCCATTTTGTGCTCTTTTCTAACTCCTAACACAATTTTTCTTTGTTTGTTTGAGCTGTTATATTATAGTAATTTATTTTAGAGAACAAATGCAGGCTTTTGCATTTTATCTAAACACCAAAACCTCAGTGGAACTGAATATTATAGTCAAACAAGCAGTTTTACACTCTTAATCATTATTGTGTTTTTGGTTTGACCTCAGGTGACGGTGAGTGCATTGAATGAACTGGTCTGGCTTGGTGGGTGTGCGAACATTTAAGAACATTGCTCATTTAATACCTGTTGTTCTTATAATAACACCTCATGCATTACCAGCCATTTTACTGGATGTGTTTATCAAAACCCAGCATACTATACAGTTCAAAATGTTGGCTCAGCCCACTTCAGATGAATGGCTAAAATGCTTTTACCATTTGCCCTGATATTTAACTTGAAAAAACATCTACTATTTAGAGAATAAAGCATTTATTTGCTCATGACAGAGCATTTATTGATGTTTGTGCACATTGTATAAGTCACCGATTTATTAAGCTTATTTAAGAAGAACAGAGCATTCATGCAACATTCACCAAAATTGTGTGTACAGTTGTGTGTAGATTAAACTGATTTGTTTCTGAGTCAGCATAAACAGTGTCTTGACTCAAGTTTGAAATGAAGACACTTTTATGTTGTAAACACACCTTACAGTTAAGCCCAGGCCGGCAATTTGTCTGGCACTGCTCTGTGTAAACAGATGAAGCTTACAGTAAACAGTTTGTGGTGTATTTCCTTTGAATTCTCATGGATGTTCTTTATGAGGCTCATAAAATAAATATGAATTCTCTCTGACTCCTTGAGAATTCTCTCACAAGTTCACCTGTGATCTCAAAAATGCTAACTGCTCAGATCATTTGAGAGGTTCTGCCTTTTTTTTCCCAACTGGTGCCATGTTTGTGTTTTATGATTTGTTTTACGTAGTACCAAAACAAAATGGATTTCAGCAATAGACAATAGCTGTAGCTTTTGACCAGAGGCTGATTTACTAAGATACCAAATAAAGTAATTGTAATTTGAATGTGGGGATAAACAGAAAGTTTTCGAGTTCGAAAAAGTTTAAAATAAAGAAAGGAAACGTTCAATATCTTGAATATTCAATATTCTGTACGATTTCTAAGTCTCTATTTAAACTTAAGCAATTTGTGATAATGATAGTTAACTCATTTGTACAAAAGGTCAGATTTTATAACTGAAGCACATGTTGGATTGATTTGATCTAACATGGATTGCCAGGTTTTACACAATCTTGTGGAGTCCATGCCAGCTCGAGTGCACGCTGTCATTAAAGCCCATTTAATTCCCTCCCAGAGTTTCTTGCTACTATTGGCTTGAAGATTTCTTCTGAACATAGCCACAGATGTGTCATTTACTTTGTTGATCTCTGTGCTACATTTAAATTTAGTGTAATATGATGATGCTTCAGAGGGAACGGAAACCAGTGAACAAGTGATCTTGACACTGTAAATTAGGAGTTAATTGATAGTGATTTTTTATTTTTTTTTTTTTACCCAGAGGAAGGATTAAGCTGCATGTAAAAGCATAGTATCTTTTTTTTTTCTTTCTTTCTTACAAAAAGAGCTTTTTTCCATTTGGAAAAATGAGGGGACATTAATACATATGCTGCTAAGTTCATTGGAGCGAAACTGCACTCCATATTTAGACTGTGCGAATGCCATAATCAGGTCTGACAGCTCAGATGATAGGTGGACAAGCGGCATGATCCCATTAAACACATGACTTAGTACAGCTGCCAGTCATGCATAAATACCACATGGTCCCATCCCAGCTGCTGTAGGTGCTGCTGCGTTACACACCACTGTTTACAAATGAGATAAATCTGGCTCCTTTCAGCGGCATCTCTAAATGTAATCTCTAAATATAATCTCTTCAAAGTGAAAGGGTTTCATTTTATCTTCAGTAGTGAAATTTTATGATAGTAGGTTAGGATTATGATGATAGAGTAGATCCAATTCAGACCATTGCAGAGTGATAAACATGACGACTCCCAGGGCTTTATGAGTAAATACTCCATCAGTGTGATACACAGTAAAAGGTCCAATATCCATCAGATCATAAGTCTGTATGTCTTTTATGTCTTGAACCCCTGAACACTTGAAACAGCATCATTTAGTGTGATTTGTTTAAAATGGCAGCACACTGTTGTGCCACAGTAACATTGAACATTTGTTTGACATGAGTTTGTCACTTTGTGTGGGCCAAATTTTTTATATTGTGACAGTAGAAAGGAAGAGAAAGAAAATGCCCTAGCACAGTATATTCCTTAGATGAGGTATCTTGATGTGTCTAGAAACTTGTTTTTTTTATTTCTCCAATGTGAAATAACTGAGCAAGCCAAATGTATTAGTAGTTTTCTTTTAGAAAAATTAATTGGTATATAATTGCACCTTTAGACTTACAGGCCAAATATTTATACTCTTCATATGTAAGGATAGGAGGTCTTGTAATGAGGTGTAGGTTGAGGATCATGGGAACAGCAGACACGGGCATGACATGTAGCTTTTGAGAACCCTCACAGGAAACATGGCTGACTTTGCAAGAGTAGATAGGTAGATAGGTTTATTAATATACTGTAGCAACAGCATCTTACAGGAATGCTGGGTTCGGCCCCACCATGACAGTGATGACCAATAGTGCACACACTTCACCATCTGTTCAAAATGATGGCCAGCAAAATCCTGAAGAGTTACCATATTTTTGTTTTAGGGGCAGTGGTACCTCAGTGGTTAAAGGCTCTGGGTTGCTGATAAGGCTGGGGGTTCAAGCCCCAGCACTGACAGGCTATCACTGTTGGGCCCTTGAGCAAGGCTCTTAACCCTTTCTGCTCCACGATTGCTGTATCATGGCTGACCCAATGCTCTGACCCCAGCTTCCTAACAAGCTGGAATATGTGAAGAAATGAACTACTACTACTTCAAAAAAAAAAAAAAGACAGTTCTGTTGTTTCTAACATGAACCATAACCTGCTTAGTACCATTCCAGATCCCACTGTTAGACCATCTATTCACAAGGAGTTTGGAGACATTCTGCAACCTGAAGCAAAGTTTTGACTAGTATGCATTCCCAGCGGCAAACTATCAACCTATCCTTGGTGTGCAGACAATGCTGCCATGTACACCTGTAGGGTAGACTCAAAAGAGTAATTTGAGTCAAATCTGCAAAAAACATGCAAGAAAGTGATCTATGCCCAGTGTTTCACTCCATAGTGAGAAACACTATGGGGTGAAACTCTAGGCTTAATTCCCATCCACATGCTTGCGTACAACCAGGGTGTAGAAGGGCTGTAGGACACACCCATAAGAACTTGTCTGACCCTTTTTTCAAACATGCCACTATGCTGGGATCACTCTCAGGACCAGACCCTTAATTTCAAGGTCTTCTGTGCCACAGTGACCAGTTCATCAGGGACCAGGGCTGAGACCCCTGCAATAACATTAGCAATGGGTTGAGCTGTGGCCAGAATGGGGATATCAACACATTGGCTCTAAAGTCTGTCAGATACATTGCCGTGTCATCCCTGGCCCAACATATCTGGCCCAAATCTTTTGTCTCTGCTCTGAATTACACTGGAAAGAGAATTATCTGTCTGTCTGCAAACAGATCCACTTCTGCTCCACTTCCACATTAGCTGAAATACCTTCTTGTCAAATTGCTAGTCCCTGGGCACAAGACTGCTGTGGCAGCACAGCTGCTATCTGATAGATAGTTAGCTCTTAAGACAGCTGTTCATCTGCCCCCTTCCTGAGCTTGCTTGACGGACCTCACCATCTCTTGCAATTTTGTGCCCCCTTGTGGTTGATCTAAAACACCATCATAGTGTTGTTGGTCTGCACTACTATGTGGAACCCACTTAGGGCTTCCTGAATATTTTGCAGGATCATCCACAGAGATTTCATTTCAAGGAGGTTAATGTGCTGATGTCGAGACTGTGGAGCAACTGTGAACTACTCAGTGTTTCTGATGAGTAAATAGGATATACTGATCATCGATCCTTAATGCCATAACTATTACTATTAGGCGTTAGGTACTATGAGAGTAGTCACCTTCCTGTTCGTTTCAGGGTTTATGCCGGTTTTTTCACTGTCATGTTAACACTTTGCTAGACAGACAGGCGTCGGTGAAACATTTGTCATATTTCAAGATTCAAGATTCAAAGATTCAAAGATATTTGTCTTGTTTGTCAATATTTGTCAGCTGTTAGAATATGGGAATTCCTCAGCCTGGAGAAATTAGTTGAACGAGTTGGACTGGATTCACAACCTGCTAATGGCCAGTAATAGAACGTAAACAAAGTTGTTTCAAAAAAAAAAAAAAAAAAAAAAAACCCTTTATGTGCTGCATTTTTAGCTGGATAAATGCCACATCATGGCAACTTGCCCTATGGGTTGACCTTAAAGATTAATACTGATTAATGCATTCTGAGTATCCAGTCACAGTTGCAGCCCAAACAAAATGAAACCAAGTGCTTCTTCATCTCATAATAGAAAGAGTGTTGGTCAGTGTTGTTCTGGCATAGCGGCTAACAAGAAGGATGCAGAACAGGATGACAGTGGTTGTGATATCTGTTCAGGGATGATGGGAAATCTCATCTCGGAAGGTCTGGTGAATCTGTAGTTTCTCAGTGAATGAATGCATCAAGCTACCAGTGTCTGTTAATTGTGTTGTACCATATGTGTATGTATCATACAGTGACGCAAAAATCAACATTGACAAAGGCACATACTGGAAATGTGTTTACTGATCATACAAACAAATGTCGCATGTGCTTTCACGTCTGTGCACAAGCTTACAAAAACAATTATACACACAAACAAATGGCACTGAAACACACACGCAATTAATGATGTAGCCCTTGGCGCACTCTCAGAGGTTGTCAGTCAAACACAGGCTTATCTCTGATCTAGAAAGCAGTAACAGGCATTCACTCATTCTCTGGACTGATTAACAAGGTTAGAGTTTGAAAGATATGGCTGGACTGCGATCAGTTTCGTCTTTGTTTGTAGAAAAGTCGATCCAGGTTCTTTTAGGATGTCGAGTGATTTGCAGTGTACTTGAAGGGATTTTGCTGTTAGTGTTTATTTTTAAAGGGCTTCAGTAAATGAGCAAAGTGATTGACGGAGAGAAACTAAGGAAGGGGGAGAGGGATAATCATGAGCAAATGAGAAAAAGAAAACAGGGACGGATGTTATGCAGACAGAGGCAGCGGCACTTTGCTGTTTTCAAATAAAGCCAGCATACTTGCACAGCCTTAATTGGATTAAACAAAGAGCTTTGCCAAAAAGCAGAACCTGGCACATTTTAATAACAAAGCATGGAACTGAGAATGCACTTAATAAAGAGACGTAAATAAAGAAAGTGGAAATATGAAAACAGAATTTGGTTGAAAAAAAGAAAAGGCAATGTGGAGAGAACTGCTCTTCTCTCATTCTCAAGGGAAGAGCTATTTCAAGCAGAGATGACACATCCGTTTACCTTCAGCTTGATTTATTTTGTGGCTTTTATGCCCATTAATATTTCACTCACATGCATTCTGAATGAGGAAGGGCGAGATGGAAGAACATCTTTCGGGCTGAGAGTATGCCACAAGGATGGCAATACAGACGTGCGCTGTAACTAACAGGCTCCTCTTTTCCTTTCTTGGCCACCGTGAAAACAATGCGGTGCACTGTGCTTGTGTGTGTATGTGTGTGTAGACAGAAGAAAGTGAGCATGCCAAAGACCAGCCTAATCAACCAGACTGCCTCCCCAGCAGAATGGATGGATGAGGTCAGGACAGTTCACATTTGGAGGAAGAAAAGAGAACGATCCACCATCAGGGCCTGACAGAAACACAAATAGAAACCACCCCCCACCTTCCCTCCTCTCTTTCACTTCATGCCTTTCCATCACTCTCTTCTCACCCCCTCCGTCTTGAAAAAAAAAAGTTTAAAAAAGGAAAGTAAACAGGACAGTGAGAGTTAAGAGGAGAAGACTGCAGGGAAAGGAGAATGGAGAAAGGCGGAGAACAGTGACTTAAAAGGATCAGCTCCAGGATGGACTGACTGACCTCAGGCTGAAGCCAGCAGAGAGAGGTAAAATAAGAGAGGGAGAGTGTGTGTGTGTGTGCATGTGTGTGGCTCTGACAGCGGAAAGCCACTCCCATTGTGTACCGCTGTGTGCGTGTGCACGTCTAATGAAACAGTCACAACACTGCTGCTGCCTCACCATGTCAGAGAGAGAGAGAGAGAGAAAGAGAGAGAGAGAGACTTACTCTCGATGTAGGAATTTTGCTCAGAGCTCTCAGTGACAGCCGGACAGCAGAGAGGAAACAGAACAATAAAGCAAGAAGCATCTGATAACCGCTTCCTCTACAGCACGTGTGTGGTAATCGCGTGCACGACCAGTTCAGGACGTCTGCCCGGGACTGTGTTTGCTCTCTGATGGATTAGTGCATATTGTGTGCGTGCGTGCGTGCGTGTGTGTGTGTGTGTGTGTGTGTGGAGAGACAGACGAGTGGAGCTGATCTCTGTGAACAGACATAGCCATGGGGAACCACGCAGGCAGAGCAGAGGAGCCAGAGTCAGGTCTGAGAAAATTGCTATATATTTGTGTCTTTGTCTTTCGTACTCTACTCTGATTCTCTCTTTCCTTGTTTGTTTTCCATTTCAGACCTCGCTGTCTCTTACTTTCCCAGAGAATATTGTGCAGGTATATGTACAGCCTCTGGGTTGTTTCAAGTATCGACAGCCTATTAAATTTCACAGACATGATAAGTTGTTTTTTTCTTCATCCCATTGTGTGCACACACTCTCAGATGCTCATTACACAGCCTCACGCGAAACTAAATATGACTGGAATAATACTAACAGTCCGAACACTCCTACTGTTAATAACAAGTACGTTCACCGAAAGACGGATTGACAAGATTATCTTGTTTACTCCCATTTATTAGGACTTGGAAATATATCTGAGATATCAGAGAGAAAGGGAAATATGTCCGTGTGTGTGTGAGAGTATGCCATAGGAGTTTGCATCACTAGAGACATTTCCTTATTTGCTGCTATCGAGCCTGAAAATAAAACGCATTGTCTAATTTCCATTTCAAAGTATCGTTTTAAATGCCTGAACTTACTTTTTATGATGAAACGTAACACTGCCAATTTTTTGTAATATTTCTCATTATGAGATTACTATAGAACAAATATAAGCATTAATCTATTTCTAGACATATTAACTAATTTCGAGTTTAAAATTGTTTTATTCTATTGGTAGATAATTTTGCTTCTTTCTAGGAATAAACGATTGAAATAAGCATAATAGAATAGTGAAAAATAATCTAGAAATAGGCTTAATCTTTTCTAATAATGAGAAATATTAGTTCATTTGCCTTAAAAAATTGTACTTGGTAAGATATAATTTCTTGCTATACATGTTCAATCAGATTTATCAATTTACATTTTACCCATCTGATTTGCTAGCTTGGGTATTTCATTACGATGTAGGGAGTAGGGAGGCAATGTAGGGAGCTTCCTATATGAATGCTGATAGAGTGCTTTTGCGGTATGTGTGTGTGAGAGAGAGAGAGCGTGTTAATCTGTAGTCTAATGAAAGAGTGGCTTAAAATGAAGCCTTTGTGTGTGTGTGTGTGTGTGTGTAGGAGGTGAATGAAGTGGTCTGTGTGTAGCCTGGCTGTGAGAGACGAGACCACTGCAGGGACCTTATCAGCCATAAAGAGTGTGTGTGTGTTTTCAGTGTTGCAGTTTTATAAGTTGTTATGTAATCTTAGTTTATAACTAATTTTGAGGTTTCTCATGCCTATTACTGTAAATGGCAGGAAAAAGAGCACAATTTTTATAGATCAGTGACCTCCTCACCTCCTGTTCCATTGCCCTTGAAAGTTTTTGGACTGTATGAGTGAGAGTTAAAGTCTGAGCATGTGTAGGTATGCATATGTGTGTGTGTGTTTCTCCTCCAACATGCCACAACACAAAAAAGGAGAATACACATCACTTTTTACATTTGATATCATCACAGCCTGTTCCTCCATTTTTCTTACTGATTTGCTGACAGCCATCCCTTATAAAATAGAGTTGGCTGGAGCATTGAGATGTGACTACACCACTACACTCCCTACACAGTACCTAGATCTCTTTGATGAAAAATGTGCACTTTTCAACATTGAATTCATCACATTCACAACACTTCATTGAACAAAATGTCGCTTCAGACTGATACTGCGCAATGAATGAATCCACCTAATTTTCTCAATCATATACTGCTTTTAAAACTTCATATATTTTTTTTTCAGTGAAGAATTTGTACTGCTTGAGACTCACTATCATTAGCACAACCTCTAGCAAAAAGACGGCATGGAAACACCAGCAAAATTCATTCATGTTGGTGACATTTGTCCAATCTTTAACTGTCCATTTTCGGTGAGCCTGTGCCCACTGTAGCATCACATTCCTGTTCTTAGCTTGGAGTGGACCGCAATGAGGTCTCCTTCTGTTGTAGCCTCAAGATTCGACCTGTACATTCTGAGATGCTTTTCTGTTCACCATGGTTGTAAAGAGTGACTATTCGAGTTACCATAGCCTTCCTGTCAGCTTGAACCAGTCTGGCTTCTTCTTCTCTCTCATCAGCAAGGTGTTCCTGCCCACAGAACCACTACTCACTGGACGATTTTGTTGAATTCAACACATTTTCAAGCTTCGATTTTTCTTTCACTGCCATATTTATTCATGGTATTGAGATCACAACTTCCAGATATTCATCTTTCATTTTATTCATGCCTTACATACAGTATGTGTCTCAGAAAGACAGAATGTAAAAATATCCCCAAAAAATATTTTATAGGATTTGAAGTGCACTCATTCTAATCACAGTATTCTCCAAAAGTAGATCATTCTGACACTGCAGCCCAGTTGATCTAGATATGTGAAGTCCAACTCAGTTCACACAAGGATGAACTTCTCAAACACACCTGCCTGTCATGTGTTTCCTGTCCTCAGAGCCCCCACAACAGCACACGCACATACACACACATGCTCAGATCCAAACCTGTGTTTACTCCCACTTCTCTACCCCTCATTTATTCTAGGATGAAGACTGAGCTCTTGAAAGGATGGCTGTATTTCTGTGAATTTTATATTGCAATTTGACTCATTGTGCATTTCACTGTTTGGACATTGTGATGATTTTGTTTGTAATGTTGAACACAGCTGAGTCTAAGAAGCATGTACACAAACTGTTTACACAGAGCTCTATACAGGCTTTTTGGCAGCTTTTACACAGGAACGATGGATGCTCTGTGCTTTGATTCCACTCTCAGAGCTAATCTAGGTGACCTCTCCGTTTAAACTGTGGTGGGGTTTATTCTACACTGTTACAATTATTCACTCAGGGGAAGTGTTCACTCTTACCATGAAATGCATTTAGATAAGCCATGATAAGCACATGCTAAACATCTGTAGTGCAGTCTCATTAATCGATTCAAGATTCAATGCTAATAAATAACTCTAATTGCAGAGCTTCCCCTATTTCCATAATGCAATGCGAACTGATTATAACATTAGTTAACCTGATAGTATTCAATGGATCATGATGGATTGCAGAGATTTGAAACAATATGCTTTTTATGCTTTTCATTCATATTCAACTTTATTCTGGTTGTGGTTGCTGTGCTTTAATTTACTTGATTATCTCTAATATTTTGGGGAAAAGAATCAACTAAGTTTATTAGAAAATATCATAGACAGGTAAAAACAAAAATAACTTGGGGGCAGGTCAGAATGGTCTAATTTTCAGTGGGAACATGGGATTGTTCAGAGTTTTATCAGTCCTGTCACTTGGAGCTGATAATAAAGCAATAAGTGAATCCTTCTAATTTTGTCACTCATGTACTGCTTTTAGAAATGTTATAGTTTTTTCAGTGAAGTATTCACTATGATTAGCACAACCTCTGGCACAAAGATGGCATGGAAACACAAGCCTAATTAATTCAGCTTTCAAATAACACAAGCTGACTTTAAATTCCAGTGTTGTCTGACCACTACACTTCTGGCCTCTGACTCATAGCCAGAGCATTGGCTGGCCTTGTCTCAAATGTCTCTGCATGTTGCGGGAAGCAAAGGGGTGGAGGGTGGGGGGGTTGCGTTGTTTTGAGGGCTTAACGCCTCCCTAGCAGGAAACAGCAGCTCCCCTTTTGTCCTTGTATCACTTCAAGAACATGAATCATTTCCCTGTTCCACGTCTGAGAGCTTACCAGACCAGCATAATCAAATAACATCACTGGAAGCTATATACTTTAAACTCCAGAGCCATGGAAATAGTTTGGCACATTCCTATTAAACTGATTCTGTTATTGTTCTGATGTTGTTATGTATGAGTGAAAGTATGAGATGGATTTTGTTTCAAAGCAAATTAGGGAAGTATAGAAATGGACTAGTGCCTATGCTCAGCAGATATCCCGACTGGCTTAGTGCTGGAATACGGTGTATCAGTCTGTTCACAGCCTATTTGGATACCAAAAAAAATAAAAAAATACCAGCCTGTTGCTTCTTAATATGTTTATCCAATGAGGTGGATTAGAAGAATGAAGAGACCCAGACTGGGAGAAGAAAACAGGCAGTTTTGCTCTTTCATGCTCAAAAAAGGCTTGAGGAGAGGTCCGCAGTGTCTGGGCTCGCGTTGCCCGAATGTTTGAAAGTCTGTGTAATGCTAAGTTCAGCTGCCAAGTGATTTTGTTGAAGGGGGAATGTTTGCAAGAAGGTTATGATAGTGTTGCGTGAGCTTTTGGTGATAGTGACGCAGTTCATTGGAAGAAGACATGGACAATAAGGCGTGCTTGGCACTGTATGTGTGTGTAGCAAACTGAAACAACGCTTCTTTCCAGGGTATCATATCTACATGTCAGCACGGTTTTTGTTGTATTGCTTAACAGGCAGAGAAATGGGAGTTCTGGTCTGGATATTTGTGGTTCTTGCAGGATCTGATCTTATCATATTTTAGATCTAAATGTTGAAGCATTAGGGAGTTTGCATTTCTTAATGTAACATATAATTTCTATTCAAAAGCACTAATTTTATCTCCCTATGTTTAAGTGTACTTGTATGAATCAGAATTAGAACCTCTTTATTATGAGCATTTTCAGGTTTTATAGGTATTTGACTTGACAAATTGGCACAACAACCATCAACATACACTCACCTTCCATTTTATAAGGATCACCTGTACACCTGCTCATTTCATCCAATTAACTAATCAGCCAATCAAGTGGCACCACTGCAATGCATAAAACCATAAGATACAGGCTCACAGAAACTAGGTGGTTGAAGATTGGGAAAAGAGCTGGCAACGGTTTTTTGACATGTTGTGCATTTCTGATGCTTTTGTGCTCACCACGATTTTACAGAGTGGTTATTTGAGTTACCGTAGGCTTCCTGTCAGCTTGAACCAGTAGCCATTCTCTTCTGACCTCTCTCATCAACAAGGTGTTTCTGCCATCAGAACCAATGCTCACTGGTTGTTTTTGGTTTTACACACCATTCTTTGTAATCTCTAGAGATTGTTGTATATGAAAATCCCAGAAGGTTATCAGGAGATCTGAAATACTCAAGCCAGTCCATCTGGCTTTAACAACCAAGTCACTGGGATCACATTTTCCCCCTATTCTAGATGTTTGATGTGAACATTAACTGAAGCTCTTGACCTGCATCAGCCTGATTTTATGCAGTGTGCTGCTGCCACATGATTGGCTGATTGTTATATAAAACATGCAGTCTATCGAGTACCAAAAGAAAAGTGTTCTAGTATGATAGGCTTGTGAGATCGTCTGTAATATGCCATCGTCCTATCATCATTACAGCGGAAAATACAGGAAGTTGGTTATGAGTTGGCTGCAGCTGCAATTGCTAGCATTAGCTTTTACTGAGTGGATTTTTTTTTTTTTCCACGGCTTAATTAATCATTAACAAGGTCAGGAATGCGGCAAAACTGAAGCTGGGACTGTAAATAAACGTGACATTAGTAGGCGTAACTAAGCTCATTATAAAATTACATGAACTACACGTGCATGTGCTCTGTGTTGAACAGCAGCAGAGATACTAACTGAAATTCTTGTATAGCAGGGTAGCCCTGATAAACAACCAGCTTGGTCATTTTCTTATTTTTAGCCTCTGTTTCTGTTTGGCAGCACAGAGAATGTAAGCTAAGATGTATCAGAGAATGATGTTTTGTTGCTCTGCTCTGAAGCTAGACAGCAGGTTGTTAAGGTTTGTATAGGGTACAAAATAGACTAAAGGAAACATATTACAAGATACAATACAGTTTATTTTTGGCGATAGGAAAGCTGCAGACACCATGTTTTCCGACAGACATTTAAATTGTCCGACTTGATATCATCAGTTGTCACAGTTGTAGTGTGACTAGATGAGGGTGAAGGTGTGTGTGTGTGTGTGAGAGGAAACTTATGCCTCAATTTTATTCTCACACATCTTTGAGAAACTATAGACAGTGATGAATTTTGTAGTGTATGCAAATGAATTACCTGCAAACAGGAGGTCAAACAGGAGGCTCTATTATCAGGGGCACGCTTATACCATTTTCCTTCTTTTTTCAGATCACACACACTCTAGCAACTGCTCTTTGTTTGCATTACCAGGACTTGACAGATCGTGCCTTATCATGGTTCAGGTCATTTTTTATGGCACCACAGAGCTAAACATTTCAGCACTCACCCAGACAGATTGTTTCAACTGGGTAATATTGGTTTCTGTTGTGTTAAGCAACTCTGAGATGCTCCACATGAACTGTTTTTCATCAAAATACTTACTGACAGCAGCTCTCTTTGAAGACTCATAGATTGGAGACTGACACAACTCAGACACAGCATCCCTTGGTACAATATGGCCACACAGAATGAATTCTGCATAGTCAGCATATACAGGTTCAAAGTGGAGACAATCCCTCCAACAGGACCCCACTCCTTCCACCGGATATATAGGGAGTGTTCACTCCACTGAACTTCACCAAGTTATTAAGCTCTTTTATACCTTCTATTTGTCAAGGCAGGTGTGTTGTGTTTGAATGTGCCCTTGTCCTGTTTGTCTACGTCTGATGTAACCCAGCGCTGGTGCATCTGAATCCCATTACAGCATTTTTTGCCTTCTTCGGGTGTTGCCATGTTATAAAAACAACACGATGATAACCAGTAAGCCTGCCAATACCTATAAAAGCAGAGCACGATCACCATAAAACAACCATGTTGTCCTGGCAGGTAGAAAAAATCTGTCTAGTCCATGCCCAGACATCTCTAAAGAACCAGGCCGTGCCACCATTCAGAAACTTAAACGAGTCTTGTTAGAGAGCCTGGTAACTTTATTGGTATTCCATGTATTCGTTGTTCTAAACCAGTTCAATCACAGTCAGGGAAGCTGTGTTATTTCACTTTAAAGCAGCACAATTCCAATTCATTTCAGAATGAATGTTTCATTGCCATCTGCTGTGACATGGGAATGGAAAACCATTTGGATTAAATTCACATGCATCTCAAGTGCATCTACGTCATATCACATGAACCTCGTTAATATATTCTCTTGTCCTTCGTTCTCATGGGAAAAGATGTATTCTGTATTAAAGAAGCACCATCTAATAGGGTTTATGGATGTGTGATGCCTTGCACTAAGTATTTATTCTTTCGACTGATATTTTTGGATGTTACAAAATGGTATCCTAGTTCTATTTGAGGTTTGTTTTTTGTCTACTGAGTGCTAAAATGGTACATTTATTCTGGTCTACAACCAAGAACATTTCGTCTACTGTGAGACAAATCTCCAAATACCTTCTTGTCTTAAAAAAGAGACCTCTCTTTCACAAGTTTCGGTTCAAGTGTTTCTTTGCTTGAGCAGAATGTGTCAGTTGAGATACAAAGAATGTCACCTGCATCTCTGTGAAGGCATGTCCTCTGAACTGCAGTATATAATCTGCTGCTGAAATCATAAGGACAATGACGCTCATACTGAACATCCTTTCAACACACTCCAGTGCAGTTTGATTTTATAGTGCACAGTTGGAGAAGAACAATGATTTGTAATCCCACAAACCAGAGAAGAGGTTGGGTTCACTTTTGAGACTGGTTCCTCTCAAGGTGTGAGGCGGGAATACCTGAATACCTAGGCTCATTTGTCAGTATCATCATGAACACTCACTTGCTGTTAATATCATAGATTTACAAAAGTATAGAGCCACGCTGTGTCACTATGGAGTTTGTTGAATGTTGGAGAGTAATCGCACATATGGTCCTCAGGTTCTCCAAACAAATAAAATGTCTCCCTTGGCAGTCGCAATTATCTTTATCAACTAATCTGACACAGTATCACCAAATCTGGTAATTACGTGATGCCCAAAAATCTGTTTAGCCTTAGATTGATTGCTCAGCTGAGGCCAAATAAACATGCTGTTGGATTTAATACACTTGTAAAAAAGCCAAACATGTTCATCTACATATGTTCACTGCAAAACAGCTGCTGTGCATTTTTCTCTGAGGCCAGACTGTTACAAATCTGAAAATCTTGCATGTGCATCACATACTACTAGTTGTCCTTTTAATCGATTAGTAAAACACTACTTGAAATGTTGAATTGATTGATAATCACTTGTCTTAATTTTAAGGTTCCTGTTGAGGTCAAGAAGAGAGAATTTCGAGTTGTCATGCATACATGCTAAAAGTGCGCACTACCGATTACTGATTAGCAGGGGGTATATTTTCTCAAATGCTTCTGATCACACTTTTACTTTTAGTCACCCAACATAAGTCTGTTAAAACACATGTGTCCTAAGGTATTTAATTAATGATCTCTCTGTTTCTTGAGGTAAATTATGTATCGATTTTGTAAATACATTTGAAAAAAATTATGTGTCCTAAAGGTGACATTACATTCAGTAGTAAACAAATTCATCAACATATCAGTGTCACTTTTTATTGAGGCTGAATAATAAATGGTACATATTGAATATTAAATGGTGGATATAGAATGTGAGACCAAGTAGCTTCTATGATGTTAAGTTATACCCTATGTAGTGAGCATATTTGCTGAATAGGAAACAATGTAGGGATTTGACTTAAACCTGTATAGTAACTGTTGTTGTTGTTGTTGTTGTTGTTGTGAGGGGATATAAGTATTCAGACACATTTATTTAATATATTACAGTGCATATATCCACTTCATGTTTACAAACATAATGCCTTTGGACATCACAAACCACCACCATTAGTACTTTGCTGCAAAGCTGCTGTTGGCAGTTGCACCTTCAATATGTCTATGGTAGGAAATAATTAGCTGTTTGCAGCATTGTGGTTCAATTTTGGGTCATTCTTCTTGGCAAATCAAGTTAAATTCCCCAAGTTTATTAGGGTCCCTCTGATGGAATCCATAAACTTTCAATAGGAATAAGGTCAGGAGATTTACTAGGCTATGCAAGGCCTTGTTGAGTTATTTGTGCTCTATGTTTGGGGTCGTTGTCTTGTTGAATCTTCAGATTTAGTTTCTTGGATGAGTAGATTAAATTCTCCTCTAAAATGTTCCAGTAGATCGCTCCATTCATGTTTCCATCAATGAAATGTAATGTACCAGTACTGTTTGAAGAGAAGCAGGCCCATATCATGATGCTCCCACCACCGTGCTTCACTGTGTGTATAGTGTTCTTAGTATCATATGCATAACCCTTGTTTCTCCAAACATGACGAGCTGAATTATTGCCAAAGAGTTCTATTTTTGTTTTGTCGGACCAGAGTATATTGTTCCAAAAGAGTTCTGATTTGTTGAAATGCTTTTAACCTTACATCTCTGTGCTTGTTTTTTAGCAGAAGAATTTTGTGTGGGGTGTTGGAATGGAGTTCATTGCTTATTATTCTTCATGTAACTGTTGTTCCTGCTGCTTTCAGGTCATCCTGCAACTCTTTTCAAGTGACTACTGGCTACTCTCTTACCTTCTTTATCATTAGTCTGAGAGCGCTTTTTCTTGTGTGGAGCACCTGTCCGGAGACGATTATTTGTGGCTCCATGAACTTTCTACCTGCATATTATTGAGCCAGTAGTACTGACAGGGATGTTTAAGGTCTTTGTTATGGCTCTGTATCTTTTTTCATTCAAGTGCTGTTTAGCAATGTTATCCCTGAAAACTTTATAAAGCTCCTTCACCAATGGCAATGCCTTGTTTAAATGTTATCAGAAAGGCATATTTAAAAAGTACAATCTTTTTAGGACTATAAGAAAAACAATATGTTATTAATACTGAATAATGTGCTGCAACACTGTCATGTATCAGGAATGTGTCAGATGTGTATTGAGCATATACTGTATTTCCCTTGTCATATGTATCAATATGGACCTAAGAAGAAGTATTGTGTTCATTGAGTTCCTCTTCCCCATGAAGCTAAGTGACGTTCCTCTTGGCCAGGCATCTGAATGACTGCGTGGCTTAGTTGAGTGCCCAGCATTTTCATCTGAGCATGCTAAGACACTTAACAATGCCACATACTCAGCAGAAATGATGTGGTGGCACATTATAGGATGTGCTTTCTGGCTTTGGTGTTCCATGCTGGGAGACCGAGACAGTGCTACACTTAGACTATGAGCTATGACTAAGAGAAGGTCAAACCTAGGTTGTCTGTGTGAATTTAAATCTCCTAAACCTCAGACTAAGTATTATTATGAGGATTGGACATCAGACCCAGTGTAGGGCTTTGCTTTCTCCACAGGGGTTAAATGCGTTAAATAAATAACAGTAAGTGAAGTAAAATAAAGTCTGTGGATTTCCGATAAGCTAAATAGTTGCAGTAAATCTTCAAACTTTCCAGCGCAGAGGGGGACTGAATGCCTATTTGTGAAGTACACTAAGCAGAATAGAAAAAGAGCTGACTCACTCTGAATACTGACAGTTTGATGTGTTACTGCTGAGAGCAGTGTAGCTTATACAGGCACTGTGGCAGGCCATTACGTGATTGCACAGAAGACTGCTATGCAGTTTCCTAGGCCAGGAACCAAAGGATTTACTCAACAATGGCAAAAGAGAAAAGGAAAAGAAACTTTGATGTGCCAGCCAAACACAAACATTTTCTGGAAAATAAGGGTTATCATCAATCTACTGTACATAGAAGATCTGTGCCAAATAGTTTATGAGTAGATTAAATGAGGAATGAAAGTTGTAGCAGTTGTGTTAAATGAAAAATTAAACATTATAATAAAATCTACTCACTAGGTATTTTTGCAAAATGTGAAATAAAAACATTACTAATAAATCCTGTATGAATAAGTAGTAACTGTAGCTCATATCCCCTGCAGACATGGTTGTAAAACAGATTTGCTAATGCTGCAGACCAGGAGGCATACCGCATGCTGTATTTGGATCAGATATATTTCTGCAAATAGTGTCAAAGACCATTATGTGTAGGGCAGAGTCTGATCTCAGGTTCAGACTGAGGTGTTGTAAGCATTCCTCCAAGCTCAACAAACTTTTTAATGCTGTGGACTTCATGATGTTACATCCTGCTGCAGAGCAAAGGCAGGGTATTTGAAAAAAGAGCCAAGCAGATTTTGGCTTCTGCATCTGACTCACTGGGAACGCCTAAGCTTTAGGGAACCTGTGACTCACCTTCTGTTGCCATCGCACATAGATACTCTGAAGATTTGTACTTCCCAAAGGACTCAGTCTTGCTTTAGTGGACTTGCTTCAGGACTCTTATTCACAATGTGCTCATACTGAACATCATTTCAAAACGCTTAATACTGTTTGACTTCACAGTGTACAGCTGTAGAAGAGTAATGGTTTATAATCGCACTATCTGGTATCACCCAGAAGAGGATGAGTTCTCTTTTGAGTCTGGCTCCTCTCAACTCAAAACTCCTCATGTCAGCTCAAGGAGTTTTTCCTTGCTACTGTCACTTCTGGCTTGTTCATTAATAATCGAAATCTACATCTGGATTTCTGTTAAGCTGCTTTATTACAGTACCTATTTTATATCTGTAATAAATTGAATTGAATTGAGCAAGGGATGAGGAAGCAGCAACCTCTGGCAACTTTACAGTGTTTCTAATGGTAATGATAAACACATAGACCACTCCAAATGTAGCGAGTCTTCAGCTTCTCCAATTTCTGATCACACCAACCATTTTGCATGTTACCACGCTGACGCAGATGGAAATTTTATCCTGTTTTTCTCGGCGTGACAGGATACAGAGGGGAATGGCAGCAGGGTCCAGCCTCTCTGTCTCAGTACTGTATACATGTGTGGAATCTGCTCCAATGTGCCTGTCCCATTTTTACTGGCAAGACAACAGGAAAGGGCAACAGCATTACAGGGCTTGTTTTTCAGTTACACTCGCCAATTCCACGTGGAAAAATGGCCTTGTTTGAACTTCCTCTCCTATAGGAGAAGGATTGTGACCATTAGGTTTATTCGTGTAAAGGTCTGCAGCGCTTTATGAATGGAAGCTGGCCTCAGATCAGTGCAAACTGAAAACTCTGTGTGGAAAACACAGGACCTCAGAGGAATTCTTAGCATTCCAGCCCTCTCATGTTAGCCACTGTGTCATGCCAGTGTTGCAAGACGAAGCTTGACTCATGGCTCCCAGCAGTCACTTATCTGTAAGCACTCTGAAGTGCAGTTAATTATGCCAGGGGTCATTTAAGAATCCACTGTACTCTAACAAACTTGCTGGCAGGTCATGCAGAGAAACATCCACATCTCCTACTGCGACTCCAAACCTCATCCAGCATGAACAACAGATGATTTCATGTCCTTTCTCCATAATGCAGTAATGCACACACATGAATGAAAATTTGATTTGGTACGATACAGTTGTGTCTCACTACAATACATTTTTCAATAATTCTGCCTTAGGTTTTCATTTTCACTGTCTTAAAACATTCAGTATTATGAAAGCACAATATTTGAAACGTTTCAGTATTGAGTTACAATAACAATTGAGTTGAATCTGTTGATATTGGCTGCTAAAGTCGTATTCTCTTCATACATGTTTTTATTGGAGAGAACTTTTTAAATATTCTTTTAAAAATCTTAAAGACTACATACGTATAGTAACATAAAATTATGCCATTCACTGCCTTGTATATCTCAGTGTCAGCCTCAATAGCATTAGTGTCGTGCTTTATTTACTTGGGGTATCACCACCAAGAATGGTGGTGTTTAACGGCCGGATGATTTAGTCCGTAAGTCTGGAACATAAAAAGAGGGAGGCCCTTTTTTTTTTTTTTAAAGGCCATTCAGGACTTCTCATATTTGATTTAAAGTCTACCCTGTGACACCACCTTAAAATGGTGGCTTTCATTAGTACAAAAGCAGTTGTACAAAAGCAGCTTTATCCTTCCCATTTTGCTTTGTCCTTATTTCCAAGCATTTAGACCCTCTCTGTCTTTCCATGTGATTTGCACTGCTTCTTCCCTTTTATACTTTCTTTTGCCAATGTTTTCCCCTTGTCTTCCCTTTCACTCTTTGTACCAAAAGTAGCCAGTTGCCATAATGTTGGAGGAACAAGGACAGTGAAGTAGGAGTTTTATAACATTTTTGTGCACTCATTAAAAAATACTTTTTCATTTTACAAACGTGGTTACATAGGTCTATTTTTACGACTGCAGGACAGACATACTGTATACTGAGAATTCCTATTATAGCTACCCACAGCCTCATTTTGTCCAGTTACAGATGTAAAAAAAAAAATCTTTAAAGTGTTACTATGGTTACACTACGTTTAGATGGGACTTCTAGAGACTAGGACAGGTTATTAGGCATTATTATCAAAGTGTAATGGCATTAATTGGATTTCTTTCTCCATTGTGTGCCCACATCTAAATACTATTCCAGTTCATGCAATTGTATAATGATAATATTTCTGAAGTTCTCTAAAAGATGTTGCCTTTATGTGTATTCTTATTCAGCACAGTACTTACACTCAGGTACATACGCTAGTTGAAAGAGTGTTTCTTTTTCTTTGTAGTGCATATGAATCTTATTCAGTTTAAGACCAGTGAGGTAAGAATATTTAGAGATGGTCAAGAGTCTCAGGCCAGGAATTAATGGTTCTCGAATGGGAATGACAACTACTTCAAACCCATCAGCCATCTCTGGTTGAATTTGTTCCCTTTCAAACAACCAAACGACATCTTGATCTTGAGGAAAGTGGAAAGTGGAAACAGGCGGAATTGTGTTTTGGGTGGATTCTTATCAAGCTAAAAGAGCCTTGTTGCTATGCATAGTGATTCACAAAGGTATTATTATTGGACTTAAGTGTAGGTCTTATAACCCGAGGATTTATAGACACCTTTTACCACTGTCTTGGACAAGTTTCAGCTCCGAAACTGATAATTACTTTTTGCACTTGACAAAGCATCCTTTGTAAAACTTTGCAGATGTAGTCTGCCTGTCTGTCTATGATACAGCTGCAATTAGAAGTCATGTTGAGGCATTCTGTAGATGTCAACACATTAGACTACACATTAAGACACGTCACTGTCTTCACATGAAGACATCACATTTCCCCCCAGCTACTTTGTTTATTCCTGTTCAATCATTTAGTCATCATTTTGTTGTTTTCAGCTCTCTGTGAGCTTTGCCTTTTATGGAGATTTGAGGTCGTCACTAAATGCGAATCAGCTGTGCTGTGAACACACTTGGTAATTTATGAGCGATTGGCATTTATCAACAAACTGTACATACAGTACTGTGCAAAAGTATTAGGCAGATGCAAAGAAATGCTGTAGAGCAAAGATGCCTTCAAAAATAATGAAATTAAATATTTCTACATTTAAAAAATACTATAAAGAGCAGTAAACAGTAATAAATGTAACAAAGTCAATATTTGGTGTGACGTTCCTTCACTTTAAAAAAAAAATAGTAGTCTCAGGTACAATTTGTGCAGTTTTATAAGGAAATGAGCTGTAAGTTTTACTGAGCATCTTGCAGACCCAGCCACAGTTCTTCTGGAGACTTTGACTGTCACAGTTGCTTCTTATTTTTGCAGCAAAACCCAGCAGCCTTCATTATGTTTTTTGTCTGAAAAGTGTCTCTTATGTAATCTGCTGCTTTCTTTACTGACATACAAACATTTTTCTGTAACATTTAATTTAGTGCTGGAAAACTAACGTTTGGAAATCTAAAATGTTTTTGTATTGAATCAATAATGTAGAAGTCATAAAATAAAAATCTATAACAAAGTTTGTACTAAAAAAAATAGGGTGTCTAAGACTTTTGCATAGTACTGTCCATGAGTATAAAGTTAATCAGCATTATGGAAAACTATTATTTAAATCTGGTGGGAATTTTTAGTTTTTACCTTACAACACACATTTACATTTACATACAACTTTACTAAAAGACTGATAAATGAGGCCTACTGATCAATTTCCACAGATATCAGGTTCTAATAAACAGAAATCGTGGGCATGTTAAAATGGCAGATGTAAAAAATGAAACCAAGATAAATTATGTCAGAACTTCTTCCACCCTCAATGTGAAACAACAGCGTATAAAAATGAAGTGAAAAACGATCAGAAACCTTTTTTTAGGGAAAAAAGGAAAAATAAAAAACGTATAAAAACCTAGTTGCATAAGTGTGCACGCCCCTAAACTAATACTTTGATGAAGCACCTTTTGATTTTATTACACCACTCAGTCTTTTTAGATAAGAGTCTATCAATATTTTCCCACTCTTTCTTACAAAAAACATTCTAGAGCCATCAAATTGTAAGGGCGTCTCCTGTGCACAGCCCGCTTCAGGTCACCCCCTAGATTTGTAGTTGGATTCAGGTCTGGTCTCTAGCTACGTCATTCAAAAACATTGATCTTTTCTTGTTAAGCCATTCCTTTGTTGATTTGGATGTATGCTTTGGGTCATTTTTGTGCTGAAAGGTGAAATTCCTTTTCATCTTCAGCTTACTAGCAGACACCTGAAGTTTTTGCACTAAAATCACTGGTATTTGTAGCTATTCATGATTCCCTCCACCTTGATAAATGCCCAGTTCTGGCTGAAGAAGCAGCCCTAAAGCCTGATGCTGCCACCACCATGCTTCACCGTGGGTAGGGTGTTCTTTTCGTGATGTGCTTTTTTTGCACCAAACATACCTTTTGGAATTATGGAATTATTATACCTTTTTGAATTGGTCACCATAACACATTTTGCCACATGGTTTGGGGTGATTTAGTTGAGCTTGGATGTTTTTGTGAGAAAGGGCTTCCATCTAGCCACCCAACCCTATAGCCCAGACATGTGGAGAATATGAGATCGTTGTCACATGCAGAGAGTAATCAGTACTTGTCAGATATTCCTGCAGCTCCTTTAATGTTGCTGTAGGTCTCTTTGCAGCCTCCCTGGTAGGTTTTTGTAAATTTTGGAGGGACATCCTGTTCTTGGGAATTTCACTGTGGTGCTCCATTTTCTCTACTTGTTGATGATGGCCTTCATGGTGTTCCATGGTACGTCTAATGTACAGGCTTTGTCAGCTCTTTGCAGACCATGGCTTCAGCAGTCAGATGAAACCAAGAGGATGTAAAGGAAATCATACAGCTGTCAATAATGAATTACAGAATAATGTCAATTACTTTTGAACATTAGATTGAATATGATTGGTTAATTCTGAACACAGCCACATCCCCAAATATAAAAGGGTGTGCACACTTATGTAACCAGGCTGTTGTAAGTTTTTTATTTTTCCTATTTTTCCTAAAAAGTTTCTGATTGTTTTTGCACTTAATTTTTATACGCTATAATTTTACATTGAGGATGGAAAAAGTTCTGACATGATTTATCTTGGTTTCATTTTTTTTATATCACAAAAATCTGCCATTTAACAGGGGAGTGTAGACCATTATATCCATTGTATGATGTATAATTCAGGAGAGTGCACCCTGGTTTTGTCATTTATTAATGCGTTTAAGACAGAGAAGGAATGAAATGCGAATGAGAATAACGATTTGTAATGGCTCAGGTCCTGACACAATCTCTGGTGAAGTGCAGTGTACTGACAGATATGGATGCACAGCGCAGGCTAATTAATCAGGCCTTGAAAAAATCCACCCACTCACAAACATGTCAGTGAAAGTGTGCAAGAGTAGATACTATAATATTTATGTAAGTACTGAATCTGCAAGCAAGATAACTGATATACAGACTGTGGCTAAAAATAACTAGTATTGCTTATGATATGGTATGACATGATACAATACTATGGATTACGGAAGTGTTGGCTCAGACCACTTGGCTCCCGGGACCTTTTATGTCATATGAAATGTGCAGAGTGAATACTAAATAGCCAAATGATTAACAAGAGATGAAGAGAAAGGCTTTGTATAATAAATTGTCATGACAGAGAGAGAAAGAGAGAGAGAGTTATTTGTGTAAATTTACTTTAATTTATTTCCTTTCTGTCTGTGTTGTCATACAATTTGTCTCACCATGAGAATGACCCATTCTTTCTCTGCTAATTGCCCAGTGGGTTGGCACTTTTTGCCCTGAAGCACAGCATTTTCTTTGTAAGCCCCACACACTTTTGTAGAACATTCTCTGCACTGCAGGAGTTTTGCCATCAGCTGTAACAAGAGCCCTGTGTTTCTGTTTGCTGATAGTTCTAAAACCACCAATAAAACCTTTCACTATACAAGTGTACACATGGGGCTTGTGTTACCCAAGCCACTTTTCTGGACACATAGGCTGTGTGACTTTCTGGTGTCACTCGATGCCCGTTGTATCTGCTGAGGTGCTGTAGTTGTAGTACAAGAGGCAGTGCCTGGTGGCCCTTTGAATGCAGTGATACAAAACATTTTCTGTTTAGTCACTGACTGGACTGAATGAATAACCTCTAACACTAATACTTTGAAATTAAAGATGTCTTTGTTGGATAGATTAAGTGACCGTGACAAATTAATCTCTTTTGAATGGTGGTTAACTAAAAAAAAACTGGCACTGCTACAAAAAAATTCTGTTCACCCTTTTGTCAAATACAGTATAATCAAAATGAACGCAGAATTGGCCCTGCTTTCTAGGTGGAAAGGATAGCATTACTCAATCCCCTGTCAGAGTGACTGTGAGAGCAGTTTCTTCCAAGTATGTTCAGATGCCCTGTAACTTAGCATGAGTTGCAGTTTGAAAAAAATGCCTCGTGGCTGGCTTCATGTGTCTCAGAGAAAGCACATGCTTGCCTTCAAACTCCCTGGTCAGTTGTTGTCGTTTGACAGGGGCGACCTAGCTAGTGGGTGGGAATTGGTAAATGGGCAAATTAGGAGAACTGGGGTACAAATCAGAAAAAAAAATTCAGCAACATGAATTCATTGATGATCATGGCATTCTTTGTTTCCCTGTAGGTAACCAATCAACCAAAAAGTCAGGAATACCTGCTCCACGGGATATCCCCCAGACCATTTCCAGAGACCGCACTCCACTAAGAGACCAGCTAAGGACCCCATCTACCAAAAAGATGATCCCCAGCGCTAGCACCTCCAGCCTGTCTGCGCTAGCAAAGCATTCCCGCAGTTCTGTCAAGTCAAAGGTAGAAGCCGAGAATGCAGACAGGGCCCTCCTGGAGTGTCAGGTTAAAGAACTGCTAGCTGAGGCCAAAGCCAAAGAATTTGAGATAAGCAAGTTACGGATGGAGCTTCAAAGGTGCAGAGGGAAAGGCTCTCCACAAGAGGCTGGCACACCAGATGGGACATCAGAACGGGAACAAACTGAGGCGAATTCCACAGATACGCAAACTTTAGTTGAGGAGATGAAGGAGAAGAACAGGTGCTTTCAGAAAGAGTTGTCTGCCTTGCAGCAAGAGAATCAGACTCTAAAGGAAAAGCTTATATTGTTGGAGAACTCTCCAGTCTCCTGCGGTAATACCATTACTAATTCTACACCATTAGCAAGTCCAACCAAACCCTCAGTTAATGGGGTTGTACCAGAGATTAGCAGCCCCAAAATGGCAGCAGGTGGACCACTCAACGGTAGTCCAATTAAAACCTCTGTATCATCTGGTAGTGACATTACCAAAGGGACTCCGTCACCGGACTCCTCCGAGTTTGAGAAGATCCCATCACGCTCAGATTCAGTCAGTAGCATCACCAAGGGCATTGCACCAAGCCCCAAGGAACAAGATCTATCACTGCAGTGTCTCACAGAGCGCATTCAAAAAATGGAGGAGAGCCACCACAGCACAGCAGAGGAGCTTCAGGCCACTCTGCAAGAGCTAGCTGACCAGCAGCAGGTCGTTCAGGAGCTCACAGCAGAGAATGAGCGCCTGTCTGAAGAGAAGAGTCTTTTGCAGACCTCCCTGCAGCAGCAGAGGGAGCGTGTGGAGCTCTTGGCACAGAAGAATGAGACCTTGCTCCAGAGACTCCGAGAGCAAGTCCAAAGTCAGGAAGTGGAGGCCTCCCGCGCGTCCAGGGCTGCAGAACTGGAACAGCGTCTGGCTGAGCAGGTGGAAAGCTCACGCTTTGAGAGGGAGAAACTGGTGGACATTCAGCAGCAGCTCACAGGGAGTCTAAGAGCTTTGGAAAAAGAGCATCAGGAGGCCCAGGCGGCTGTGAGAGGCTTAAAAGATGAGCTGGAGATCCTCCAGCAGCAGCTGGAAAGGGAGAAGGAGGCAGGAGCAGAAGCAACAAGGCTAGCAGTGGAACAGCGTCAAGCTATGGAGGCTCTGAGGGTGGAGAATGAGTGCTTGAAGACCCAGGTGGAGACAGAGAGGCAGAAGGTGTTGGAGCTGAATGCAGTCCAAAGTGCTAGCAACAGCACAGAGCTGCAGGCCTTACTGAAAGCCGCACACACAGACAGAGACAAACTGGAGCTCAGCTGCACTGAGCTGAAACAGGAGCTGCTGCAGGCTCACAAGGACATCGAGCACATTCAGGGTTTGCTCAGTAAGGTACGTCTCTCAGCTGTCATCCTTAACTATCTCTACAACATAGGCTCAGTGCTTCAGGACATGTATTATTACTATGCTTCAGTCCCAGAAATCCTAGAGTGTAGGATATCATTGTCTATCAAGCAATGGTGATGTGCCCATTAGGCTCCTTGACTTGTCCCCTACTTGTCACTTTATTCTCAGGTTGTTCTCTAAGCAAAATCCGTTCTTACTGCACCTTCACTTAAAACACTTTTATGTTATTACATACAGGAGTAGATTGCCAATGAAACACCAATTTCCAGTCAAATGAATATGTTAGATTATAGTACTATTTCAAATTAATAGACTGGAGCAAATTACTCCTTAATTAATATTCATATATTATAACATATATAATATATCATATATTTATTCCCACATTTATTTCCTCCATCCTACAACTCTAGTAAAATAAGATGTTTCTAAGACAAAGGATTGGATTATGAGGTGACAAGGCAAGCCTGATGCTAAATTAAGGCAGTACTTCAGTCCAAGGTTACTTTATGCTTTAGGCACACTCACACTGATTTAGCATACTGGGTATGGAAATAACAAAAGTTTCATCACCAAATATATTTGGCCGAAAAACAACAAGCGCTTCACTTCAATTTTACTTTTTTGTAGCATTTTTTAACATAACAATAGACATTGTCACAAAGCAGCTTCACAGAAATCCAGATGTAGGGCCCTGATGAACAAGCCAGAGGTGTCAGGGGGTTTGTTTGTTGCAGTGTTGCCCAGCTGTTATCAGAGTGACATTTACTGAACAAGTGTGAGAATACATTCCAAACAGATCATCTTATCAACAGGCTAATTGTGGTATTATAATGTTAGGTGGACAACAGCAGCAATAAAAGTTCACTTCAGGTATGGTGTAGAGCCTGCACATTTGTTTGCTTAACTTAAATGGGGACAAAACCATGTTTTCTTTGTTAAATATTTCAGAATAGGCACAATAACAGTAATACAGCACATCACTTAATAAGAAACTTAACATTTAGAACGATTAATAGTTTTTACCAGAACAGCTGATAGATACTGATTTCTCATTGCAAAAGATTTCTCAATGTTTAAAGAGTTTATGGGTTCAAGGTTCTTTTTTACCTTGTAGTTTTTGTGATTTATGTTTTTTTTAGAGAAACTAATTCAAGGCAAACATGCTATGGTTTATGCAATGCTAAAAAAACAAATAGTCTAATAAATTAAATATTGATACTTGGGATTTGATATTCTGCTCAGTGATTTTTGGAATTCAGCCTTGAGTTTGGCCTTGGGGTTTCATTTTGGTGCATCACTTGACATGTTAGTCCATGTGAGCAAAGGTCTGATGGATATCATTAGCTTTTGCACACACATACACTGCACACACACACACACACACACATACGAGCATTACTGCATGAACACCTACAGTATACTGTTAACCTTTTGTATCACGTGAATGTTTTTTACACGTGGCTGTATAAGAATATGTTATGGCCTAATTAATGTTTATTTGCACAGGGTCAGGCGTGATATTTTGATGGTTAAAAAGCAAACAGCACTTTTTTACCTGTGTTTCCCTTCTGGATCGATCAGATGTCTGTTTTATTCTCTTCTGTTATGAGACGAGGCAAAAGTTGTTCAGAAATTTAAGTGTAGTTCACGTTCTTCAGTGTTTGGCCATGGACTGCACGAAAATTACAGAGGGTCTTCCATAAATGCACTGAAAAAAAAAATCCCCTGTTATTACCTCTTTGGCAATTGCATTGTTGTTCTGGTTATATGGTTTAAAGTCCACATCATCCATAAGAAATAAAAGATATATATGCGTGACAGTTGTGAGTCCTGTACCTCGAGAACCTCATTAGCACATAATAACTGTCCCTCTTTTAGTCTGTCCTCTGACTAAACTGCTGCCAGGGAGCCAAACCCTGTGGCTTATTCCTCGTTCTCCTGTGGAGTCCGTCAGTGTTCTATAACAAGAGCAATCCAAAATCCATTTAGGCTAAAAATTCTACTGTTTGGAAGGATAAGGCCATGGGGATTCAGGAGTTATGATCTCATGGCTGAAGGATGATTTTATTTGCTTCTCCAACTGTGATGTTACTAATTTCCTGGCTCATGCCATAACACAGAGAAGGGGGTAGTTCATCTGGTTTCATTAAACTGAGTAGTCATGGCTCTGCATTAGTACATTCTAGCTCTAGTATTGATCTAGGTTTTTGCTTCTAATGTTAAGTTAGGAGAGGCAAAGGGACATGTGTTTCCTCTTCACATGAAGGCTATTTTTGACAGTTTATCCCAAGCCATGTTAATTGGGTGGGTACGATTTCTTATGAGCAAATTAGCAAACAGATTAGCCAAGCTCAACTCTGTTGAATAACTAACTGGAAACATAGCTGGCATGCATAAGTTATACAGACTCATGTTCATGTTAGTGAGACACACATAACTTTACATGCAGTGCTACAGGAGAACAATTCCGCTCATAGCCAAATTGTTAAGCAAAGACTAGCTGCCATTTTGTTAATGGTGCAAACATGCTGTGTCAGGAGACAGTTAGAACCATGGCTACATAAAGTTGTCCCATTGATATGAATTTGACTAACTTAATGTTCTGTTAGTGAATGTTTGCACATCCCCCATCTGTATTAATGCACTTAACAGGCTATCTAGCTGTTCATACTTCTATTATGTTAGCTACCACTTAACTTAGTTTATTAGGTTATCAATCAATATCAATTAGGGTCTTGGCAGGAATATTGGAACCTCTGGACTTTATTATTTGTTCACCCCTGAAAAGAAATTGATTATCAATAAAGAAGGTGCAGAGAATAGCGTGGGTTTTCCTCCCACCTCCCAAAAACTTGCCAGCAGCAGATTGGTGACTCTAAAATTTCCCCTAGATGTAAATGAGTGTGTGAATGTGTGTATGCATGGTGGGCCACAATGGACTGGGATCCCATCCGGGGTGTATTCCTGCCTCACGCCCAGTGTTCCCACCACCATCCTGACCAGAGTAGCAGTTACTGAAAATAAATGAGTGGAAAAAAGTAAGAAAGGAATTTATTTTGCAACTTTCAAGAGGCAGATAGAGGAGAAGAGGAGGCAGAAAAAGGGAGATTATAACTTTTTCTAAAGCCAGTGTGTAACATAATTGATATTTTCACATGTCTGTGTAGCACTTTTATAACCTGTTGTTTCACATCCATCTTTATTTCAGCACGCCGACACTCAAATTTTCTGAGAGGCTGGCTGTCATATTTCTACCACCTTCCTGTCTTCAAATTACTACTTCTCTCCATTTTTGATCTGTCAACCATTAAATCGGATTCTTGGTGTTAAAACCAAAAGAAGATATTGAGAGGCTTAAAAAGCTTGAGCACAGAATCTGATTAAAGCACATCTTGAGCGTTTCTAATTATTGAAGACTATTGAAATATCCGAGACTGTATTCGAGCACAGCACAGAGTAGTACATAGTACATATTATTTGAAAAATATTTTATATTTGCAGTCCTACTCAGATATTTTTACAATATTTCCTCAGATAATGACAAGGACAAAAATTTTCACAAGTATAGAGCTTAATTTTCATATAAATGAGAGGGAAGTAGCCTATTTCATGTTTTGGTCTAATGCAACAGGAGATGGATTGTTGTGTTCCTATGAACACCTGAAAATATTTACAATGACAATGAGTTAATATGTACACATGCATTGTGTGGTTTGCCTGGAACCCATTGTGTGGGTTCATTACCTGTAAGTGTACACTTTCATCAGTGATTACCCTCTGTGACTGAACACCAGATTCAGCCACCTCAAACACATTGTAACATCAGTTATGTATCAGGTACACCCCTAGGGTTAGGAATTGAAATGACGAACTTATAATAATTGTAATTTTTAAATTTTTAACAGACAGTAATATGACTTCAATGACTTATTAAACTCCTCTTAAACTAAGAACTATTCATTCTAAATAGGTACAGACTACAGAGGGAATTATGTGCATGTGTGAGGAAGAGGAGAGAGAGAGGGAGTGTGTGTGTGTGGGTGTGCGTGGGTGGTTGGATGTGGTCACATGCTCCACCCTAAAGCTCCCGTGCCCAAGTATGCCCATTTGTTCTGACCTAATGAAAATGTATTACCATGTGAGACACATGGCGGCGCCTCCTGGGTGAAACAGGGAAAGAAGAGAACAATAGAGAGGAGGATATGGCATGGAGTTCAAACATCCCTCATGTGGTGGATGGCCAACAGTTGAAATTTTACCAAGAGGTATAATGGCAGAATAAATTCCAAAGGAATTAACATTAATTGGGATAACATTATGGACTTTGCGCTTTGTTTCTCTTTGGTAAAATGGAGAGCACTGACTGAGCGACCATGTTACTGAGTAGAGAGAGACGTGGATGTCAGGTCATTTATAAGCTTACTCTTCGTATGTGTGTAGTTTGTTGGTCTGTGTCGACTTTATAGTGGAATTAGTTCAAGACTGGCAGACTGTGGGCTTCCTTCTCTTTATGGCCTCACTGCATTATGGTCATCCAGAGACGGACACAATGACACAATGGCTTTTTTTTTTTTTTTTTTTTGGTGGTGTTTTTTTAACCTTTTTACAAAGATAATATATGGGAGCAGTGTATCTGGTTTGCTGGTTTGATTTAATAGTTGTAGTATAGTTTAAGGCTGAGGTTACAGGCCAGAAAAAAAAAAAACCTGAGTGGTACCAAAGCAAAATTTCTCTCAGTTGAATGATTCAGTTGAATCATCTTGTGTGTGCACAGGCTGAGGCAAAGCAACAGAAGCATCAAGAGAGATTGGAGTCGCAGGAGCAAGATCACAAAGCCAGCATGCTTGCTCTGGAGGAGAAGAGCAGAGATGGCGAGAACCAGATCAAGGACCTTAAGGAGACGATTTTTGAGCTGGAGGACCAGGTGGAACAGCAGCGGGCAGTTCAATTACATACCAACCAAATCATCCTGGATCTAGAGAGTATGAAGAACACCTTTCTTTCTTTGTTTTTTCACTGTTTTTCCTTTTTCTCTCTAGCTGCTGTAAAACCATGAAAATATGAGAACTTTCTCTTGCAGGCTGGAGGGTGTAATAAGCATAGCTTTCTCTCAGTCATGTTTAACACACTGTAACAGATGAAATAAATTGCCTCAGTGTGGTGGTAGCTCAGAGGTGTACACGCTGGAGTCTGGATAGACTGATACGCTAAGCTGAACTCTCACTGTTATTGTCCTTACCCAGACATTAGCCATTTCTGCTTAATCATTTGTATGCCAAGCTTTAATGCTCTTCCTCTAACCAACTTAATATATACAGTATAGCTGTTTATCTTTCTTGTCAGCTCAGAGTTTTACACAAATAGCATCTGTTTTATTGACCGAGCAACATTTTGCAACCTCTAGCATAGCCATTAGTGGTGTCTCAGAGCAGTGTATCTCAAAACTGCCCAATCATTTTTCTGCCATTATTTCAAATGAAAGTTCATGAAAGCTTGCACAGTTGAAGTGAACACAACATTCTTACCTGCAGTTCTATTTGGTTTCCATTTTTCAGGTCAAATCACGCGGTTGGAGGAACATAAGACTGAGCAGGAGAAGCAGTTGAAAGCCATGAGCAAACAGATGAAGGTAGGTATTCTCAGAAAGAGTTTTTCAGCAAATTTATAAGTTTGCTGTCATCATCAGGGGTAAGCTTTCAGAGCTAGGCCTTATACCTTGAATGTTTTGTTACCAACGTCATACGTTTCAACTGCGTTCACTTTTAACATTCCATTACGAAGATTACGTTGCAGCATCCCAAGTACCATCAGTATTAATCTTGGATTTTCCCCTCTGGTTCTATCATTAACCTTGCCAGCATTAGCATCCTACTGTTGTGCATAGTATATTAAACAGTCTACGGCTAAATCCCTGCCAAATTTAATTATTAATTGAATTAATTACATCTAATTAACAAAGAAATTTACTCAACCTATAATTACCAAGATTTAAATCTACAGTTAACTGTTGCTGATGTAGGACCGCACTCACAGGGGTGGAGGAACGATAAATTAATTAGCTAACCCGCAAGTCAAGTGAAAGGTCTAATTAAAGAAATTCTGCAACCCTGCCCAGAGGTTCAATCTCTTCAGTTTTTTGCCTTAAATTGCCTGAAAATTAAACAAAAAAGGAAGTCTCTACCAGGATCCTATGCCACCAGATACCACTGCAGAGGCTATCTGGGCTAAGACTGATGTCTGCTTTATACAGTATTCAGTGCCAGCTTTGTCAAGTGTCACTTTTGATAAATAGTCATAAACAATACTGATAAATAGTACATTTTGAAAATTAATTGCATGTAAGACTGCATTGTCATTACTCATCAATCAAACTGATTGTAAATTGCATGTAGAAGGATGTGTAGCTAATTGGAATTTGCAGAGTGCCAATTTGATCCAGCAGGTCTTATTGTGTTGCTGTGTGTGTGTGTTTTAGGACGAGACACAGGAATGGCGGCGTTTCCAGGCTGACCTGCAGACAGCTGTGGTCGTGGCGAATGACATAAAGGTAGAGGCTCAGCAGGAGGTGCGGATGCTGCGCAGACGGCTGCAGGAGGAACAGGAGCGCAGTGCCAGGCTGGCTGCAGAACTTGAGCACATACAGGGGGCCAGGTACAGTAAAACTCCCGAATACTGTAGCTGCTCTTCTCAGCTCAGGAGCTCCAGTCAATAGCACTGCCTTACTGTGTCTGTCTTCTGAAACATAGCAGCTCTGAAAATGTTTGGGTTCAGACGTATGGTCTGTCTTCTGGGCAGGACAATTTACATGTTTTTTTGTTTTTGTTTTTTTTTTGTTTTTTTATTAATATCAACCAATTATATAGCTGTTCATTAAATAGCAGTTCAGTTTTGAACTCAAATCTTACATCCATTATTATTTTAGTACCTCCTCATTCCTACCTCCTCAAATTCAGTTATGGGATTTCAAGGCTTATATGTCCAGGGATTTCTACTAAACTCTACGGACAAACAACAAAGTCACAGGAAATGACCCAGCCGCAAAACCCTCTGCTGCTTTTATATCCTCTGCTCTTTACCAAATTCTGTACTGTCCTCTCTCAGATCTTTAAGGCAATGCAGTCTGAAAACTGCTCTATAAAAAGTCTGCTTACTGTGGTCACTTACTTCAAACTCAAGCTTATAAACTCTTCTAAAAATGAATTTGAATTTTAAGATTTGAAAGATTTAGTATTTAGCATTGCTTTATATGCAAAGGAAATCACAAGATACAATATCATACTAGTGTCATTAATTATTGCTTCAGATTCATTTTTATGTATTTACCCATTTACATAATATTTACATTTAATCATACACTAAATAATAAGGCTCACATGTTCAAAAAGTTTAGAAAACTAGGAAGCTAGCTATTGTTATAGACTTATGTTAGGTGACTAATAGTTGGACAGAAGATCTTAATTATTTGAATGTGGCTTTTTTGCCTTTGAACATGTAAAAATATACAAACACTGTTTGAGCACATGCACATGCATTGCACTGAGTTTTATGCAATCAATCCTGCACTAAAACATGTAAAGCATATAATCCATAGTGTGTTGAATAATCAGTAGAAATATGCAAACCATTTACACTGCTTGTCACGTGTACACATCTAATCTGCACTCTTGGTGTGCAGGGAGAGTTGATATTAGTATAAAAATCTGTGCAGGCAGATACGCAGCTGGATTCAGGGCCTGGATTAAACTACATAATGAATGAGACTAGGCTGAGTTTCAGAGTGGGAGACAAGTCTCTGAGGTCACAGTACTGTATGAGTGGTCCTGTAGTACGTGTCCTACTCCCTGCTGTGTGTCCTCTCCTATCCTGCTGGATGTTTTCGCTGTGTCTCCTGCATGAGTCTGCTGAACAGTAGCATTTTAATTTCATTTACAGTTTATTTCACTGTCTCTCCCTTAACAAGCCACTCCAACTCTTTGATTTCCTGTTGCATTTCCTGTAGGTCTCATAATGTACGGGTGCAGTCAATACGTTTTATCGAATACTGATCTAAGAGTTGATTATACATGTGATCTTTTTTTTCAGGTTTGTACCAGATAAGTATGGCAGATCAGTATTCGATAAACACGTCTTGGCTTTTAGGATTGTAGTTAAGCAGAAACAACAGTATCGTATCTGCTAAATCATATGAGTATGCTGAAAAAACTGTAGTGACGATACATTTTGTAAGTCTCTGGGTTGCCAGATCATTAAAGATCTGCACATACCTGTATTTTACTCTCCCCGCTGCACCCAAACGGACTAGCCGATGTACCTCGCTATCCCCTCTTCCTCAGACGCTCCCTGAGGTCGCTCTCTAAAGGATTTTCCTCAGACATGGCCACCTTTATATAACACCCAGGTGAGTGTACTGCTAGTGACAGCCAAGCTCTCATACTAAATGAGTAGTGAATGGATGGATCTACCAGAGTGGAAGAATTAATGACTGTATTTAAGAGCTTGTGTGCTGATCTGATTATCTCCTGCCTCTGGCCCTAATGTCTGAATGGTTGTTCTTTCTGTCCTTTATTTGAATGTGCTGCCAATTTTTGTTTCCTTTTTGCTTTGCTTTGTTTGGAGCGCTTATTATTTCCTCTTTCCACCTCTTGGTATTTGGCGCCACCAGCAGTTTGTGGCAGTTACTGCACTCTTTATGAACATTTTCTAGAAAGCTTGAACTTAAATACAAAACTCTTTATCTTTTATTACATTGCCTGTGTAGTTTGCAGAATTCATTTAGGTTAAACACAGTGCTAATGTGCATTTCAGACATGCATGATAATGGAATGAGCATCTGACCCGGTGATGTGGCCATTCATAATGGCATAAGGTGTTAATTTCTGTTGTTGTTTTTTTTGTTTGTTTTTTTTTAAATAAGGTACATGTCAGATCCCAGTTCATTTGGACATCTTTTTCTCCTTTGTGTTTCAGAATCACTGCTGGATCAGCGTTTGAGAGCACCAAGACGGCAGTGGAGGGATGATAAAGAATACAGTATTATACTCAGATGACCAAATTACAGTATTATATAATTTATATATATATATATATATATATATATATATATATATATATATATATATATATATATATGTGTGTATGTATCAGTATTGCTGTAATAAACATTAGCATGAATCTTTAACCACACAAATACTTCATTTAAAAAAAAAAAACTGCATTACTTTTATTTGCATAAAACACTTAATGAAATATTTATTTGCAGAAAGCAAGGCTGGATTTTTAAAGTTGGATCGCACATATATCTCAAATTTACTTTTTAAACTGTACGTACCAAATTAATGGGTATCATGCTTATACTGTAATTCACCTCCTTCTGTTGTTTGGTAATTTGGCTTTAGCCTGAGCTAAACTATGAATACATCAAGTATTGAACAAATATTCAATGTTGGATTAAAGGGATGATGAAGGAGTAAAATGAACAGATATAATGTATCTGTTATACTCATGTTTTTTTTTTGTTTAACAGGTAATATAATGTATAGCCTGGAAAGAATTGCATTGCAACTAAACTGGCACTTTCTGTGTGCGTGTGTGTGTGTGTGTATAGGGGGGTGTCATGTATTCCTCAGTTACAATGACCTGATGGTTTGCTTTAATTCTAATATAATTTACCATGACTTTTAAGACTGAGTCACTGTAATTGTTACAGTCCAGCTTGATTTGCCTTGTGGCTTCACACACTGTTCATGCTTTCTCTGAGTGTTTACATCAACAAGGATTCGCCTTATTCATTTGATTTAATGAGTGTGTTTTTTTTCTTAAAAGCTCTGACAGTACAGTTTCAGGTAATCTTCGAGATGTAAAGTATTTTATGCCTTTACTTTAAATATCATTTAACAACGTGTTTGCTAGCAACCACTAGATGGTGCAATGAGATTTAATTTAAGAGGACATTTCTAATAGAGGTTTTTTTTTTTTCCTCAGTAAAAACTGGCTCTTAATTGTTTTTAAGACAGTATGACAGTATGATATCTTCTCAACTTGGAAACACTGAACAGTTTTTCAGAGATCCGTAATGGAACACTTTACAGCCATTTTGAGTAACTCAGGTTTCAATAAGCCATGTACTGCAAAAGCATACAATATTCTCTCTTGATTTTTCAACCATACAGCACTTACTGCTTTGAAACTTTCAGGATATGACCGAACCGGAACTATGATTGTACAATCATTCAGAGAACGCATTTGAAAATTCCTGATTGTGCAAAGCTTTAATTTATTTGCATTTTAAACCAATGTTACTGTGACATGTTCACTGATGACAAAAATGCTGTTTACTTGGATCATTTAATGTTATTAATGTATGATGATTCAACTTTTTATCTTGACTGTTAATAAATTTGGTGTTAATAAATCACTTTGTAATGGTTCTATACATGGCTGTGTGTGTGTGTGTGTGTGTGTGTGTGTGTGTGTGTGTGTGGTTTATTTTTTGAGCACTTCCTCTGGGATTTGGCTTTTGCTTTCCCATGTTTCAGGACATCCATTTACAGGAAGCCATATGTGATTCTTTACTGGCCCCAAGCCATTACAAAGTTGTGGTTTGCAAAGTGTGAAGATGTTTGTGATTACTAATAAGCACGTAGCCGCTTGGGAATAATCCTCGATGTCAAATATATTTTGTTGTAGTTCAGTAGCTCAATTTAAGCAGCAACATTCCTTCCACCATCCAAAATCTTCCGCTTTGCATTGCATCTGTATTTGTGTGATTGACAGGTCACGGATGGAGGAGGGGACTCTCTCAGACTCAGACAGCAGTCCTCAGTGGTGTGGAATTGCTATGGCCCAGAATGCACCTGGTAATGAGAGTGAAAGCAGCACACCTTCAGAGCCAGGGGCAACTGTCAAATCCCTCATCAAGTCCTTTGACACAGCTGTTAAGAGTGAGGACTCCCATTTTCTCAGTTTCTCTTCCCTTTTACTCCTTTAAACTTTTTCATGTCTTTCCAGTTTGCAAATATTTGGACGTCATCTATGTTGTTTACACTGTCCTAGTCATCTCAAACTCTATCACTCAGGGGTGACTCTGATTACTGAATCCAGCTCAGTTTTTTTTTTTTAATCAAACTCTCTGTAGGGGGAAATGAGAACTGTTGTGGTTAATTTTGAGAAGATAAGCCCATAAGATTAGAGAGTTTATTTAATGCTCTTGTTATAATAAGACAAAGAGTCTCGTTAATGATGGCTGTAACAATTCATCTTGAAGGCATGTAATCATGGCACTTTTACAATGGCCTCATGAAACATGGTCCAAATGGCTGTCTGGCTGCATTTATCCGGTAATGAATCAGTGCTGCTGTTCAGGACAGAGGCTCCACAGGACTTTAGAACGGTGTGTTTTATAGGAGTGACCCTACACGAGACTGGATTTCAGTCTTGCTGTCATTTTGTACTGTAAATTTTATCTTGTTTTTACTCCTTTTAGATGGACCTGCCAGTACAGTGCAGATACCTACGTCTCCCAGAAGCCCCCTGAGTGGAATTCCTGTCCGCACTGCTCCTGCGGCTGCTGTCTCACCCATACAGGTGCTACAAGTCCCACAATACATAAGTGTGTGTGTTTTTTTTTTTTTCAAATTACTGAACGAAAACTCTTTTTCCTTTATCACAGAGGCCTTCATGTATCAAGCCTCTGTCTAAAACCCTGGAAAGAAGAATCAATCTTGTGGATTCCTCTCACTCAGGTACTAATAAAGTTTTTATACCACAGCACTGTTGGTATAAAAATTCTCATATCTGATTGGTCAGAAGGTGTTGATTAATATTCTACAGCAGCAGCTTTGATAATAGTGCTGGCTATAATTCAAATCACAGGTTTACTGTAATGTAATATTTTAATACATTATCGTTTCTATAGTAACAGCTGCAACGGGGACTTCTCTGGTGAATGCTCCACATAATCTAATTCCAATAATAAACAGATTAAAACATGTTGTCTAAGAAAGAAAAATATCTAATGATTTATATGGTGACTTCGTCTGTAAGGAGAAGTTTATTTATGAAAGGAGTCTCATCAATTTTTAACAGTTTTCCACCACAGGGGAGTCCTCAGAAAGGGGACGGCACTTTTATCTGGGTTCTCTATAACATAAGTTGAGGTTTTTGTCTTATTAATTTCGAGGGACAAAAAAGAGGATGGTGAGGGAACTAGTGTTTATAGCTTCTATAACGTAAGTGCTAACTTGTTTCCACAAGGTTCCACAACATCAAATGTAACTATAAATGAATAGAAAGTATGATCAATAATAAATTAACAGTCGTAACTGTTGGCAAATTACTGTGGTGTAAGAGGAATAAAACACTTTGTGATGTACTGTTATTGAAAAATAATCAAACAATACTACAGCAGTGAACACAGTTGTTTTGTGTCATAGAAGTCTAGTGTGCTTGTCATATCACACCCTTTAGCAGGCAATTTGAGACATGACTCATTCTCAGCTGTCTTTACTCACATGTTCTCTTTCAAAGAAATGCTGAACGTAAACCATACATTCATAACTTGAATGTACTAAAATGAAATCACGGTACTGTCAAAAAAATGTTCAAAAAATCCCAGCTGCGTACATCAGACAGTAACTTGTCATGAGAGTGTGTCGAAGTATCACTTGAACAAATATGACTAACTATGGGAGGTTTGATACATCATTAGTCAGACTCCATTTTTGTCTTGCTTGGTTTTTTTTGGTCATCTTTTTGTTCTGCATCTGTAACTCCTGTCAGCTTCTCTGTCTCATTTTCAGTTGATGAGTTGAAGCCCTCGTCTCTGATGAGAAAGAGTCCGTCCCTCGAGTCAGTCATCAAGACTCCAGCTGCGTTAAGCAGCAGAACATCCTCATTCACTTACAGTCGGGCCAACAGTAAGCTCAAGTAAGCAGGGCGCATCTACACACACACACACACACACACAATGCTAGGCTGACATTCGTACACCAACACACCAAAACTGCCACCTGTAAACTCCAGGACATTTACATAACACATAGCTGCTAGATTAGCTCCTTATTGAACTCTGGTAGGCATTTTATAATTTTTGAAACTCTTCCTAATGTCCACTAGAGGCACAAAAGGATCAGTTCATCACTAGAATGGTTTAGAAGCTTTCTCTTCCAGTGATCAGTGACAATATAATCTGTAAATATAACATTACAGCAGGATACAAACATTCAGAGCCCACTATCAAGACATTTCATTAATTCCAAAAACTAATATAATTTTGCCAAATCATTTGTCATTCTTCACTAACATAAGTCAAAAGCTTGTCATTATGTTCTGAAAGGAATACTCAAGCATTTTTCTACAAAATCTTTATCTACTGCATCTGTGTTTACCAGAGACACTCATTGCAACACATTTCCCTGTACTGAGAAAAGAACAAAATATTTAAAATATTTCTGAAAGCCTAAGGGAAGTCGATGAATTCCGTGATAAAATGTTTTCAAATATGCAACAGTATAATGGCAGTTCAAGTAGGCCGTAGAATATGAAACACATAAGGGAACATCTTAATAAAGCTGTTATGTAGTTTTATCTAGCATTTCAACACTGGAGCAACACACTGAAAAGCCGTAAGGTTAATGATTTCATGCAAAATAGCTCAGTAATTGATATGATAAAACATAACCAAAAATTCTTCCCTCTGAGAGGCTGAATTATATAGAATTTATCTTAATATTAAAAATACTTTAACTATATTTGTAGTGGCACAAACACTGGCACCATGACAAGAAAATTACATGTTCGTGCTATACATTATTATTATTATCATTATTATTATTATTATTATTATTCATAGTTGTCCAGCAGACAAGTAGGCTAACATTCACCTGCACTTTTTTTTTCCTTCTCTCATTCATCAACCAGAGAAAGAAAAAAACTTGTTATTGACTTTCTCTAAACATAAATCTCCTGCCAGCACAACACACGATCACCTTGCGTTTAAACTTTTTTTTTTTTTTTTTGAGGAAAAAATAACTTTTATGTCCCACGGGAAGAGGAAACACCGTAGCTCATACCCAAATGTTGGCCAACGACATGCTGACTTTTTGTCAAGTGCACAAACGCATGATGCTGTTACATTAGGAACTTTTTAAGAAAAGGGATAATGACTATAGCTGAGTCGTTTCCTACGTGGGAATTTATGTACTTAACTAGCTAACTAGGTTGCCATACATTATTACATTACGTTAGATACTATTGGTGGGATAGATAATCAATTTTTAAAATAAACCACCTGGCCCAATAAATGCTCTTATACTTACATTATAAGTGATTTTCATGTAAATGAGTCTTCCATTATTTTCTCAATACAGGGAAATGTTCAGCTTTTGAGTAAAAATGAGCCTTAAGTGGTATTTGGAGTAGAAATGATGATACTGTACATTAGAAGCTTTTATAAGTTTGCTATTGAATACTGAATAAAATATATTGAATGAAATATCTGGTATGATGACAGTTTGACAACCGTTTGAAGCAGAGTGTGTGCAAATTTGTCATTCACATACAGTATATTTCAATTCTGTACAATTTCTCAAGCAGTTAATAATGGATTTGTCTTCATGAATACAAGCCGAGAAACTGAACATTTTGATAAATGAAGCACATTAACTTACTTTGTGAACTCATTTTACCACTGTTGCATATTATTACAGATATACATGCAGTTCAGTAAGACTCTGTGCTCACACTCTGGTTTCTAAGAGCAATGACCTTGGTGTCTTCAACACTTCCCACAAGATCACACATACTTATTATTTTTCATCCTGTCACGCTCTAAAACGCACGTTTTCACTCTTACATCAATAAAAGGAGGGAGCAGTTGGCACGGAGGGCGCACATACAGTACTGTGCAAAAGTCTTAGGCACCCTATTTTTTTTTTAGTACAAATTTAGTTATAGATTTTTATTTTATGACTTCTACATTATTGATTCAGTACAAAAACATTTTAGATTTCCAAACATTAGTAATGTTACAGAAAAATGTTTGTATGTCAGTAAAGAAAGCAGCATATTACATAAGAGACACTTTTCAGACAAAAAAACATAATGAAGGCTGCTGGGTTTTGCTGCAAAAATAAGAAGCAACTGTGACAGTCAAAGTCTCCAGAAGAACTGTGGCTGCTTCTGCAAGATGCTCAGTAAAACTTACAGCTCATTTCCTTATAAAACTGCACACATTGAACCTGAGAATACTATTCGTCACCAAATATTGACTTTGTTTCATTTATTACTGTTTACTGCTTTTTATAGTATTTTTTTTAATGTAGAAACATTTAATTTCATTATTTTTGAAGGCATCTTTGCTCTACAACATTTCTTTGCATGTGCCTAAGACTTTTGCACAGTACTGTACACCTGGACACACAAGCTCTAACTCTATCATAATATACATGATGAACACATTCATGTATCCATTAGGACACACACACACACACAGAGAGAGGCTCACATGTTCCTAAATTCAAATAAGCTTCCTTTAAGTACACTTAAACATCTACAGTTGCTGTGTGAATGACAGTGTGTGTGTGTATGTGTGTGTGTGCGTGTGCATGTGTGGGTGTCCCTGGTGTCAGTGTGGAAAGAACAGACCCTCTGGCCGCTCTGGCGCGGGAGTATGGGGGATCTAAGAGGAACGCTCTACTGAAGTGGTGCCAGAAGAAAACAGAAGGCTATCCGGTAAGGAGCACAGGCTGTAACCTCTTCCCCTCGCATCACCCTTGCTCTCTCTCTCTCTCTCTCTCTCTCTCTCTCTCAGTTATTTTGTTCTAAATATTCACACAAGAACTACTCGCAGTCACATTCATGCTTTTGATGCTAACAAACAATTTATTTTCGGTCACTTAGCCCTAAGTGCAAGTCAAAAATAATCTATGTGAAATTACATAATGATGAGGATCATCAAATTCTCCCTGTGCTTGAGAACAAAGCCATTAACAGGGAAATTGTGTGAAATCATTAGCAGTGCCATTGTATTTCAAAGCAGAGCTGTGTACATTTGTTAGCGTTTAGGTCTATAGTTTGGCAGCTGTGCTGTTTCTGCACTTTCTGGTGTGTTAGGATTTGTTCCCATGACTCCTCATGTGCTAATAGCCTCGATAAGGCCGAAGGGGATTAAAGCCGAGCCTCTAACATCTTCACGTGTGAGAGCTAAAGCGCTTAGCTCCACTAATAGTCTCCTCTGGTAAACAAAGATGGGTATGTATGTATGTATGTATGTATGTATGTATGTATTATGGTTTCTTCCTTCCTGCTCCCCTTTTCCATCATGGTTATATTAGAGGATAAATAGATGTTTAGGTCGATGGCTAAGAATAGCTGCTATTCTTTGTGAGAAAGAAAAGAAGAGGAATTCCAGTAAGATGATCTTGCTCTAAGGCAGACTGCCCTGAGAAATGTTCAGTCATCTTTTGCATGCTCTGGAGATTCTATTCTTTCATAATGTCACGTCACTCTATTTAGTGGGTTTATCAGATCACAAGACAAATGTTTGCTTAACATCTGTTTACTGTTATATGCTTCATCATGTTTTAATTAATGCGTTGTGAGATTTTCCTGTTTGCTTAAGAAACAGGGCACTGAGAGTAGTGTGTATAAGCATGGAGCTTAGTATACAGATTTTTTTTTTTTCATTCATGTCTTCACCTTGTCCTCTTACCTAGTCTCACCTATAAAAGGTGTAATAGTCAGTCCTGCTGGTGCTGGAATGCAGTAAGGAGATTAAGCTAATAGTTGGGGGTTTTTTCATTATCGACCATAATTAAGCTTATTATTTGCTGGTGCATTTTTTCCATGTGCGGCTTTGTAATTAAAGTCTCACTTAAGAGTCAGAGTCTTTCTCAGCTTCTCAAGGAAATCCAGTGTTGCTTGCACCAAGAACATGAAATACTGAACTTAGCAGAGGAAGGTAAGAGATATACAGATGAAATAGGTTAGTGAGTGTGTAGGTGTGAGTCACTTCCTGCTGAATTTGAAAACACAATTTTGCAAGTGCAGAAAATGCTATTGTCATCGTTGTTATTGGCTTTTTTTGGTGGTAGCTGGGGGAGTTTCATGTACACGGCCTCACTACAACCAATAATAAGTCACATTATACCTGGGGGGAAAAAAGCAAATGCAAGCATGGAGAGCACCAGATTACATTAACCTTTAACTTTAATAAAGACCATCTGTTACAGTCTGTCACGTGCTCAGTCCATTTACAGCTATTCCTCTTCATATGCCTAATTTGAGCATACGTCTCAAATTAAAGTCAAAAGGCACAGAGATAAGAAAGCAGAGATTAGGAATCTGGAGAACAGTTGTGGCCTCGGGCCGGCTCTCCTTCCACACTTGCTCACTTGAACCAGAACTCAACCTGTGCCGAGGAAAAGGTCAGAGCATTCGTCCATGACTCTGTCATAAGGGTCATTAGCTGTAAGATTATTCCCTCTCACACTGATGCCTAATAGCTTGAACAGGGACCTGGACAGTCGCTAATTGGCATCTAACATGCAGAGATTGACATCACAGTGCTGCTCTACACACTCCTCTCTACGACGATCAACAATTTCTAAGCAAGCGTGTGTGCGCATAGATATAACAGACTTATTCAAATCATTTCTTCTTCCTCCTGTTGTCAGGGTGGGGAGAAGACAGACAGAGAGATGTGCCCATACTATATCAAAAGCTTATTTAATAAAAGTACAAGATTAAATTTAGAATCATCTGAGACGGTGGCGCAGTGCATTCTCTGGTTTCCTCCAACCTCCAGTGGGTGGACTGGCTAAGATAAATTGCCCCTAGGTGTGAATGTGTGTGTGTGTGTGTATAGTGTCCTGTGATGGAATGGTGTCCCATCCAGGGTGTATTCCCGCCTCACACTCAGTGTTCTGATAGACTCCAGCTCCAGTTTAATTAATAAACTTTTAGCAAAGTGGAATAACATGAAAACTACAGACTAAAAAAATCAATCTGAAAACAATTTGAAAACATTTGTTAATAGAAACGGGATATTATATAATATTGAGAGAAGGTTCAAGCAGAACCTCTTCAGGAAGCTAAAATAATATAATAATAATGAGATAAAAAAATGTGTTATTACTTAACAAAGAAATGTGTAATCATTGTTATGGTGAAATCTTCTGTAAGGAGACGATTATTTAACATTTAGGTCAGTGTTTTGTAACAGTTTTCCGCCACTGGACTGTCTTAAGGACTTCTGGATTCTCGGTAACATGGCAAGCTGCGTTTTTTTGTTTGTTTGTTTGTTTGTTTGTTTGTATTTTCATCCATGATTTCTTTCATATCCTGTGCTCATGCTATAATTAATGATTGACTTTGTACAAACTCTGTAATAAACTGTTTGACATTTAAACCCGCAAATGTAAACAACTTCTGTATGACTCATCGGACATTACCGTTCTTTTTTTTTTTTTTTTTTTTTTTTTTTTTTTTTTTTTTTTTTTTTTTTTTTTTTTTTTTTTTTTTTTTTTTTTTTTTTTTTTTTTTTTTTTTTTTTTTTTTGATTTTTTTTTTTTTTTTTTTTTTTTTTTTTTTTTTTTTCCGGAACGAGCACATTGACAAGTGCTTCCTGTCTTTCTCTCAGCATAAAGTTGATATTAAAGCTACTTATTAGGTTAAATTATATAGACGATGGCAGCATCAGTCAACAACACACACAACTCTACTAATGTTGCACTTGGATCAGAAGAGGTGTGGATCAGACGAAGCTTTATTGTAGTCATCTGATTTGGAGAGAGAGAGAGAGAGAGAGGGCACACAACTCATGCCATTCTCTTTAGTCAGCTCATCAAATTAAAAGGCTAGTTAAAAGGAAGTGACATCCCTGCCATAAGGATAATGCCCCATTTTGCTTTCACTTTAGTGTAGATATTTCATGTGATCACATCAGTAAAGAGCAGTGAAAAATTAAGCACAAAGATGTACTGGAACATCGCTTTAGATATCTATCTGTCTGTCTGTACGAGTGTTTTTATCTCTCACGATCCCTGAGCAAAACACTGAATCATCAATGAGATTTATACTGCTTCAGTTTGGTTGTGTTTACTGCCTGTCAGAATACTCACGTGTTATTTTAATGTACTGTGTTTTCTTTGTCATTTATAGTTTGATGCCAACAATCATGTCAGGGTCACTGGCAACCTGGCTGTTGTAGCTTGGTCATGTATGATTTATGATTTGTGTGAGTGTGTGTGTATGAGAGAGAGAGAGAGATCATGGCAGATGCATTGCGCCTAGAGGACCAAACCAGCCACCCGATCACAGGCAAATTGACAGAAGGTAAATAACAAAGTGAGGCAGGCTTGACCAAGGCTATAATCTACATTAAGGTTTATCCCTCCAGAAATGGAGACATGGATATATACACACACACACACACACAGACACACACAAACAAAACACTACCTGCCCTTAGTGCATTAGCAGCATGTCAATACGTTTGCAAGCACGTAGCTCACGTTTAAATGTCCATTTCCCCCAAAGCCATTGATCAGGAAGGGTTTTTATTAACGGGATGCTAAAATGGGTTAGAGTGAACAATGCAGATTTAATGAGGATGCACACAGGCACATGGGTAAGGGTTCTGTAGGATGTAGCTATAATTAAAAGTATAAGCTGAAACCGTGCCGTGAGTTGAAGTTTATTAATAGCCCTCCCATTAATAAACTTCAACTCACGGCACAGTTTCAGTCACTGAACACAAACAAAATCAGGGGGAATTTAAAGAACGGTTAAAGAACGTTTTTTGAGTTCAAAGTTCAATCATGTCTGAGGTGTGTATCCTATCTACTGCCAAAAAACTGAAAATCTCCTAAATCATGTTCCCACTGTATATTTATATCTCTTTGATCCAGTTTATTTAGGTCGCTTTCATTTCTTTTCTCTTGTGCGGAGCTGAAGAACAAAAAAGAAAGACCCAGGCCCGCTGTTTGTTCAGGATGAAGACAATGAGAAAAGAAAACAGGGGACCCAGGCTGCTCGTACAAACAGAGGATTCAGCTGTTCACGTCTCGCTCACTCTCTCGCACAAATATAAACAGCGCTGCCGGGAGGAGGCTTTGGATCTAAAAATTTCAAAATGCGAGCTAAAAATCAGCAACCTCTATAGAGCAGCAAGCCTTTGGGAAACAGTGGGGGAGCGAGGCTTAGACAAAACTAAATCTGAGTCATAACGCCACAAGGGAAATATGAGAAAGAGAGATACCAAGGTAACGGATTCCTCAAAAACAGTTCCCGCTAAAGCACACACACACACAGACACACACACACATGCCCCTAGACTGAGATCTGGAGATCTGTATAAGAGGTCTGTTCAGGGACACTGCTAGCACAGATGTTTACCTTGCAGCACAACATCACTGCGTCACATGACGTCCACTTCCGAGCTCGGAAATTCACTCTTGTCCATCTGCTGCACTAGAGGTCTGATGTTTATAACCTCAGTGTTCTGTGCTCTACTCTTTTCTATTCTGAATTATTAGCAATATTTTTATGGAACTGTTTATACAATATAAACATATTAACCAACTCTTCACGCATCTCACTCATGGCACATCTGTTTATTTCAGGACCAAAATGCACTATCACAGCACCGCAAACATGTCAAGTAATTTCTTTTTTTTTTTTTTTTTGAGTTTTTTTTTTTTTTTTTGGTAGCAAAACAAGAAGTGCTACTTATCGTGCAAAAAGTACCAAGCACACGACTTGAGTAAAAGTAAAAGTAGAGCTCAAGAACATTACTGTAAGAGTAAACAAGTCATCTGTTGAAGAACTCCCTGAGTAATTACTTTACTAATGACCTTTTAATGTCTCCAACTGACACAGCTAATCTGAAACTGTTCTATATCTGAGGAACGCCTTGTAGAACAATTATGTTAGCTAAACTAACTTGAACACCACCTCGATTACATATAAAGAAAGTATATAAAGAAAGGTAATGTTTGCTGGCTAGCTAACTTAACCACATGCAGCTGCGGTTTCAGTAGCTTCTAGCACTGAGATATATTTAACGCAACAGACAATCGCTACTGAACCTTGAAGTGATATGTAAAGTTTAATACAGAGTTTTCATACTGCAAATCCTCAAAAGATCTCGCTAGTTAGTCCAGTTTACTCAGCTAGCTAATGGCTTACCTGGACATGCTTTCGTAGGTTTGATATTGAGCTGTGAAATGCTGATATCACAACAGGTTCAGATCATCATTAGGCTGTTTCCTTTGCAGCATTTAAAACTGAAGATAGCTGATAAATTGGGTCAGGGATGCTCGTCAGTCTCCACTGTCTTAGACATTGCTGCTGCCGACTAAAGCATTTGGTGTCTGAATTGTAGACTTTTGGCAGATAATTGCTTTATTTTTAAAAATTTAAAAACTCTTTAAATTTTCTTACAGTGTCGTATACTATATCTGGTCTTATATACTTTTTTTTTTTTTCAAAAATAAATGTAACAAAGTTGATTTTTTTTAAACCTTAAATAAAAATAAAAGTACTATGAACGTTCACATCTTCAGTTTATATAAATCACTATTTTTACGACTCGTATTTCACACTCAGATGTGTTGGGGAAATCATATTTACTATTTCCTCTTTTAGCAGTAATGTAACATGGGCCCAACTGTAGTTTCTTTAGCACTTATTTTATCACCGAACACTTGGTGTTACTCAGCTGAGAATATCCTCTACACCTCATAGTGACCGCTCATAAATCAATCCATTCTCAACCCTGAGTTCATGCCATCTGCTGTAATAGCTGTTAAACTGCTGCTGTAGCTCTTGCACTCACACAGACACTGGGTGCCAGCTCACGTTATTTGTGTCGCTGTGCTGTCTCTCGCTCTCTGTCCTCGTCTGGCATCTCCTATGATTCACAGCTCTGAGTCTCCTCACGTCAGACTCTTCTTGCTGCACTTCTTTCTACGTCTCATCTTGCAAAAGAAGGAAGGTGTGCTGACAGCTTTCTGTTTCACAACACAAACGTATTTGAAGACCCAGTGAAATCCAAACACAGACTGTTAGCAAGCAGGGTGTCTAATATGTTGGTTACTTGTATATCAGTACAAATATCGTAGCTGTCAGTCGATTAGAAGTGTGTGTGTGTGTGTGTGTGTGTGTGTGTGTGTGGTCAAGACTATTGTGGTAGTAGTGAGGACAATTTAGATTCAGAGCTCAGAAGCAGAACTGCATTTACATTAAGGAGAAGGAGAAACGTGTCAGATGGCAACTGTAATGTTCGACTGGAAAGTATCAAGGCTGAATGCTGGTATACACCCTCCAGTAAGGATCAAGCTATCACGGCCAGTAGTTAAGCACAATGCTGCTTTAATTGTGTTTTAGCAGCTTTACAGATGTAACCTAATACTAATACATTATTCGGTATGTACAATGTTCTAAACATATACAAATAACAGGTGCACTATTCATTTTTTTTTTCTTGTTTGTTTTTTAAGAAAGCTTGCCAGAAAAGTTGACATAGAAACCTGGTTGAGACTGGAGGTGTACATCGGGATACAATAAAAAAGTTGTTTGTACTCTCATGCGGAAGTAAACGACAGGTCAGATATGAAGCTTGCAGGACAAAGAAAGACCTGTGGGAGCTACGTGTATGCAAGATGGCCACCGAGTATGTCCTGTGGTCATACGGCTTGGATATGTCCTCAGAAATTAGCATGATGCGTCCACATGGCGCTATACCAACTGTGTCCCCAACTGAAAAACAAATTAACATCATGTCTCAAATCACATACACAATGCACAATTCTAGATCATTATGTAGTAGTAACACTAACAGTTTTCCTATTACAGTTCGTTTGTGAATTTAAAAACCTCTCCTAGCGAAATGTTTGTTTTAAGTACCAGTCTTCTGGCTTTTCTAGATTAGTAAATATTTTTGAATGTGCAGTGAGGGTTTTTAATATGAGACCGGGATCATGACAACAATCACGTCAACAGCAGAAAGTTTTAAAGAGAAAGGAAACTCGGCAGTCTGTTTGACGTGGCTGTGTATGAAATCGCTAAGCATTACAGTTCGACTTGGAAACCAGATGGACAGGAATGTTTTGGCTCTGACGTGCCATGTAGTGGACACCATAAGATATGCAAGTGAGCTTGTGAACAATGCCACTTGCGTAGCAGCTGAGTGTGCACATGTACGTGTGATGAAAGTGAAGTGTATTTGCACCTTTAGTAGCTGCCTGGTCAGGGTCGCTGTGGTTTAAATTAGGCTACTACTAGTTTGCTTATATTTTGGGAAATAGAACATCTACATCTGCTGGTTTTCCAGTGTTTCTGACGGCATAGTGATAGGGTTCCTATTTAATTCTGGTTTAGGCCATGCCGTGACAACAGATACAGATAGTGTCATTGCGCTAACCACTAAGCTGCTTCATTAAGAAGTGTCATCTGACACAAAGTCTGACACAACAGGCTAAATCTGCTTTGCACTATTTATATATTTAGTGTGTCTTTGTAGAAAAGGGGACCTGTGTTCAAGAGGATATGACATCATTTATCTCAGACATCACCAGAGAGATAAAGATTGGATGTGTACTCAGGAGTAGGCAATAAGGAGTGTCTCATCGATTTATTCGCTTACAGCCATTGACTGGATGACATGGCCATGGAATGTGATTTCTTTCCCAGTTAAATAACAGCATCAAACTATCCTGGGACATGTCAGGTATTGTGTGTGTGTGTGTGTGTGTGTTCATTCAGTAGACAGGAAATGTAATTGCTGTACGAGCACAATTTGTTTGATATCACCTCATGATACAAACAGAGTTAATTAAAGTGACCAGAAGCTTTGTTGACTTTTTGTTATTAGCCTGTACTCACATAATTTGGCTGGTGTATTTTATTTATTTGATTATGCATTATTTAAACACGCGCTGCATTTTAGCCATTTAGGTCTGTTTGTCTTAAGGGTCAAGTATAAGCACCGAGTTCCTCTTCACTGTCGTATGAAACATAAAAGGGCGGGCGAAAAAGCTTTTTATTTTTATGCGCCAAAGATTTGGAACACATTTCCAGTAAACGCTCATCAAGCTCCATCAATCACTGAATTGAAAAAATGCAAGATGGCCACCGAGTATGTCCTGTAGTCGTTTGGCTTGTGCATGTCCTCAGAAATTAGTGTGATGCTTACGCATGCTGCTATACCAATGTAAATAGTGGAGGCAGTGTAGCACCATGTGTCACTGTCTCCCCAACTGAAAAAACAAACTACCATCATGTCTCAAATCACATACATATGCACTATTCTAGATCATTATGTAGTAGTAACACTATCACTGAATTAAAAAAAAAAAACACTTAGAACATTTCTCTAGCTTTTATTATTTGCACTTTTATATCATTTTAATTATTACAATTTCATTCTATTTTTACACACTTTTTAAATTTTTTAAAAAATATTTTATATTGTCATTATTTTTATTCTTTGTCACTGCTATTATTTATTTGATTTCAAAGTTTTTTCTATTTATTTTTTAATTTATCTTTATTTCTATTTTTCTTCAAACTGTATAGCACTTTGAGCACTTATTATTATTATTATTATTATTATTATTATTATTATTATTATTATTATTATTACCTAACCATTATTATTATCCACACTATAGGATAATAAATTAGGCATAATGTATAATTGGTAGTATGAAGGTGCTTTTGCAGTTATCCTACATCTCTTTGTTGACTTGCACTTCATCGGTGTGTGTAAGAGTGTGTGCAGTCAGACACTTAGACCCAAAGTGATCTGAATTTCATAGTCAGCTGCTGGAGCATAAATAGTCTGAAATTTCATTAACAGATGATACAAAGCCACACGCTTGCAATTACACTGCCAAGGCCTCGTCTTTATTGAGGAAATGACAATGGGAAGCACTAATGGCACTACCGTACACTTTACTGTCAGCTTCAGCCTAATGCTATCATTTGGATAAAAGTGGGTGGATATAATCGGGTGATTCCACAACTGGAATGACATTCAGCCCTTGTAGCTCTTAAAACAGGGTTGAGTTTTTCTGAATTAGCAAATACACAAAAGGTGGTTAGCTAGCACCCATGCTAATAGGATCAGGACATTAAGGACATTTTAGTGATTTAATTAAAACTGATTTTTCTTAAATGTAATTATTTACTTTCAATCTATAACAGTCACTCGGTATAACAATATCACTGAAAAATAAGGAAAAAAGAATGAGAGAAGTAAATTTCTTCCTTCCATGATCAGGAAATTCAGATAATGTGAAAAGTATGCTTTTGAACATTTGATTTGTGGAATGGTCCAAATATTTCATAAGGTGGAATGTCTTCAGGTAACAGGGTTGGTTGATTGTAAATTTTTCATAACCTATAGTGGAAAACTCATGGAAAAGGATGTTTCAAGCATGGATTCATACATTCATGCAGAAAAAATATGATTTTTTGTAATTTAATGAGTATATTTGAAGGTAAAGTGTAGCTATAGTGGGCTGGGACAGACAACAGTGCTGTTTACTACTGTAGAATCTGTAGGTTTTATTACTGTTTGAAGTTGTTTATCTGAAACATGCACACCGGTTGTTGTGAAGGACACTTTAGCTCTGTTTAAAATGTCACATTTTACAAAAGGTTCACTTTTTTTTTTTTTTTTTTTTTTTTTTTTTTTTTTTTTTTTTTTTTTTTTTTTTTTTTTTTTTTTTTTTTAACAGAGCCTGCTATCTCACTGCCCGAACACTGCATCCGCAAAATCACCATAAATCACCATATTCATGCTTTTTATCTCTCTCAGTCTCACATAAGCGGGCCAAGAGCGACTTCCTGTCACTGGATTCAGTGTTTGCTTTTCAGAGCCCGGTCTCAGCATGTTGATCGAAGCCGCTGTTGTTTTAACACTGCAGACCCTGCTCACCCTCTCCCCCTCCCTACATGTCGGTTTCATTACACAGCAACACGGGTCACTCTGACCAGGATGTAGTTCTGTGCTTCTCCACCTCACTTCTGTACCACACACATACACACACTTGAGCCCCATCACTCATTTAACCCCCTTTGGTGTGTGTGTGTGTTTTGTTGATGATTATGGGACACAGGATTGGTAGAGAGTCAGATGGTGCAGGCATGTAAAGAATGTCGGCCTCCAAGACAGGCCTGTGCGGGTCTTCCTTATCTACAGGAGAATGAGAAAGAGAGATGGGTGAATAAAAATAGGTTTTCTGGTATGAGCCCCTCCTTCACTTGGAAATGTGTTGCATTCCTATTCTAAAATCACTAAATCTGCAGGTCACCACACCTCTTTATTCACCCTATATAACCTTTGTGTTGTGTTCACTGCATAGCAGTGGTGTACTGTTGATGATACTGGAGATAATTTACCAAAAGGGAATTCACCTGTTTGTTTTATTTTTGTAAAACATGAGTGGTGAAACAGATGTTCACCCTATTGTCTGGAGATCGTGAGTTAGAATCCCTAACGATGCCACAGCCATCCGTAGCCAAGAGCCTCTGGGTGGGAGGGATGGTATACTCTCTCCCTCCCTGTCAGTCACAGCAACACTGATGCCAATCGTGTGCATCAATGACCTCATGTATACGGACGTGGATGGTTATCACTTTCCTCTGAGTGTGTAATAGATGTGGTTGGCTGGCTTCACATGTCTCAGAGGAAGCAGGTGATAGCCTTCACCCTTCATATGATATGAGAGAGCTGACTGGTTGGTGGGACCAAGCATGGGGAGAAATTGGGGTAAAATCCAAAAACAGTTGGTGTCTATTATTTCACCACTTTCTGTAATCAGTTTTATTTTCAGGTCATTCTCTGTAATATAACTATGAAAAGGATTTAGCAGATGGAACAAAAAATACTTTTTCATGTTCAATAGAGGAAATGAGCCAAGCACATAAAGTTTCATGTTAAAAACAAATTTTTAGTATAATTTCACTTTCAGTAACAGTTTAAAACGAACAGAGCTCAAGGGTAATTAATAAATTTGTCAGTCACTTGTCACGTTGCTTAAATGTACAGTAACATGAAGCAGTTCCTTGGCTTCAGTATTACTCAGGTGTCTTGGTTTGACATTTAATCCCATTTATGTGTCATTCATCTAGCACAGCACTACATCAATCTCAGCTAGTCAAGATCAGTAAGATAAATCAGAAATCCGGTACTGCTGCGAAAGATTAATCAAGAGCGTGACAGTGTGTTCACAGGATTCTTCTCATGCTTTGCTTGACTGTCCTCAATGATGAGACCCTTCACCCCCCTGGAAGCTTGATCTTAGAATGTCTCATCAGCACATCCTTGTTTATCAACTCGTTGCTGATAGTGGCTTTGAGAACGAAGATCCCTCAGAGCCCAACATCACAGGGTGTTTCAAGTGATTTTTATGAAGTGTGTGAGCCACTAAACCCAGGAGAGCCACAGCTGGCCTCTTGCCCTGTTCCCAAACTCAGCCATGCACAAACACACACATACCAGAGCAACAACCTCACAGGGAGATACAAAAAGGGACAGGAAGTCTAGCAAAGGACAATGAGTTAAGAGTGTGACGTCCAGCACGTGCAATCCTTCTCGATGTTTTTCCCTTGGTTGCGCTAGCGCTCTTTCCTCTCTTCCCTCCTGTCATACAGACACACGCTCATTTTAAATGTATGACATCATATAAGAGAGCTCCTACATAACGCCCCCGCTTCTGTCCTGCTCCATCTTCCCCCCTTCCAGCCCTTTTTTGTGTGTGTGCGTGAAAGAGAGAACGTGCAGCAGAACATGTTTCCCTGTTCATCCTTTCCACGCTTAATGTTTATAATGGCTCTCCAGGTAAAAGGGCTCTCAGGAACCTCAATGACATTCATGACACTGAGAGCTGAACCATTCACAAGCTGTACTTCACCAGGGTTAATCAAATCACACAAACTGTAATCTGCACTCTGCAAATTTGCCTAGGGATACGTGTGATTATTTAAATGTCTGGATATCCAAACATATTTCTGTATTTGTTAACCTAATTTCAGGGTGGAATACTAATGAAACAAATTAAGTATTATTATAGACTTAGTGTTAATTGTTTCCAAACTTGCCTCAAGTCTGATTATACAGACGTGCTCATATTCTTCAGGAATGAAGTGCTAGTGTGTGAATGTAGCGTGTTAAACACTATTATGGCAACAGCAAGGTTTAGGTGCATGTCTGATTTAATCGATAATTGGGTTCAGTTAGACTAGACACACCCAGCCCTGTTGAATCTAGATCCAGATGGAGAAAACTTGGAACAGTGGTGGATCTTTGCAGAAGTGGCCAGCCTAGCAAAGTTCCTCCAAAAGTGCATCAATGACTAATCCAGGAAATCACAAAAGAAATCATACTTGCCAAAAAGATACTTTGATGACCCCCAAGCCCTTTAGGATAATGTTCTGTAGACTGATGAATTGAAAGTTTAATATTTTAAAAGGCATGGGTCTTCCACACAGCATTCCACAATAAGAACATCATGCCAATAGACAAACATGGTGGTGGTAGTGTGATGGTGTGGGGATGCTTTGCTGCTTCAGGGCCTGGGCGACTGAACCATGAATTCTGCTCTCTACCAGAAAATCCTGAAGAAGAATGTCTGGACATCAGTCCATGATCTGAAGCTGAAGCACAACTGGGTTATGCAGCAAGACAACAATCCGAAGCACAAGTGCAAGTCCACCTCTGAATGGCTCAAAAGAAACTAACCTTTGAGATGCTTGTTGGAGGACATTAAACGGGCAGTTCATGCTCGAAAGCCTCCAAGTGTTGCTGAATTAAAGCATTTCTGCAAAGAAGCGTGGACCAAAATTCCTCAACAGCAATGTGAAAGACTGATCTCCGGTTATCTGAAGTGATTGGTTGCAGTTGTTGATGCTAAAGGTGGCACAACCAGTTATTATATTTGGGTGGGGGCAGTTACATTTTCACATGGGTGATACAGATGTTCAATGAAATTTTTCCTTCAATGAATGAAATGATTGTTTAAAAACTGTTTTATGTTCTCCTTGTCTTATATTACATTTTGTATGAACCATTTATTATGCAAAACTAATATATACAGGGCAAATACGTTCTCAGAGCACTGTAAACTAAAAAGAGAATGAGTTATTAGACCAGGTTGTGTGGAGAGACTTGAACAAATGTATATTTTATTAGATTATACTTTTAGTACTAAAGTATTATGAACAATTACCTTGTATTTAGTTAATAATGCTAGAAATATTCTTTATATGTACTGTCTTATAAACAAGTCATGCTGAGCCTTCCTGTGTCACTAACTGTTCTTATGAAATATTGCAGTTATGTAAATATCTCATTCACACTGTTACAAAGAGAGTGTCGTTTTGTCAGAATCTAGCACTTAGAGATTCTGTGATTGCTCAAACATTTCAGGTGCTACACTGGTAGTTCACCCTGAGGCACAACACATGGTGTTGTGTTGTATTGTATTGTAGTTACAGGTGGATTTGTGAATGCAGGAATGCCAGAAATCTCTAATGCTTTCACACCTTAGTGAATCATATTTTTTCCCATTTTTTTCGGTTCCCTAGAACGTTGATGTGACCAACTTCAGCAGCAGTTGGAGTGACGGTCTGGCCTTCTGTGCACTACTACACACATATCTGCCTGCACACATCCCTTATCAAGAGCTCGTCAGCCAGGACAAGGTACCACACACACACACGGCACATATAACCTTCTTCACTTAATATACAGTCATGTATACTATGTAAGGAATAAAACACGAGGGGCATGCTGTTATAAGAAAATACTCAACATCATGTCCCAAAGTGCTTTATTCCTCTTATATCACAGCGATTGGCCAACAGTTACAGCGTTTAATTTATTAATGAAAGACACATTGTACTTTTTATCCATTTATAGCTACATTTAATGTTCTGAAACATCCACGAAACAAGTTTTTTTCACTTATTATAGCAGCTATAAGCAGTCATTCCCTCAACAGCCTCTCTTTTTTTCTCTATCCTGAAGAGATAAGACAAAAAAAAGTGCAGCTTGTCATGTTACCAAGAAACCAGAAAGGGCAAAGTCCTGAAGATTTTCTCATAACGGAAAAAAAAATTTGACTGTTACAAAGTGCTGACACTGGAGACTCCCTGCATGAATGTTAAATAAACTTCACCATATCAACGATTATACATTTTTATTTGTTACATAAGAGCATGTTTTTTTTAAATCCATTTATTATTAGCCTTAGATTATGTGAAGCCTGTGAATTACCTGTTACTATAGAAATGATAAATGCATTAATATAAACCTGTGATTCATTATAATAGCACACATCTGTATTCTAGAGGTTCAGGAGTTCAGTTTTGGCCACGCCAGCTCTTGACATTATTAATATTCACCTCTTCTAGAGCAAGTCTATTGTTCAATTTCGCTCCTGATACCTGATGCTGTTAGTCATCAAACATGGCGTGTAAGACCTCAAAGCTTCCCCTGTCCTGCTTTGTCTCTTATAATGAATGACTGGCACGCTGTTGAAAGAATATATATTAACAGATGGCATATGGACGGATGAAGGAACACAATACACAGTAAACAAAGAGTTGTCCCGTCACACTAGTGAAGGTTTTTTCACGGACATGAGTATAACTTTGCCTCCGAGAGCTCTGAGTGTAAAAATGGTGTTTATGAAGGTTTGAGAAATTATGACTGAAACACTGATAGTAATTTATTTGAAGATGTTTCTGTTTTCAAGGTGACTGTAACAGAAACTAGCTGCTTGCAATAAATTTAAGTTTAGCTTCCTGACACAGTACACAGATATTTGCTCAGCTGTGACATTAATTAATTAGGGAGAGATAACAAATCATTAGCTTTATGGATTACATAAAGGCTTCAAATGATTAAAAATGTTTGCGTGTACATTGTTTGTTTGCTGATGATGGGAGGTGTGGAAAATGTTTCTCAGAGAGACACATTTCATCTATGTAATGAAAAACAGGATGTACTAACATCATTATGTTCTTATATATTACATTTAGACTAGAGTAGTTTATGCTTATTGATGCAGATGAGCTGCTTAAATAGTACATAGGCCAATCCTAGTATATTGTGTAACTAAATTATTACGAAAACCAACATTAGAGCTGTAATTAGACGACTACGCCTTACCATAAGGAGGATAAGCTGCGCAGATGTTTATTTTGGGTGTGTGATGTGTACGTGTCACATGTGGTGTGTATTGACAGCCATGTCCATGTTTATTGTTGTTGATTTGGGTGTTTGTTGCATGGTTGGTCTTTCTGTGTGGTAAATGACCTTTAATACTTGTGTTTGTTTATCCATAGGGCCGCAATCTGACCCTGGCCTTCCAGGCAGCTGAAAGTATTGGGATTAAACCCTCTCTGGTGAGAAAACACACGCACACACCGCACACAAGGCTAGAGGGCCAGATGTACGTGCATGAGAATGCGTAACGCCAAACTTAATACGTGCACGCAGTGGGTCTTTAATTTTCTTTAGCTAATAATAATAAATGAAATACACATGGGATCCCCTAGTGAATGTCCTGGGGGGTACAGCCAGCGTAAAAAGGTGGAAATTGTCAAACACTGAGTTGTCAAAGTGTGGGGAAACATAAAAAGGAACAAAAGAATAGCTTTGAGTAAAATGCAAACCACAGCAACAGGTGGAGAACGACTACAGAGGAAATCATACAATAGACATTCATGAATGCAGTGTGGAGAGCATTCAGACAGCTGATACACCATTGTATTTCCAAGGTAGTTGGTGTTAGTCATTTTTGCACTTACTCACACTGTGTGGTTAGTGTGTTGACTTTCTCTTGTATTTGATAACGATAATGATGATAATAAATACACAGGGACTACAGAGCACTTTCTGTACATCGCTCTGGATAAGGACGTCTTCTAAATGCTGTAAATGCAAACATTACGCTAACACAGATAAAAGTAGAACCAGAAGCGTTATTTGGTATAGCTTGCCAACCCTTCACTGTCTCCACTCATGATGTTTGGCTTCTGACCTGTCTGATCTGCTCGAAAAAAAAGCAAATAGCAGTGACATAAAGCAGGACTGGAGTCGTGCCTACTGCTGTCCTTTCCTTCCCTGCTTTCTCTCTCTGTATATCATTCTTCCTCTGGTCTCAAAGCTAAAGCAGATTAGATTTGTTTTCCGGATTTCTCTCTTTTTTTTTTTTTGCCAGGCTCTGAATGATTGAGGGACTATTCAGATATCAAGATATCAGAACTGCCACTACCTTCAATATTTTTGATATTTCACAGTCAAGAGGCAGTGGGCTTGTGTTGGCTTTGATCCTCTTGCCATGACTCATTCAGTACCTTTAAACCCAAACCAAACAAACTGCGCTGTGTTTGGGGACAGCTGAAAAAGATATAGTGCCCTGATTTTTGGGAAGTGGTGTTTCAACTTAACTTACGGTAAAGACTTTTGCTGCTTTCCAAACGTCATCAAGTAATATGTGATTGAAGACCAGTCAGAGTGTGTTTAAATGAAAAGGTGAGTGTTAAAATAATTTCCATTAGCTTATCTTCCATTATCTGTTGTCTTTACCCAAACAAACCCTTGTAAAAGAAGTGTCTCGGTAATAGGTTTGGACGACACTGGATGCATGTGCAAATGTTTTTCTTCCTACAGGGATCCTGTTAAATTAGATTCATAAAATATTTAACGCTTAGTGTTTCAGCTCACACTCCAACTATTGCAAAGGAAATATCTGGAGGGCAGAGTCTATAGATTGCACTGGGGGAAGTAGTTATTGGTCAGACTAGTGACATGAATACAGACCAGGTAAAAGATCTTAATTCGTTTCTTCAAACAGTAAGGCATCATTTTGGAGAGAAAGCCCTGAGGGACAGGTTCGATGACTTAGATGACAGGGAGGAGGTTAGTCCTGATACTGACGCAGTCCTGATACATTATTCTGATCAGCATCCTTCAAAGGTGATGGCGAATGAAAGGGGAAGAAATCCAGTTATTATAATAAGCATGGGTAAAGAAATTATATAAAGATACTTCAGTAAAATCTAAACGCTGCTGAATATGCATCAATACCTTTTTTTCACAGCAGTATGTTTTTTGGTATTTACTGATATCAATACAGATACTAAACACAAAATAAGTAACCTACTTAGTATTAATCAATCAGGGGCATCACTGAACATTTTACTTAGCTCTGTTTATGTTGCTGATACTGTTGTGAGTGCTCAGGTCGACCGGTTCCCACTCTCTAATACTGTTTAAATGCCAGAAAGGTGTTGTATCAGGTTATTTGTATTGTAGGAACATGCTTACATTATCCGTGCTTACTATCTAATGACTGATCCTGTACCAAGAATTCCACATGCTGAGTATACTGTAGTGTGAGCACAGTCTGCTGGTTGTTAGGCATGTGTGTGTGTGTGTGCACGCGCGTGCGTGTGCTGCACTATTTTTGGAACGCGAATGATCGCTGATGCCTCTTACTGTGACGCTGATGTCTGCCCCAGTGTCTTAAGACTGTAATCCCCACATCTGACAAACACACAGAAGAAAATCCCTTCTCTCAACACAGTGATGAGCGATAATGTGAATCAATCCTGTAACATTCCTCTTGTAGGCCTTTTGACTCTGAGTTTGAATGTTTGAATGTTCGAGGATTGAGTTCAGGCTAACCCACATGATTTCAACAACCTGAATTTCAACATGAATTTTCACAATCATCTGAAATGCAAGAGGCAGAACTGAATATTGGTTCAGATTGTGAACCTGAATTCACATCCAATATATACAAAAGTGTAATATTTACTGTGACACTTTTCAGTAATAGAATTAGTTTTAAATCATGTACAGGTTCTGGAGAATCTTGATCTAAACGAGTTTGAAAATACACACACACAAGCTCTATATATGTGCTACAGAATTTCTTACATTTCCCCATTGGTACACAGATTTATTATAAGTTATGGACAATAATAACACATACAGACTGTGATGTACGTTCAGATGATGAAATGCTGCTGATTTGTGTAAAACTCTGCGTCTGACAGAAAGACACTGAGCGATCAGAGGTACAGTGCTGTAGGTATCAGTAATCAATAGGTTATCAGCACAGCTGGAACACTGTAATTATCAGTTTTCTGACTTTAAGGATTTTAACAATAGATGATGGACAATTTAATAAATACAGTGTGATGATGTGCTTATCCACTGTAATCTGATAACAACGTGATGCTTCAATCCTTGTGTATCAGATTGAAACCTGACGTGTGGTTATTAATTGAGTGCTGGTGATGTGCATGTGCTGAGAGTCAGGACTGGAGTGAGTTACACACACTGTGCTTAATGAAGGTGTGTTAAATGCACCTCAGTAACAGCAGATAAAAGAGCTCTTACACTGCTGAATGAATGTTCTGAGTGTTCAGACTAATATGTCCTTCAACTGGAACTTGATTCATCTTACACATAACGCAGGTTTATAGGTTGTACATCTTCAGTGATTGATTTTGTGGCATCAGCACCTGGCTGTCCACACCAACCTCCTGAGTGTCAAGTGTCAAACTTTCCTTTCTAATCCGTCACGCTTAACAAAATCTATTGATTCATTCATTCATCTTCAGTAATGTAGGTCAGGGTGGCCGTGGATCCAGAGCCTATCCCGGGAATACATCTTGGTATGGGATGCCAGTCCATCACAGGGCACCACGCATACACACATTCACACCGACTGGGAGGTGAGAGGAACCCGGAGAACCCAGAGTAAACCCATTCAGACCTAATGAAGTTCTTTGTAATCACATGTTTAAACAGCTGAGCTTGGATTTGCACAGTAAAACAGTAGAACAGTACACAGGACTAGACAATAGATTGGGCTGCCAAGTTTGACTTCATGATAAAAATATAATTTAATTACACCTTAAACATTTTAAACGTGTCGGTGTTAATGCTGAATTGAAAAACATTCTGTCAATCATGATATATTCAGCATGCTGTAGTCAGAAACTAACTCTGATGAAGGGTAGAGGACGATGCTAGTCATTAATAGTACAATTACAGGTGGACCAACAGGATAGGTGTGTGTAATAAATAAGTGGTTAGTCAATGAACACACATCCCGGTGGTGGTCCATTTCAGTAGCTGGAAGGAGGAAAGCTACAGCAAAACCTACAGTGACCAAGAAGAGCTAATAAACTGACAGTCATGTGCACATGTGAGATTTGTGTCTAATATTTCTCTCTCTCTCTCTCTCTCTCTCTCTCTCTGTCTCTCTCTCTGTACCATGTTTAGGACATTGACGAGCTGATGCACACAGACAGACCAGACTGGCAGAGCGTCATGCAGTATGTTTCTCAAATCTACAAGTACTTTGAGACTTGACCCTTTAATGGAGGAATGGCAAATGGAAGGCACAGAATCCCACAAGCACTTTCTGCTCATTTTGTTCCTCACACGTACATCACGATGTGGTATACATACACATATATATTTAAAAAAACACCGACAGAGCTGCTTCTCAGCTGCTCTGTATTTATTTCAATTTGCTTGGAGTAGTTATTGGTTTTCTGCATAAAAGCACGGTACAGATATTACTGTTATACTGTTTACAGAGAATGGATTATTATTCATAGTATTTTTAAGCAAAGTATTTTTGAATCTTGCGTTAATTCCCAGCCAGTTTGCTAGACGCAAATGTTAGCGGACTGTACGAGGGTTAGTTATTTTCTCTACCTTGATTGCCAAGTATTAATATTAAGAATTCAACTATTTTTCTGAAAAGTCAAGTAGTGTGTATATAGTACATATAGATGTAATTGAAATGTGACTCTAGACAGCAGTGATATTTAACAATGACAGCTCCATCACATTGTACAGCTCCGTGCCAAATTTCTCCACACTAAAACACACTCTACATGAATATTACATGGCTTAGAAGGAAATAAACACGTCTGTGTTCAAACCACGAGTGCATTTGTGTGCAGAGCAAGAGTTCTTTATTTCCTGCCTCTCTTAAAAAAAAAAAAAAAAAGAAGTTTTATTTATTGTACCATTGCTGCATTTTGTTTGGGTGTCAATTTTTACTGTTTGAAGGATTTCACTTTTGCCTGGTGAGATGAATTTACAGCCAGATGTTCTCTGTTAAGTGTTCTTAATCATAAAAATGGGGTTCTGGTGAATTAGTCACTGAAAGTGTTTCATAGACTGTCACTGCCAATGAAGCTTCCTCTGAAATGCACTGTACAATAGAAGAGGGAAGAGTCACGATGACATCCACTTTTATAAGTCTACAAATGCTCATTAAAACGTGTGTGATGGGACAGGAAAACTGGCACGTGGGCGCAGTATGGAAAGTTTGTTTTTTCACTACAGAATCCACTACACATGTGGCTGCCCTTATGGAAAAATCACATACATTTCACATGTGATCAACATGTGATTACATGTGAACTCAGGTAAACTCCTTACATCATGTCAATAACGTGATAAATACATTAATGTGAAAATACATTAATGTGAAAATACATGAATCATAAGGGGGGAAAAAATCACATGTGGAGGTAAATTCATGTAGATACATGAGTGGGTGTAGATACATGAATCATGTGTCTAAAAAAATCACATTAAAATAAATGAATGGTATTTAAAAATAAGTCATGTCAAAATAAATGAATCGTGTAAAAAAATCAATCCTGTTTAAAAAAAATCACGTGAAAAATGAATCATGTATTTTAAGAAAATCACATTTCAAAATAAATAAATCATGTGGGGAAAAATCGTCAAAATCAATAAATCATTTGGGGAAAATCAATAAATCATGTGGGGAAAAAATCATCAATATCAATAAATTGTGAAAATATCACATGAAAAATGAATTGGTAAAAATACATCGAATCAACTGATGTAATAAAATCAAATGTAAAATGAATTGTGTAAAAAATGTCAAAATAAATGACGTGTCATTTTTACGAACATTGTGTGAAAAACAACGTGGAAATAAATAAATTGTGGAGGAAAAATTGTATGTGAAAATAAAAGAACCATGTATTTTAAAAAACCACATTTGAAAATGAATCAGTCATGTCACAATAAATGAATCACAAAGTCACTTTAGGTTTGCTGGATTTTTCTGTCTATGAGTAGAACATTTAGATTTAATCAGATTGTATTCTTTAATAAATCAGATTGATACACAGCCATATTACAGCTGATTATAACTGAAGTCAGTAAGGGGTAGTTAGCTGTTTTTTCCCTCTTAACCATACCCTGTGTTCAAGTAGGAGTCTTCACCTGACATCACTTTTCCTTTTCGCCCACACACCAGTGACTGCTGTTCGCGGTTAAATACTATTTCGAGTGTACAGTCTAGAGTTACTACAACTAACCACTGGGGGCGTGGCCTGAGTGGGGCAGGGGGCGTGGCCCTGACCTGTGATGGGCACTTCTAAAAGCCATGTGATGGATTCGCAGTTCCTCAGCGCAGGGTTCAGTGTAACATGAGAGCTGGGACCGTGAGGGTAAGAATCATTCTTCTTTATTCCTCTAACTCACTCTTATTGCTCTTCTTCCTTCATTGTGGACATTAGTACAGAAACTTCTTACTAAAAAAAAAAAAAAGAAAGAAAGAAAAAAAGAAGAAGAAGAGCGCACTCGTTTTGCATGCTTATTCAAACTCTGTGACTTTTAAATAACTCTCTCCCTCTCTCTCTCTCTCTCTCTCTCTCTCTCTCTGTGTATATATATATTGTTTTTTTCTTAAAGATGGCACTGGACGCAGATGACTCGAGTAGGAAATGTGCGCTTTGTTGCCAGAGGTGGTGTTTGTCAGCGCGCGTGCCCGCTCTTTCAGTGTTCTCGTAGGCGACTTTGCGACGGCGACGCGCTGAGATGAATACTTTCTACATCACCATTGAAGTGATCATCGCTGTGCTGTCTATCGTCGGCAACGTGCTGGTGTGCTGGGCTGTCGCCATCAACTCCACTCTCAAAAACGCCACCAACTACTTCTTGGTGTCTCTGGCTGTAGCCGATATTTTAGTCGGGTGCCTCGCCATCCCCTTCGCCATCACCATCAGCATCGGGCTGCCCTGCGACTTCTACGGCTGCCTTTTCCTCGCCTGCTTCGTGCTCGTGCTCACCCAGAGCTCAATATTCAGCCTCCTGGCGGTGGCCATCGATAGATACCTGGCTGTCAAGATTCCTCTCAGGTGAGTTTGAACTTTACAGCAGTGAGTTATTTCATCATCTTCAGCTCAGCATTTGATTTAGAGCATTCATATGACTGTGAAAAAGATGGATTGAAATGTATTGAATTGAGAAATAATAATAATAATAATAATAATAATTATTATTATTATTATTATTATTATTATTATTATTTACTGCTCAGATGCTGTCACTCTCAGGCACATGTGTATAAACCTTTGACCACAAGGACTGAGCTTGATTAGGGACAGACAGGTTTGCTCTTCTCTGATTAACCCAAATGTTATTCATGATTTGAATGAATTTCCTAAAATGACCTAAAATTAAAGGTGAACCTTGCTTATACAAAAGTGTAAGATTTACTGAGGTTTTCTGTAACAGTTTCGCATCACATTCAGGTTTTGGAGAACTGTTTGCTCCTCTTACATCACAATCTAACAGAAAAATGTTTGTCATTATAAAAAAAAAAATCACACACACAAAAACAGCCGGTATGCTACAAGTGCGCTACAAGGCTTCATGCATTTCCCCATATTTCCCCGTAAGCTTTATTACAGCCTATTTATTTAACACATATAGACTGTGATGTACGTTCAGATGATGAAATGCTGCTGATTTGTGTAAAACTCTGCGTCTGACAGAAAGACACTGAGCGGTCAGAGGTACAGTGCTGTAGGTGTCAGTAATCAATAGGTTATCAGCACAGCTGGAACACTGTAATTATCAACAGGCTGTTTTCTGACTTTAACACTAGATGACGGACAATTTAATAAAGACAGTGTGATGATGTGCTTATCCACTTTAATCTGATAACGTGACGCTTCAGACTTTGTGTATCAGGTTGAAACCTGACGTGTGGTTATTAATCGAGTGCTGGTGATGTGCATGTGCTGAGAGTCAGGACTGGAGTGAGTTACACACACTGTGCTTAATGAAGGTGTGTTAAATGCACCTCAGTAACAGCAGATAAAAGAGCTCTTACACTGCTGAATGAATGTTCTGAGTGTTCAGACTAATATGTCCTTCAACTGGAACTTGATTCATCTTACACATAACGCAGGTTTATAGGTTGTACATCTTCGGTGATTGATTTTGTGGCATCAGCACCTGGCTGTCCACACCAACCTCCTGAGTGTCAAGTGTTAAACTTTACTGTCTAATCCATCACGCTGAACAAAACTTAAAGAAAACCGTTTCTAGTAAAGTCAATATTAAATAGTAAAGCCATATTTAAAATGGTATCAGCCTGAACAACTGCGCTGGGATTTATCACTGATGGCTCGATGTGATATTTTTCTTGTCAATTCCAAGAACTAACCAAGAATCATTAATAATCTGGATGGAAAGAATCCAGTTTATCTGATTTATGACTGACATAAATCACTTTTTTTTGAAAGGTGAACTATGAGTCAGGTAGACAGCAGGAATTGTATAAAATCATAAAAGACCATTGGCTGAAGTACTAATTTAAAATATGCTTAAAAATTAACACGGCACTGGAATGTGCTGTTTAATTTTAGGCTAGTATGTATAAAATGTGCAAACTGTAGCATGCTGACTTATTGTAATCACTAAAGTTAAATTCACTCGTTCATCTTCAGTAAGCACTTTATCCTGGTCAGGGATGTGGTGGATCCAGAGTCCATCCAGGGAACACTAGGCATAAGGCAAGAATGCATCACATTGCATCACACACACTCATTCACACCTAGAGGAAAATTTAGCATAGTCAGTCCACCTACTGGCATGTTTTTGGGAGATTGGAGGAAATCAGAGAACCCGAAGGAAACCACCATGCTACCCGAAAACTTGCTCATTTTTCCGTTCCATTAAGAATGTCACACTGGGCAGAGTATGTGGGTTGCTCATAATTTCTGTCCATAGCTAAGTGAAAATGAAAAACACTTGCAGTTTCCGCAGCTGCATGCGTAGGTGAAAAAAGTGACACCCTCCTACTGAGTTTAGGTTTCATTAAGTGTGGTTCTTTCCCTCTTTCGTTTCTGACTCATTTACTTGTAGTAAGTGGAGATTTTGGGTATGTTCCCAATCAATACATATGGCTTAACGGGAAGCAGACTTCAGTGTTCCCACCACACTCCCTTATGGTTTTCATTTAGCAGTAACCAATGTGCAACTTTCACATTCGCTCGGCCACCCACTTGCTCGCACACAAAGCCCGGGGTAGTGTGTGGCTGCTTGCCTGGTGTCTACTCTCTAGGACTGAGGGCTAATCTGAAGCATGGACTTGCATTCCAATGCTCTTCCATTATTGTACACAAAGCGAGCTGTATGGTGAAGGAGGGTCAGTGTGATGTCATTTTTAGATGAACAGAACGGTCCTCTCGCATCGTTTACCATGAGAACAGCCCAGAGACTGAACAGTCCCAAGGCAATTTCTTCATTTCTCTTCCACAAATTAACCATGATCTTGGAATATACCACAAGGGGCAAACAGACCCACTTTATTACTTAACACTTTCTGACATTCCAGAAACATGGTTTTAACAGATGGTTAGAAATATATGATGGGAAAATTCCAGTTGCAATAAAACAAGTTCTAGCAGTGTCCAAACTATGGCTGTGCAAACTGTATAACTTTACCACAGTATTTATGACATAATTATAACTATGTTTGTTCAACTGCCAAATACACACAGGCGATAAAGGACAAAGCAGCATAAAAGCGTGTTAGTAAGGTGTTGGGCCACCATGAGCTGCAGATTCTACAAGCCTCTCGGACTGTACTCGAGAGGTGAACACTGTTCAGCCAAAAGATTCCTTATACGCAATTGGTGTTTTGATGATGGTGGTGGAAAGCGTCACTCCAAAATCTCCCGTAGGTGTTCAGTTGGGCTGAGATCTGATGTACATTATTTTCATGATGAGCCCACATGCCTTGTGGATGGGGGCAGGGTCATCCAGACAACTCCCATCAGGATAGAAGTGTTTCATCATTGGATAAAGGGGACAAGTGGATACAAACCATGGCAGTAAAATAAATAAATGCCCCAAACAGCATAACAGAGCCACCTCACTGTTGGGGTTAAGCATTAATGTACCATTCACTTGGTTATACCATAAACACACTTCCCCACATGTCGAGAATATGGGGGAGGATGACTCCTCTGACCAGATCACCTTTTTACACCTCTGTAGACCAGTGCCTGTGGTATTTACACCTTTGTAAAGTGTGGGTGCAGGGGTGATTTGGGGGGAGACTGATCATATTCTGTAACAGTTCACCAGCTAGCATCATGGCAATTGAATGTGAGCTTTTTAACCAAAAAGATCTCCAACCTTATTTACTGATGTCTTTCACATAGACCTAAATGCGGATATCACTTTAGTCACAGTTCCTATTCAAACACAGCTGACTGAGCAGTCTTTTTGACTGAAGCCCCAATAATGAGCCATCCTTCCTATGCTTACCGCATCCTTCATTCATTTAGATCTTTTCCTCTTGCCATCTTGATCCAAAACTGAGACCAGCTGGGCCTGCTGTGCATTTCTATACATGCCACAGAGCACTGTATAATGATGATTGCTTAATTGTATCATGCAGGACAATTTTTTTTCTAGAAGCACTTGCACTCGTTATGTTCAGATTTTTCCTTAAAATTTCTTTAATCACCTGTCTGTTGTGTGCTGTGTGTTTTTGCCCAAATGCAGTGTGGCCAACTCTTTTCAGACAGGGACAGTAGTCACTGGATGATGTCATAGACTAATTTGCATATTAATGGTTTTGTCATGCTCATTTGCCTTTCAAAACATGCTACATGAACAAGAAAGATTTTCTGAAGATACTCAGGATATAATAGAAGGGAATAGAACAGAACAGCTTTATCAGAATAGAAAACAATATAATGCAACTTTTTCTATTTATTTACACGACTATCATTTTTTGCAGACAAAATAAAGCAGTGGTAGTGAGGAGTCAAGAGGAAACTAGCCGGGAAAGAAAACAGTTACGGATTAAATAAATCGCTTTTATTACTTGTAAATATCTGCAAGAAGAGAGTTTAAAATGAAGAAAAAACAAGTGTGTGGAGTGATCAGTAATTGGTTGTTGAGAACAACGGTGATCAGTGATTGGTCATTGGGAACAATGGTGATCAGAGATTGGCTGTTGGGAACATAGGCTAATGTTATTGCGACTTTACACACTGGTGGGGAGCTGTGATGCGAAGCTAGAGAGCCATATCAAGTGCAGGACAGTGTCTAATGTCTGCTCCAAAAGTCACTAGATCTGTCACTAAGCTCTTTTTTGAAAAGTTGCCAAATCTAGCGACAAAGTAACTAGACTGGCAACATCTGACCAAACACTGAGACAACTTGCCAATACATTTGTGTATAAAGCGGAGAAACATGATTCTTATTCTATTCCGGAGATCCATTAAAATATTTATACGCTTTAATGTATCATGTAAACACAGTCCATGTTTGCATTCTCACTTTCCAGTGTCTCTCTTACTCTGCCTGGCTCATCAGTAAGAATATCTGTGCTGACTGGATAAATGTTAGTGTGCCAGTGCAACATACCTCTTCTCTCTTAGCAACATATGGTGAACTGAAGCAAAAACCTTCCTGTAGCTACATCATTTTTTCCCATTACAAAATAAGTAATACTTAAGATAATGTGATCCAGCCCAACATGTTTGACTCAGTCACATCCTAAATGTGAAAGGGGAACAAGAAATCGCCAGACAGGATTACAGCAGGATGAAAAAATGTGTCTAACCAATTCTGTAATGTTTCTTTTGACAAAAAATGTTCATAGCAAAAATCAAATGTCAAAAACATTTCCATTTAATTTATGATGCAGTAACATTAACAGCTGAGTTCATATCAGATAGAAACCAGATGCAGGAAACCAATATTTTAGTAAAAACTTTTTGGGAAACCCTATATTGTGCCCAGATGAAAATATGCATTTAAACACTCTGGAATTTCAGAACAAACAAACTAAAGCCACTTGTTTATTGTATTTTAATCATTTGGCAGGGTGCACACTGAAGCATTCTCATCCATACAGCCACATTTTCCCCACATCACTTTGCTTGTAGCTCTGCTACAGACTGACATTATGGGCTGAGGGTAGATGTCATTTGTTAACTGGTATTGCAATATTGGCCTTAATAAGTGCCAACAAACCACCATTTTTATTGTGTCCTGAACATTATGGTAAATCTCAGAGGTTCTTGATAAGTTTTCTGGGAGTGTTTTGAGAGTGGCTTTGTTGTGATTAAAAAAAATAATAAATGGCCATGCATGTACACTATATGGCCAAAAGTTTGTGGACTTCTGACCATCAATCACACCCATATGTGCTTTTGGAACATCCCATTCCATATTAACCTCCACTCCTCTGCGAAGGCTTTCGACTAGATTTTGGAGCGTGGCTGTGGGGATTTGTCCATTCAGCTACAAGAGCATTAGTGAAGTCAGGTACTGATGTCAGGTGAGAAGGCCTGGGCTGCAGTCTGCATGCATTCCAATTCATCCCAAAAGGTGTTCAGTGGGACGGGACCAGGACCAGTGCACAGGACCATTGTCATGCTGGAACACATTTGGGCCTCGTAGTTCCGGTGAACGGAAATCTTAATGCTACAGCATACAAAGACATCCTATACAACTGTGTTTTTCCAGCTTTGTGGAAACAGTCTGGGGAAGGCCCACATTTGGGTGTGATGGTCAGGGGCCCACAAACTTTTGGCCATATAGTGTATTTTGTGGAGTGTTGCCACCTAACAGCTCCAGGATCCCCGGTTCAATCATGAGCTTGGGTTACTATCTGTGCAGACTTTTGCATTTCACTGAGCCCATGTGTGTTTCCTCAGGTTTCTCTGGATTCCTCCCAAAAATATGTAGGTAGGTGTATTGGCAAGTCTAAACTGCCCCTAGGTGTGAATGAGTATGTGACTGTGCGATAATGGCATTCCATCCATGGTGTAATCCTGCTTCGCGCCCTGTGTTCCTGGGATAGGCTCCAGATTCACCACAGCCGTGACTAGTATAAAGCACTTACTGATGAATGAACAAATGAATGAATAAATGCATAGTGTGATCACAATAAGAAGCAATATGTTTTTGTTTGTATAGTAGCAGTATGTAGTGTATACTGTTACAGGCTACTGCTGTCTTTTTTTGTTACTGGTCATTGCATGGGTGGGGCCACGCTGCTATAGGTGTTCATTTAGAAATATATCACAACCATTGAGATTTTCAAATGGATTGTAAAAAAGTATGGAGTATAATTATAAATTAGGTGTTGAGTCCTCCACATAGTATCATTTTGTTCACGTAGCACATCCTCCTTTACAATCAAAGGCTAAGAAATAGGTCATTATCCATGACCTTTAATGGGGTGCATATTTTGGATTTAAAAGTTTTTGATATTAATGTCACTGCTGACCTTTAAGTTCAGCTATCACTTTGCAGTGACCCTTTAAATATCTAGTGTGCCTGATGAAACATATGTTAGTATTATGGAGCTGGAGTAAAGGGACCAATAAAGACTAATTTCAAATGCTTTTCGATCTTAACCTACATCAAGAAAATCTGTCTTAAAGTCCTGAATGGCTCAGGAAGTAAACTACTTTTTCTTAAAGCTGCAAGCCAGAAGGTACTGACAGAACAGGAGGTACTCACTGGAGAAGCACATTATGAAATGTGGTCCATCAGAGAGAATGGTGGCTGTACATCACAGGCACTCAATCTTCCTAATGTGGAGCATTGACTCAAACCAGAACCGGCAGAAGAGGGAGATGGAGGAGATGTGTGAATGAAGGGGACTGGGTTGATGGGGGGTGATGACTATAATCATGCCATGACTCATGCATTTTCACTCATATGTGAAGAAAAGAAAAGAGAAAAGAAGGAACAACAGCAAAGATGTGAAACTAAGTGTACCACCAGGCAGTGAGTTAGAAGGAGGGCTGCAGGATCTGAGTCCGGGCCCAAAACATTTTCTGTATTGACTTTTCTTGAATTTACTGCCATTTGTAATTGGACTTTTCTAGGTCTTGGTCTTGCTAAACATGGTCAAAGTCCAAATGAAGCCAACTAGCTACAAACAAGAAAAGAATTTGAGGCCGTGATCTTGACTTGGCCTTGACCCCCTTAAGACTCATGGTAGTCATGGTCTTGGGTTTGACAATCGTGGTCTTGACTACAGCCCTAGTCAGAATGCTAGTATGAACCATTCGAAAGCAAATGTGGAAAGAAGTAAAGGCTACATTAAAGGAGACTGGTGAAGACAGAGAATTACATACATGATATATACCAGTGATTCTGTCACAGTGATCAGTGTGGAAGTTCTCTTACTGATAGCACTCTGGACAGTTTCTGTTCTTGGGGAAGAGAAATGCAATGTGAGGATTAGGTGGGACTTGAATAATGCATCCTAATACGTGATTTACTCCATCAGAGTGGGCAGGCTTGGCAGGGTCGGAGATGGATTGCCCTGCGCTGAAGAGTTTGGGTCATCACTCTGGTCTCAGTGTGTGTAGATCTGAGGTTGATTCTTCTGTGCAAGTGGCATCTCTCCAAAAAAATAAATAAATAAAAATAAAATTTAAAAAAAAAAAAAACACTTTTGGAAAGTACCTCCTTGTTGCACTGCCAATGAATGTAGATCAATATAGTTTGATCTTAATGAGTAACATTTTACTTGATGTTCTTTGATATCATGGTTAAATTATAATCACAGAGATTTGATAACAGTCTTCCCAATGACGAAATATTCAAACAAATAACACCTGTTTGGTTACAAAAATGGAATTGGCAAGAATAGGAGTGGTCATGAAGTACATATTAACCTTTGCTGACAGAGGCACTTCCTCTTTCAGCACATCACTGTTTAATTAGCTGGGTGTTTTTGATATTTCTCATTTGGTCTAAAAGAACAAGAATGAATTTAAGATCAAAATACTAAGGATTGCCTTTGCAATTATTAACCAGTATGCTAATAAATCAAGAGTGTAAATAAAACAAGAGCCACTGATCAATGCTTTCAAAATCAAAGCTTTCTAAGAATTCAATATAGCCACCAGTGATCAGAAGGGTTTTTGTTGTTGTAAAACTATAGACCTTTCACTCATCTCTCCCTCTCTGTTCAGGTATAAGGAGCTGGTTACAGGGAACAGGGCCAGAAAGATCATTGCCATTTTATGGATTCTATCATTCATCATTGGCCTCATCCCATTTGCGGGCTGGAACAAGAAAGCCAGCGCCTGCAGTACAACTGAAAACCAAAGTTCTCCTCTCCAGAATTCCAGCGCAGATCAGGGAGTACCCACAGAAGCAGACCAGAGCTTCTTGCAGAGCTGCCGTCTAAAATGCCTCTTCGAGAGTGTAGTGGACATGAGCTACATGGTCTACTTCAATTTTTTTGGATGCGTACTGCTGCCCTTGCTCATCATGCAAGGCATCTACGTCAAGATTTTCACAGTGGCTCGGAAGCAGCTACGCCAGATCAAGCTTGGAAGCGTGATGGGCAACGGCGTGAGCCGCCAACACCAGCACCATCGTGGGCTCCTGCAGCGCGAAATCCGTGCCGCCAAGTCCCTGTCCATTATCGTAGGCCTCTTCGCACTGTGCTGGCTGCCAGTGCACATCCTCAACTGCCTCACCCTCTTTACTCAAGTGGACAAGCCCGACTACATCATGTACGTGGCCATTATACTCTCGCATGCCAATTCAGCTGTCAACCCCATTATCTATGCTTACCGCATCCGGGAGTTCAGAAACACCTTCCGGAAAATTCTGGCACGCCACTTTCTTTGCCGTCGGGAAGAGCTGTACCTGAGCTCCAATGGAAGCACCCGAAACAGAGAACAGATTTCCATGACCATTGATCATCCGTTATAGGATCATGAGACACTGGAAATGCTATTTTAACTTAATTTAATCTTATTTTTAATGATCATCATTCAAAATATGGGGAGCAATGTTTACAGGCCAGAGAATAACTGCAACAAATGTGGATTGCTAGGCTGTTTATGAGGACTGAAAGGAAGTGTACTGATGGCACTTTGAAAGCAGGTCTCTCTGGAACTTTTTTTTTTTTTAAACATTATTGTTAACTAAAGCAGAGGGCGAAATGCTCCTTTCCTAACACTACTAAGACAGAGATACAGGAAATATTCCAAGTCTTGTTCACTTAAAGCCCTTTTCGAAGGAACTGCAACAAATTGTGAAGGAGAGAGGAATAACTCACAGCCAGACAGACTGGGGCAGTAGAATACATACAACAGTCTTTTAAAGTGTCATGCTTGAATTTTTAAGACCGTTTTAATAAATCTTTACAATTTAGGTTACTACAGAAAGCTCAGGAAAACGATGGGGGCGGACAGGAATCGTCTTGATGAAATTCACTGAAATTCATTGAAAGAAAACTGGGCTAATTGCCACTTTTGACAGAGATAGCACTGTGTAATTGGTTAAATCTTAGAAAAACAGATAAGGTAGATCAAACACACTTTTGTGTTTGATCTACCTATCTTTCTAATTCTAGAAACAATGTACTCTGTAGTTGAAGTAGTACCATACTTCAATGTTCCTAAGCAAGTTTGGTTTTACCAGTCACTTTGTAAGTCATTAGAACCTGTTTTGTAAGATATCTCTGCAAGAGCAAATTTCCACATGTTGAAATGGTATTATGTCACTTTACACACACTCCCACGTACATTATACATTCTCTCCCGCATATACACACCAAGTGGTCCCAGCTGCCCTGGTGTTGGACTTGGGGTTATTGTCTCCCTCATGAGTGCGTCACTGCTCCCAAGGGCCCAGTTTGTCATTGAATGTGCAATTGCAACAAACTGCAGAGGCAGAACACAGAGCCTGGAGCAGAGAGTGTCTACTGCACTGAGATTTAAAGTGTGACGGTCAGGCAAAAAGTGTCTGCGGCAACAAGATTTAAAGTGTCACCTCTGAGCTAGCAGCCACCTACCTCTTTAACACTGTTCTAACAAAATACTGTGAATTTTAGCCACTGTCCTCCATATCTGATCAAAACCATGTGGACTGTAAAAAACAATTTTAAAAATTATAACTATTTACATCTTGAGTGATTTAAGAATGTCATCACAAGGTGAATAGTAAGTGTATTGATGGCACTGAACAATGAAAAACCCAAATGTTCTCATTTCCGATATGTAAGAAATAAAACACAATAGGGCATGCTGTTATAGGAGTGTAATCAACGATGGGGTAGCGTGATCCAAAGCGAAGCGGAGTCACTGTTACCACCCCAAAGTTGATTATTTTCTAATAATCGCACGTCCCCAAAGTGTTTTATTCCTCTTATACCACAACACTTTACCAACAATTTAATTTTTTTTATTTATTAAAAAAGACATATTGGAAGTTTTACCAGTTACATTTACTGTTTTCGACTGTCCGTGAGACTTGTTATCACTTAAGTTATAACAGCTATAAACATTTGTTCCCTCTCTTTTTTTCTCTCTTTTGAATAAACTTATTCAAAAGAGAGAGAATGACTTATTAAGACAAAAAAAAAACAGGTTGTCATGTTACCAAGAAACCATACAGCCCCCCATCCTGAAGACTTTCCCATGTTGGGAAACTCTACAGCTTTACCTCTGAGTGTTACAAAGCTCTGACGCTGGAGACTCTTTAAACATCTCCTTAAACAAAAAATTTAACATATCAATGATTACCACACATTTTTAAAATCCATTTGTGGCGCAGCCGCCATACAAGTCCCTGTGTAAGTTGTTACTTTCGAAATGATAACGTATTAGAACAAGTGCATTAATATAAACCCGTGACTTGCCTTACAGCCAGAGCTACTGTCGGAGCTATCTCTGACCAATCAGAATCGAGAATTCAACTGTGGTATAAGGACGATTATGACACCCAGGTTGCCATAGAACATTTAGGACCTTGTTTTGGAAGGGGGTTCTAAACCACGCTTCTGAACTGCACTGAATTTGTGAAGTGTTTTCAATCACAAACACTTTCTTGACTTTTCAATGCATATTACTTAATGGCTCTCTAAAAGGTAAAATGAATAGACTTTTTAATGGCACACACAGTTGCTTTTTTTTTTTTTTAAATAAATAAATCAGTCACTCTGTCAGGCTGTGAGTGATCAGACGCACAGTGTGTGCTTGGCTAATGCACTGATGTTCCCATAAATGGCATGACCACTCAGACATGACAAATGTATTCTAAAATACATCAGAGCAAAGCAAGACAAGGCAGTGGTAAAAGGCTATTTATCGATTAGAAGATGCAGTGAGGCAGGTGAACACAAGCTCTGTAGGTTCTTAATGAAACTCGTTAAGCCTTTTAAATCTTTGTTTTATTACTACTCTTAAGGGCTAAACTGCAGGAATGTGCCAAAGTGAATGGACATTCCCATGGAGACCAATCTGTACTGCACTGTAGGGGTGTTAGCGGCCATTTTATTTGCTTAGAAAATACATTGTGTACTTTTAATAGCTTGGTGAAAGCAGAAAATTGAGGAAGGAAAATGCTTTTGCTTACTTTCTAGTAAAATGAATAACTACACATGTACTCTAGCTCTAACATTCCTGTCTACAGAGAAACAGAAAACCTTTCAGAGAAGTGTATTTTTAAATGTGCTACAGTATTCGTGCTACACTTATCAGCATACACTGTGGTTCATAATTGATGTTGAGTATTTGTGTTGAAGTGTTATCACAATATAATTGTCAGCTGTATAAAGCAGTACTGTTATTTAACATTAATATGTATGTCTGGTGACTTATTTTGTTAATAAAAGCCCTTTGTATATATATAAAAAAAGTATGTATCTTTAATGACTGCTTTAAATAGCATTAAATAGAGTATAAAAAGAATTCTGGTAAATCAAAAGCAGAAGTGTCAGACTTGCAGCATGACTTCAAGTAAATACAACAGATGCAGATTTGATAGATACAGATTTTAAAAAATCTTTTTTTATGGATATTATCTATTTTCACTTTGGTTAACGGTTTACATTACCCGTAATGCTGTTTGACTACCTGCTGATAGTGTTGCCAACGACTTGCATAACTGCAGCTAAAAATGTGTAAAGGTTTGTGTGGCCTGGTGGGTTTTGCTCAAACAAACACTTGCATTGTGCAGCATGCATGCAAATTGGCTGATAAAGATTTCCTGAAAAAAGACCAGAAACCACAGAATCGATGGCTAAAAATAGCAAAATTTGAACCGGTTACGAGGATAGAGACATCTAACCCTTTGAATAAAAAGAGGTGACTTTGCTATAGCTTCTCTCAGTGAAGGTCTCATGGGATTTCAATACAACATATGATAGAGTACAAAAAAAAGTGTTTTATTGCAAAATATAATCTTTGGATGATGATAAAGAAAGATAAAATATTTCATTTTATTGAGCAAGTTTTTTAGAACAAGTTTCGTTTGCTCACTTAAAACACAACATGCCATTTCAGCAGTTTCTGAACCTTTCAGTAAATGTGCACGCTGACTTTTGAACCTTTGCTCCCAGTAAGCGGTGAACTATGAAGTGAGGATAAGATTATTTTTGCCCCAATTTCACCCAATATTGCAATCTCATCCTCAGTACAAGTAATGAGTGAGTACTATATAGCTTGTCCACTGAACATCGCTGCTTGGCACGGCTCAGCAGAGCACAGCTCAGCAGTTTCTGTTTTTCTGTTTTTATTGCCAAGTGTGCCACACTGTAGCCACATACCTGTTCTGAATATATTTTCTCTTCTTCCTCAGGAACAGTATGTTCAAATCTGGGACATTGTGCAGTTGGAAACAGTTCAGACAAGTGACTGATCAAAAGCAGTCCTAACAGAGAAAAAGTTTTCTACCTTCATTAACAGTGTAACGACTGCGTGCTAAAGTTACTTTCTTTTATTAAACATACGTTTTCTGTCACAACTGTATCGTACAAGTTAATGTTTTCAAATTCCTTTTAACTCTCTTTGCTCCCTACATAGGTTATACCACAATGTCACTGAAACCCTAACTAGTGCCCTGCATACATGGTAGAATTCCAAGTGCATCTGTGAGCCATCCATACAAAATGCACAATTCATTTTAATGACTGACAAAGTTTGCAGTCTACATTCAGAGACATCCAGTCTTCTTTCTTCTTTCTGTTTTTTGCTAATAGTAAAGGATTGGCACATGTGGCTGTGATTGGGTTGTTCGCTGCCATTAAAACAAACTCCGTTTCCCGTGTTCAATAGTTTTGTTGGGGTTTTTTCGTCATTTTTAGATTTCATGCAGTATTTTGATAATCGTGCTGACAACATCCAGAGAACTCCTCTTGGCTTCACTGGTAATTTTATGAGACAGGAAAACAAACACAGGCCATTGGCCACGATGTGTACAGTCCTGAGTTCAGATTAGGTACCGAGCCATGCCAAGTGGAAAAGCACTACTCTTCTCCCAGGGAAAAAAAAAAAAGCCAAAAAAACTGAGACGGTCAAAAATGAAATATGCAAATCCCAGCCCTGGAACTTCCCTAGTTCCCTTCATGTGAACTTTTATTGCCGTGCACACCCCACCTGCTCTATTTATTCACCTTTTTGCACCCAAAAAGGAAAATTCAGTATGTGTTTCCGTCCAGAATGCTGCTTTATGGATCCAGCTCAGCTCTTCCGGAGAGGATGAGGGTCATTTGCTGATCCGGGACCTGCTCCTGCTGGCACAAGCCCATGGCCTGGCACAAGTAGGCTGCCAAGATGTGCTTACACTGAAAAAAGACATGTCTGTTAGAAAACACACTGGAAAAAAACAACGTAATAAAGTTTTTTAACCCATTTATTGTTAGACTTACATGGAGTTTCATACAAGTCATACAAGTCCCTGATACTATAGAAATAGTAATGTATAAGAACGAGCTTTTTGCTGTCAAAAAGAGAATATGTAGCATTATTTTATTAATCGTATGACTAATTTCAAACATTTGCTCAAATTTAGCTGGTGTTACTGCATTTACTCATCAGTACACGAGTGAAAACAGCTGACCTTGGTGATTCACAAATCACGCTTTCATGGGTGGAGCTTGCATTATTCTAGTGTGTGAGGCCTTCTGAAACGAGGGCATTGCTAGATCTCTAGAGTTTATATCACCACACTGATATTCTTTCATTTATCCATTGGGGTTGGGTTTCCATAGTTGGTATAATTTTTTTTTTTTCTTTTACAGAAATAAGCCATAGACGGCACCTGAGGCCACATCTAATGGGTAACAAAATATTGCTTCTTCAATTGGTTATAACACACGGCTCCTTCAGCCTTAGTTTTCATGGAATCCAAAAACCCAGGAACCAAACACCGCAAAGATTGATGCTCTGCAACGAAACCGATCTTTTCCTGCAAGGCAGAAATGAGGATTATAACCAAGTTAGCGATCTACTTTAGCAGTTTTATCAGGCTTGCAACAATTGTACGTGCATACTGCTATAAGGCTGGTCTTACACTGTAATGAATTTGATATGCCAATTTGGGTTTCTTAAGAATCAGGAAGTGTGAGAAGAGCTATTATATCTGGGGAAAATATTCCTTATATTATATTCCCAGAACTCTAATACACTAGACAATTTCAGAGGAATTTTGTGTTTAAAGGTTCAGCTGAGTAATGAGCGTGTGTCAACAGAACAAGACGTGGCCATGCTTTCATCCGCCAGTCTGAATCACATTTTTATTTTAACTGGAGTGTTAATGATTTGGAAAATGTCACCTGGTCTTTTTCCAGTTTCAGTGAGTCTGTGCCCACTGTAACCTCAGATTACTGCTCTTGGCTGACAGGAGTGGAATTAGATGGGGTCTTCTGCTGTTGTAGCCCATCTGCCTGGGAGATGGTTTTCTGCTCATCACGGTTGTACAGAGTGCTTATCTGAGTTGCCGCAGCCATCCTGTCAGCTCAAACCAATCTGACCACTCTCCTCTGACCTCTCTCATCAACAAAGTGTTTCTGCCCACGTAACTGCCTCTGGTGGTTTTTCGTATCATTCTGTGTAAACTCTAAAGAAAATCTCAGCAGCAGCAACCATGCCATGGTCAAAGTCATCGAGGTCACATTTTTCCCCATTCTGATGTTTGATTTGCTCTTGTCCTGTATCTGCATGATTTTATGCATTGTGCTGTGCAGATGTACTGGTGTTCCTAATAAAATGGCATGTGAGGGTATAAATAGTATGTTGAAGTGGGAACTGAAGAGTCTGGTTTCAGAAATCCTTCTCTTTTTTAATTCTAAAGAGAAATGCTTCACCTCCACCAGCCATTATTCCAGCACAACAGCTGTGTGTGTGTTACATCTGTTGGGACCACTACAGTCTGCTTCCCACACATCTACACACACACACACACACACACACACACAGACAGCAGACGTGGCTTTAGGCCTGATGAGAATTTCAGACCAAGCATTTCTGTTTTTAAGCCCCGTTTTGTTTTCACTGCAGGTCAAAGAGTCAGGAAGAAGAAGTGGGATGTAAATTTGTCACACGAAATACCAGTTTTACCACAAACCTGTTTCTGCTACAGCATTATGAAAACATAAAAGTCAGTGTTTATCTTTTTTTTTTTTTTTTTGTTTGGATTTAAGGCTGTAATGGTAAACGTGCTCTTTTGGACTTGTGTTCTCACACAGACTGACTAATTTTAGCCCCTGGGTCTCTCAGGGGCTTCTCAGGCCAGGCTGATTAAAATGTTATTCTGTGGTGAAAGACATGGAGATCTCCCCTTGAATCCAGGCCTCATGATCAAAGAGCATATTTCCAGAGGACATCACAAAGTACAAAAAAAAAAAAGAGTATCATCTGAGAGACTTCAGGCTATAGTGGGAAGTCATGAAATGACTGTGAAAAAGAAGGAAAAAAAAAAACCCATTGCACTGCCTAAAGTGCATTCTTTCTGAATAAGGTCTCACAGGCTTTACATGCAAGGATTTGCATTAATCTGAATGAATTCATTCCTTCAGTGTTAACTGAACCGTGTCTTGCCTTGAATAATGTCAATCAAAAGATACTCAGTTTCCTAACAGAACAAAAAGCAAGATGAATTTGTGCTTTCAAATTTTGGTTAAATATTTTATCCACCTCTATCCAAAATCTCAATTATTTTAAAGATGACTCATATGACCTTCTTTCTTTTATTTCCATACAGGTCCGGGTTTTTTTCTGGATACAGTGTGCATGGCATAAACACACATATGCATAAGACATTGGGAAAATTCACCTGAATCGATTTAACTGAATACTAAGTAGATTATCCACCTTGTTTGCTTTATTTGTGTACATGAATGTTTTTGTTCCAATTAAACTATTAGTCGGAATTTTAACACGATTGCTAAGCTGCACGTAATCATAGCTAGTGATCTTTGACCTAGTGTCACTTAATGTGTGGTTCCTATCTGTGTAAAAGACTGTATAATGAAAGAAGAAATACAGGGTTGGAAAAAAACAGACATGTACTCACCACCAGACTTTCATTTCTCCTAAGCACAGAGAAAGAGAAGGCTGGACAGGGGCAATAATGACATGATGTGTAGCAAGTGTACAGACGTCCTGATCCACCCAGTACCTGTTTGAGACAGAGATGATGAACTGAGTTTTCCTGAACTGAAATCTGTTTCTCTTGCATGTATCTCAACCAGACGTAATGTTAGGTAAATAGCCAAGTTAAGTAAAGTATTATTGGATTGATTACAGACTGAATTGATTAGGATCATGAAACACACACAGAGGAAAGTGTGTCTTCCACATACATGAACTCACAGAAGCTCATGACTGGCTAGTGCTGCTCTGATTGACAGGAGAGAGTGAGTGAGTATGACATCCCTCCCACCCTGAGAGAATGGCCAATTTTGCTTTCTTGGTTCCCAGCCATGGACAATTATGGCATTGTCGGGATTCAAACTCCCTGAGCTTGCGATGCTTTCTTTTGTGGCACTCAGGAGCTCTTGTTTATTTATTTACTTACTTACTTATTAAAAAAAAACACCAGACTGACTGTTTTTACCAGTGCATTTGTTAAACTGGCTCCTTATTTAGCCAGCATGATCCTTGCAGGAAGATAGCCAAGACAAGGTTAAAAAAATAAATAAAAATATTCCCATGAAACATATTTATGGTTTCCTGCACTATAGGTGATGTAGTACGTTACAGGAAAAAAAAGGGGGGGGGGGATTTTTTTTTTTTGGGCTGTTTGCCAGGATTCATCCCCTGCAACAACCAACAGGTTTTCCCCAACCACCACACATATAGTACCATATATACATATGTGTATCTATCTATTAATCTATTGAACTATATATAAACCATAATAATTTCAAGCTGCGCTGTTACATAGAAGAGAGAAGACCACGTGGTTTATATAGACTGTCATCTGGATCCCAAGAACACTGCGTCCAACTGAAACACAAACCACCCAAATACCACAGCTGACAAAGACATGAAACCAAACCTGTGCTTATTCACTGCCTTGCAGAACACAAGCCCTCCAGCACTTTGTGAGACTTTGGGGTGTGTGTGTGTGTGTGTGTGTTATACTGTACAGCACTTCCACAACGCAGTCAGGGAAGCACAGCAGCTGATCAAATACGTCTAAGATGCAATCTCATACAGTTCTCACTGTAGACGGGAACTGAAAGCTTACAAGACCTCAGCCGCTCCCTTAAGGGCCATGTGTAGCACGAGGCTCATAATTCAGTAATGACAGAAAAACATAAAGTATAATGTGCATCTGCAAGCGAAACATGTTTCAAATAAAATGTTGTGTGTTGGTAACAGGATCATAAAGCAAATATAGCCAACAGAACATAAAACACTACATAATTGCATGAAGTGACATAGCTGTCAACGTAAAATAAGACCTGAAATGGATATGAACAGGCCTACAATGCATTCTCATTTTCCATAATTTTGTCAACAAAACCTCTAGATGACCCAAGCAGGCTTTTAAGCTCACCGAGCGGTAAAATCACCAAAGCACTGATGGATAGTTCGGCTTTTAAATTACACAAAAAAAAAATTTTTTTCTAAAAAAAAAAAAAAAAAAAAAAAAAAAAAAAAAAAAAAAAAAAAAAAAAAAAAAAAAAGTACTCTTGATAGCTGTGAAAAAAACAATAACATAAACCATAAATTCTAACAGAATCAACATCAAGTAAAGTTCCAGTACTGAGCACGTCATGCGTTTATAAATTATTAATCAGCACTATCTGCAAAGCAAATGCAGCTCTGACATGAACACACTCCATTATCCAGCCAAACACTGTCAAGTTCACTAGCCATGTTAAATTACCTCCTCCACTGCCTCTACCAAAAAAAAAAAAATCTAAGATGAAAAAAACCTCCACTCTGTCAAAAGCGACACTTCGTTGTAGGTGATTCACTGGTGGAGTAATTGGAACTGTGGAGAGGGAAGAGTCTTCATTCATACGTGACTGAAAGAGGTGATAAACCAGGGTTAGCTGTTAACTCGAAGTCGCTTCATGGTCAACAGTGCACAAAGATTTAACACAAAGTCCACGAAAGCACACTCTAATCGAGCTACTTTAATTCACATGATGAATTTCCAAAACATTCCTATCATCAATCCTATTTTTCTATTTAAATAAAATTATACCACAGCTAGGGCTGCACAATATATCGAAATTTCGCAAATGTTCATATCGCGGTATGCATATTGCAAGGGCTTGCGATAACAGAATGATTTTAAAACTTCAAAAAGTTATGAAAAATTTTACGGCGACGCAGATAGCAGAGCATGCTTTCTTTTCCTCAAAAGAACATGAAACCTAAGTTTGTATGTTTGTATGTCATTTTCAGTTTTTAAATATATTTTTTATATATATATATATATATATGTATATATATATAATTTAAATTGATTTTACACACTTATAGAATTATCGTACTGCATATCACATTATTTAACAAGTTATCGCATATCGCATTTTTCTTCATTGTTGTACAGCCCTAACCACAGCACTGTTGAATTCTCGATTCTGATTGGTCAGAAGTTGATTCATTTTCAGCAGCTCTGACAGTAGTTTTGGCTGCAAGACAAATCGCAGGTTTATATTAATATGCTTGTTTTAATGTTATCGTTTCTATAGCAACAACTTTCACAGGTAATTCAGGTAAACAGATTTAAAAAAAAAAAAAAAAAAAACGTACGTAATAGATGACATGGTGAAGTCGTAGCATTTTTGGAAGGATCCAGTGTTAGCACTTTGTAAAACCCAGAAGAAAAGCAGTAATTTTTAAGTTTTCCAACACAGGAAAGTCTTCAGGACTGAGCAGACCTGCCAACATTTACGCATTATCGGTATGAGCTCTGCATTTTGACATCAAAGTACGCTGGTACGAGTTATCATCCAAAAATATGCCAAAAGAGCAGGCTTCTTTTTTTTTCTCTAATAAAAGGGCAGATATGTCAATCAAGCCATGAATCTGAAATGACTGACAGCTGCATAGCAGTTTTGAACTCTGTAATATGAACTGAAACTCACAGTATGCCTGCCGAGTTTCCCTCTTGAATCAGCACTTGCTTTTCTCTCACTGTAAATGGGCGGAGGTGTTAAGTTCATTTCCTTGAAATTAAATCTATCAGTAATCCTTTATTGAGCTAACAACAGACAAGTATATAATTAATATCGATTCCTATACAGATTCTTGTCTTGACGTTAGTGTTAAATAAGTGCATTATTTTTGTATAACAGCATGGTTTGGAGTGTGTTATTCCACTTATACCACAGCGATTTGCAGAGATTACAATGTACAATTTATTAACACGTTCTACACGTTAACGGTTTATATTTAGATTTAATGTTGTGAAACATCTGAGACACAAGTTAGTTCCTGTTCTCACTTGTTATAGGTGCGATAAACAGTCACTCTTTCACCAGTCTCTCTCTCTCTCTGCCTACAACAGACTCCCTCCATAAATGTTAAACAAAAAAACTTCACCACATCAACGATTCATGTGAATAAGCTGTTACTATAGAAACAATAATGCATTAGTCATTCATGTTACAGCCGGAACTACTGTCGAGCCGTGCTGTTGTACAAAAATAACGCACACCTTCTGACCAATCAGATTCGAGCATTCAACCGTGCCGTGGTATAAAACATTTTATAACATTAAATTTCATTTATCATTCATTAATAAATCTTGGTAAAATGAACTTCTTATTTTCTTATCACAGCATGTTTTATTCCTGACATACACATGAAACTGAATTAAAGCTTCATGTAAAATTGGGTTTTGAGAGCTTTTTTTTTTCCACTCCCCCGTCTACACAACAACTGGCACATGGCCACAACCTTCTAAAGACAGCATTTCACCACTTCAACAGGTTGTGTGTTGAGATGCCCTCCTGCTAAACCACTTCCCTTCCTTTCACTTATACCTCTTCCTGTTTTAGTGTGCAGAAATGTTTCCATCTCTGAAACTTTTTAAATCCACCTTCACCTTGTGAAAACTCAGTAAGCAAAAGGAGGAAAGTTGCCATCGACTACTGTTCTGCTAATATTCTGAAGCGTGGCAAGAACAGGAAGTAGGTATCCGTCAAACTATCTGTTGTAGGTGTAGCTGCCAAACACTAAAGTATATTTATCACGGGTGCTCGCTCTATTATTCTGACATGTCTATTTAACAAAGTTTATGGTTTTAGAGTTATCCATGGACAGACAAACACGTATTTGCTAAACAGATTCGTCTGTGTTCCTTTTACCGTTTATTATACCTATATCAACATTTTCTTTGTAAGTATGCTAACCTTTCTACCACAGCCAATCATGAAACCACTATTTAGACATTCAGGTTGGTCCAAATTTAAAATCTGGATAAAAAACTACCGAAGAGAAACTCTACTACTGTGTGGACTTTAATCATAAAGGTATCCTGTAACAGTCTCTATCCACAAACACTCGTGCCTCGTCTTGGCCTTGCTCCAGCAGCTGGGAGGGCATTCCACATGAATCAATTACATCTCACTGTGATAAAAACATGCTCCAGGCCTGAAAGTGAACTTGGCTTTATTCCTACCATGCAGAAATATACTTGGCACCCTCATGGGAGCTTTTAAAAAAAGGGACTCCAGCAAAGTCGACCTTATAGAGGGGCGACAAATAATCCATCATCAGACAGTGCAAATGCCCTGATCGTCCTCATGGGAGAGTCTCGCTGTGGGTCTGTGGGAAGTTGCAGGACTTACGCAGCAGGGATTCAGCCAGTTTGCTATAAGGGACGGGATCATGGCGATTTCTCAGTCTCTCCAAACCAAATGAATCAGCTTTGTTTCACTGCCATATAATTCAGATTCCATTCTGGTACCACAATGGGGAAAATATCGCCCTCCATAAAATTGTTATTGGTCCCATTTAGCATTTCCTTTTTCTGTGCACTGAGCATCTTCGTCAGCGAGCATGACTAAAGGATGTGAGGCAATGCGAGGACTACGTCAATGCAGAGGGGCCTATATAAAAGAAAGCAGCATTTATGAGGAACAAGAAGATAGAATTTCTTCGATTGCTATATTTGTACTCATTTGCAACTCAACACAAAGAAGATGACAGGGTTAGTGGTAACATGTTTTCAGCCCAACACAATCAAACACAGCAGAAAGCAACTCCAACAAAGACATTCATAAACCACATCTGATTCTTCTACACAAGACAGAAAGAGAGAGAGAGAGAGAGAGAGAGAGAGAGAGAGACATGATTGCCAAGCAACTGATCCAGACGTCATATCTCACGTGTGTTATAAATCAAAAAAAGTTATAATGTAACCCTCAAAAACCTGCCAGATCTGTAAAACACCTGACGTGAAGGTTTAATATGAAAACAACAACCTGCACAAACAGGATTTTCAGAAACGTTCTCCCACTTTTACCACAACACTCACTACAAGCGAATATTCCAAAGTTGCAAGTGATTGGAAATTGCACTTGACTGGAGATGTTTAGGGTAAAGCTTACACAAGAGGTGTAATACAAAAGCACTTTACATCACATTATAGAAGAAAAGAGGGACAGAGATAAGCCCTACCATCTGCTACCAATATAAACACAAATTCCTTTATGTGATTGAAACGAACCTAGAATCTACATTAGTAGCAGTAGAAAAGCTTTAAAGAGGATGGATGTGCAAAAAATGGGCAAGTCTTGTTCCTGAAAGTACCAGCAATGCCGAGTGAAATTTACAATCTAAACAAATCAACTAAAAGTTCAGAAAAGCTCAAGAGAACTGAAACATCAGTCCTTGAAAAGATGGGATGTGATTGAAAAAGTGAAAAGATGTGAGATGTCACAGTTGCCACAGATATGTGTGTGTGAACTTTACAGGATATTTCTTTCACTCAGCTTCAGTGAGCTCAGAGATCAGTGACCCTGGTGTTTCCTCATCCTGTGTACTGTTCATGATGTGTGGCAGAGCAAAGCTGCAGAGGGTCTGAAGCCTGCATGCAAAATCAAACCAAGACACTAATATTACCTCATGTGAGCATAACTGAACCTTTAAACATGTTGGATGATGTGATATCCTACATTAATACCACACTCGAGCCTATACAAAAGCATCCTATGGTCCTAAGAAGCACGTCTTTTTCAATTCTCACAGCTCAAACTTTGGCATTTAAACAGTATCTTTTTTTAAAAGAGAGTGTGAGGATGGCCGATCTGAGCAAACAGCAGTATCGGCATGCGGGGTTATTAAAAATGAATGCAAGGTGCTGTGAATTTGCAGTGACGAGCACTTCAGTTCTGCGAGCACTGAGCACTGAGACACGCGCGTTTCCTTTACCATCGCTCACTACTGTCTACACTTTGTTCACGACTCAAGTTCATTAAAGTAAAAGAGCCATGGATTAAAGTTTAAAAAACGAGTGTAAACACTGGAAAGTTAAAAAAATATATATCATGGCCATCACCCCGTTGCATCAAACAGATATAAAATACAGGCTGAAGAAGCAGATCACTTTTTTCTTTGTTTTCAAATGCAACAAGATGTAACACACAAGAGACAATTAAAAAATAAACTAATAAAAGGAGCGATAAATTAAATGGTATTATACCATAGCATAGTTAAATGCTCGAATCTGATTGGTCAGAAGGTCTGCATTTTTTTCACATAACAGCACAGCTCAGACAGTAGTTCCGTCTGCAAAATGAATAGCAGATGCTCCACATCATCTAAGACTAATAATAAACGTATTTTAAAAAAAATAAACTTGTTTAACAAAGTAAAATATATAATCATTGATGTGGTGAGGTTTTTTTCTTTAGGAGACATTTATAATATTTATGGAAGGAGTCTCAAGTGTTAGCGCTTTGTAAGTGTCATGGTGCTTTGCGAAGTTTATCAGCACAGAAAAGTCTTCAGGACAGAGGAGTTTACACTTTCTGGTTTCTCAATAAAATGACAAGATTCATTTTTTGTGAGGTTTTTTTTTTGAGCGAGAGAGAGAGAAAGAGGCTGGTGACGGAATGACATGTTATAGCTACGATTAAACAAGGTGAGAACAGGAACTAATTTGTCTCTCGGACGTTTCACAACATTAAATCTAACTATAAACCGTTAAAATACACGACGTGGCGTCCATTAAGAAATTGTAATTGCTGGAAAATTGCTATGGTAAAAGCAGAATAACACACTCCAGACCATACTGTTATATGAAAATAATAGCGGCACTCCACTTGCGCGTTGTGTCTCATCACACCCCTCAGCATGCATTATTTTCAAATAACAGCACAGTCTGTTGTGTGTTATTCCTTACTTGATACTAGTGACACTATAATAATACCTGTATTGATCAACATGTCCCTATTTGAAGAGCGATATATTTTCACCTGACTTCTCTCCATTTCCTCATCCACCTCCTTAACAGCCGATGGTGTAACATGGCCACCTCATTAGTCAATTGAAAAGATCAGCACAGAACCTGAAAGCAGCCAGCGTGACAAACACCAGGTATTATCTGCCAGAAGCCAAAGGCCAGCTAATTCATTAATGTCAGTGAGCTAACGGACTTAAATGATGTGTTGCTGCCGGTTAGAGATGCTCACCCTTACATGGGAAACTGAGGAAGGTCTTTAAAGACTAATGCTGAGGAAAGCTTTTAAAGCATTAAAGCTCAGCACGTGGCCTTATTTTCGACATGCTTTTTCTCACGTCCGCAACCAAATCAGGCACTGATAAAAGGAAGTAGTTTCTGATTCAGCTGAATTTGGCTAATTAATTCCTGACTCTGATTCGGGTGAAATACTGCTTTCCTGCTTTGGGCAATTTAACATGGAGAATGGGCTCTTGGGATATGGCTTCCTCTAAAATTCTGGCCTGATGTCTGAATGAAGGAACACAAAGTCCATCTTGTCTAATAAATATTACGGTTAGTGAGCATTAGCAGACATTGGAGAATGAGACCATATTGAAAATCTGAGAATTTTTCTCACTCAAAATTAGACAAAGATTTTTACAAATTTAAAACACAGAAAGGAAATGTTTAATATCTTGAATATTCAATATATTTAAAATTTAGGCAAACTTGTGATACTGACCATATTGTACAAAAGGTTACCCTTTCCCTTGAGTCATATCTCTTCCGTTGAAGCATGTGTTCAGACAACACTCAGATGGACTTGATCTAACGTGGATTGTAAGTTTTTACACAAACTTGTGGAGTCCATCCCAGCTCAAGTGCGTCATTAAAGCAAATGTGGGACGTACCAAGTATTAAGAAATTCTGAAATTCCTATAAAGATTTCCAAGATTCTACTTTTCATTTACATTCCTGCTGAAATCTGATATTTGTAATGAAAAATTTTATATTATAGAGATTTTCACTAGCGGTCTCAGACTTTTGGACCCCACTGTATATCAGTAAAGCTCCCTTCATAGCAACTGCCTTATGAGCCTTATGCCTTCTGTTTCAGAGTCTATGGGCTGCCGTTTGCATCAGGATAACTAGATATTTTGAAAATCTGTCTACATACCACCCTGAAGTAAAAAAAAAAAATTATTTTATAACTTATTGACACAGATAGTGGGTTCGGTTTCATCCACTTTAATATTACACTCACACACAGATGCACACTAACCGACAAAGTAGGAAGAAACATGTCTAAATTAGAGACTACAGAGTCAGGAAACAGAAGTGTGGGTATGTGCTCATGCTTTCATGTCTTAGTTGAAAAGAGCAACAATGAGATAACTGTGCTTTACACCACAGAGACTGAAGAAACATAATCCAAGATTAAGTAACATCATCCGCAATTCAGGTAACATAATTAATACAGGCATGAACCTCTACTAGACTGATCGAGGGTGCTTTTTTTTTTATTTAATTTGACACATAGTACGTTTTATTTGCTCATATTTACGTCATCACTTACGTTACAGCAGCTTTAAATAGTAGTTCCCTCACCCGCCTCTATTTTTATTTCTCTCATGAAGTTATTAAGGCAAAATAAATGCATGTGTTCTTTCCTGAAAGCAGTGACTTCAGATACTTCTGCTATATCTTTGCTAATTAACACATTTTTATTTCTACTCTGTTTATTATTAGGCTTAGCTTATGTGCATAGTCACTTCATTGCAGTTTTTATTGCTTATGTAAGCTAGCTTGACAATACCAAATAAAACGAAAAAAAAAAACCTTCGTGAAACATGACGTTTTAGTCAAACACCAATGTTCAGCTTTCAACATTGCAGCACTTCCTACGGTTCTGGTATCTGTTTGCTAGTCAGCATTGACTTGTGAGATTTGGCTAGTCATAAACTAAAAGGTCATCCACGTCACACCACACAGATATCTATTATTGATACTATTCAATATATCATTATATCAGTGCATCATACCAGCAACTTCCTCCTTTTATCTCTACTGTGGACTAGAAGTTAGGAAACTTTATTAGGGCAAGTTGAGGACCTTGAACACAGAGATGAGAAGTGTACCAGACTCTGGAGTTCATAGCCCAGTTGAGTACTATAACAGAGAGACAATATTCAAACAGACATGAAAATGTGCTCTGTATGTTTACTTTATGATTGTAGTGAATACAAATATCCCCATTTTCCACCAGAATCACCCATCGAGTCAATCGTCTATTGCTACAGGGTATGACATTTCAGATGATCTAAACCTACTCTATAGAACTAAAAATAATGTTTTTTTTCTTCCATCATACCCAAGCAAAGAGAAATATATTAAAGGTAAGTAGCTTCATCTTCTCATCTAACAGCATCCCATCAACCTCCAGCATGATCAACCACAATCAACATTCAGCCAAAACGTGCCTATAGCCTCTAATTTTCACGTTCATGTGAAGGTCAGAGTGAAATAAAGGGTACAGGCAGAGGGCAGTGGGAATGCAATGAGATTGGGATGTGGGCACAGCTGCATGCTGGCCCAGGGGCAGCTTGTTATTAGGCTCACTGATCCTCATACAGGATGACAAGTGAAATGAGATATTAATGAAATCTCTTCCTCTCAGAGTCTGAGACATGAGGGAGGAGAAGTGGCCCTGAATGAGAGGAAACGTGCTATCTGGCTCCCTAAAAATATTCTATTATTCTGAGTGAACGGGACTAAATATAAATACTGTTGGGTACAATGTGGGTCGCGTACACGCTCTGTTTATTAGCTCGCATGCGGTGCAAAGTGCAAAAGCCAAAAGTTAAAGTACTTTTAATTCTCATATCAGAATCTGACAAGTTCATGTGCATTGATTGAATGAAGCATTGAGCAATATTACTGACTGAAAAGTTGACTTCCATGCCCTAAATCTGTCTGGTATGAAAATTCAAATACCCACATTCAAGGTACATTCAAATGTCCGGACATGAGTTGCACATGAGTTGAAAGATAGAACACACAGGCAAAGGCAAGCTCGGCAACACATTTACCACCAAGAGCTAATGTGTGTAAAGCACCGCCATCTACACCTGTTCCTTTCAAATCCAAAATACACTTATTGCAAGCAATTTGAGTTGGAAAGCAGTGCAATAAAAGTAATAGAAATACTGAGACATAGCATGAGCACTGACAGTACTGCTATTAACACAATCTTCAAATTACCTGACCTGTGTCACAGGAAATAATAACAGTCAAAATATTCAAGATAAGCTTTAAATTCCTCTTTTAAATTCATGTGATTTTTCTGAAGACCTAGCACAGAGGAAACTGGATTAGCACTTTACGTCAAAGTTACCCTGCCTTGTGAGGCAACATATAGGTGGAGAGAATAAGAGTTCCCAAATTTCAAAATGCTCATATTTTTAAATACTTTGAAGAAATAAATGTCTTGGATACATGATAAAATTTACACTAAAGAAGCTTCTCCATTACTACACACACAGAAATTTCTTTTAAATGTAGTGTGACAATTATAGGGGTCACGATATAGCTTCTAAATATACATTAAACAGTATTTTATTAACGGCTCAATAACTAATCATATGCTTATTACCACAATATTGGCCTCTGCCCTATAATATTGCAAGGTCACTGAGCTATAAGGCATTACTATGCATTTTTAATAAGCGGAAATAAAAAAAAAAACGCCAGAGCTTCCCAGCTTTAAACGTGTCCTCAGTATAGGTTTAGGGAAGATCACTTCAGCTCCACTTACTCAATGTTATAGTTATGAAATATCTGAAATTTAGAAGGTGACAATGTTGGATTTAGACATGAATTATAATGTTAACAAATAGTGTGGAAATAAGAAATGTGTAATGATGTCTGTGGTATTTTTCCTCTGTAAATATTTACTGAATTACACTTAGAGCCACATTAATCACCAAAAGCTGGTTTCAGAGAACATATTTTTAAAATAAATAATACATTACTTTATATGCACACAAAAAGGGCACATTTTTGTGTCCATGAATCCAGATTCGATAAGTATGCTAACAGGAAATACTCCATGTGAGGGAAGACACCTTGGCCCTGGTGGAGGAGTTTGAATATCTTGGGATCTTATTCACAAGAGATGGACAAAGACAGCTTGAAATCGAAAAAAAATGGATCAGATCAGTGACAGCAGTGTTACAGTCGCTGTACCAGTCTGTGGAGGTGAAGCAAGAGCTCAGTTTTCAAACAAATCTGTCTGTTTACCAGTCAACCTACTTCCCTACTCTTATTCTTTTGTTAACTACCAACTTACCTCTAGTCACAAACTGTTGGTAGTTAATAAAAGAATAAGAGTACAGGGGGTGGAAATGAGGTTCCTCCTCAGGGTTGCTCCTCAGGTTGATTCAAGAGGAAGCAGTTGAGGTGGCTTGGGAACCTCACAAGGATGCCCCCTGGTCAGTTCACACTAGAGCTGTATCAGGCACGTCCCACTGGATGGAGACCCCTGGGTAGACCCAGGACCCGCTGGAGAGATTATATCTCACAGTTGGCTTGGAAATGTCTCAAATTTAATTGCCCGTATTAAGAATTCACTCATAAAAGACATGTCGTAGGGAGACTTTAACTCTATTAATACACACTCATTTCTACTGCTTTGAAAGGCAAATCCATGACTGTACAGTACTGTTTGCTTAATCCAAATCTAATTAAAGGCTAATAGCTAATATTTAACTAAGCCTCGCTAACTGACCAAGTAGGCAACCTTTAATTAAAAACTAGCTGATCTGGCTAGACAGAGATTATTTTATATCAACATAAGGATTTGAAAGAAATCCAAATTTACATACATGTTAAAGTAAGATGGTCATTATCTTATTGCAACAGTTACCAAATTATTGATGTGATCATGTAAACAGAATAATACAATATCTTAATTTGGGTCAAACCCATTATCAGGTTACTACCAAGCTCAAATTGTTGTTGATGTGGCTGGTTTGGTTTGGTTCTCACTGGTCAGAACAGTCCAGTCAGAAATGTGAGTCAGAGAGACAAGTTCCCACTTCTGATCATTTGTATTTGTGTCTAAACATTACATTTCTATTTACATACAGAGTCAGGAAATATCATTTCCAGAATATAACCTTATATTCAGCTATATGTGACACACATATACATAGCAGGGCCATCTGGTCTGTCCAAAATGGCATCTCTCAGTTTACTGATGGTTATCTTACCTAAAAAGATGCCGAATTTGTCCTGCAGGGACCCCACTGGCCACTGTGCCTTTGTTTATGGCTTCATTTGAATTTTAATCCTGATAGATTTCCCCAAGAAGGGGAAGTGTAGACCAAGTATGGCCTTTATCTCATGTTGTAAAACAGTGCACGTCTGGTCCTCATTTGGTTATCCTAGTCAATGGTACCATAGGAACCTCAAAGTACACTCATGGGAATAAAAAGATTGAGACTCCTACGTTCTAGGAGACAGATCTTCTGCAAGCTGAGAGAGAGAGACTTCCATTGATTTCAGTCACCATCTCTCTATCATTCCGCCTACATTCTATGCTCATGCCTGATCTGTTCATTTCACTGGTCTTGCAAATTTTCCTTATATATTGCATATAAAAATATACCTTTTTTGTATATTGCATAATAACCTTGTGTAACATATTTCTTCCTAAGCACCAAGTTGTGCTGCTAGACTTCTTTAAATGTACGTCTAACAAACAACTATAAGGCTGCTGTTTGCATGTTTAAAAGAAACTGCTGAGCTAGCACAGTAATTGTTTCATATGATACATGCTTAGTACTAAAAGCTTCTGAGACTGGGTTATAGAATAAATGCTTAAAGATTATTGAAGTGAAAAGACGTAAACATAACTTCTGCAGCAAACTATTTAAAGAATAACATTTTACTGCAAAGGTTAAAAACAGTAACTGTGGCATGTGCAAAACTTTGGAAGTCAGTAACACCCCCTTTGGCAGATATCACAGCTAGCAAAAACTTATATAGCCAGCTAGGAGTCTTTCTATTCTAGTTTAATGAATTTTCACCCACTCATCCTTGCAGAATGTTTCCAGTTCTGAGATATTATTGGTCTTGAATGCATAGCATGTTTAAAATCTACCTACATATTTGCAGTGATGTTCAAGTCAGGGGGATTTTTAGGGGATATTCCTAAAGTCTCAGCTTGCATTTCTTGAGGTAGTTCATAGTGGATTTTGAGGTATATTTAGATCATTGTCCTGCCCAAGCCAATCGCTTTTCAGCTTCAGTTTCTTGACTGACTGGGTCATACTTGCATCCATAATTCGTTGATATTTACTGGAAACCATTCTTCCATCTATCCGTGCAATGCTGCCAGGACCACTGGCTGCCACACAACCCCAAAGCATAAGAGATCCGCCCCCATGCTTAACAGTTGGCAAGGTGTTCTTTTCATCAGAAGCTTCTCCAAACATACCTTTGGTGATTGTGTCCAAAGAGTTCAATTTTTATTTCATCAGTCCACGGCACTTGTTTCCAAAATGGCTCTGGCACTTTTAGGTCACAGGAGAGCTTTCCTTCTGATGACTCCTCCATGCAGTAGCACAGTGTACCACAACTCCTGTGTCAGCTAAACCATCCTGCAGGTCCTTAGTGTCATATGGGGGTTTTGCTTTACCTTTCTGTCCAGCATACTGGAAGTTGCATCTGAAAGGTGTCTTGGTCTTCTAGATCTTGTCTTGGCTAACACAGTTTTCCTTAACTGCCATTAAATGACATTTCAAACAATGGAAAGTGTGAGCCACAAGCACTTTAATATCTTTTTATAGACTTCCCCTGCTTCATAGGCATCAATTAGCTTCATTTTCAGATTTTCAGTCAGCTGCTTAGAGGAGCTTGTGGTTGTTGAGTTTTAGCACAAGGTTAGTAGAATCAGAATTTATTACACTCTGGAATTGTTATGCCTAATGGCAAATCTTGACCTGCCTACCGAGTCCTAATGGGTCAATTAAGGCCTAGTTAATTAAGTTCTGAGACTTTACAACTGGAAGGGTGTCCAAACTTGCCAGAATTATGATTTTTTTTTTTCCCTACTGTTTAAGTTAATCAAATATAAAGTAACTTTGCATCAACGTTTGGAGATAAAACATGTAATTCAGCCAGGGATGCATAAACATTTGCATACATCTCTATATTAACCTTATAAATTGCAATCAGATCATTTAGTTACATGAAAATTATAAAATGGGGCCAAATATTTACTTAATAAAATTAACACACCTATTTCCAACATTGGTGTTAAGTTAGCGGAGACTTTACTTCAGCATTTCTATCACTATAGCATGTATTACATAGAGAATTGTAATACTGTGTTTCAATTCTTACAGGATAAAAATTCACAATAAAACATCTGTTGCTAGCTCTTTAAAGAAGCCCCCAAAAAAAGCAAATTCCAGAAATTAGTGCTTTTTTCTGCAGTGAATCATGTTTCTCTTTTACAAACGGTCAGCTTTCACACACTGTTAACACATCTCACGGCTTCTACATGGAATTCCCCATTTTGTTGTGAAATACTACTCAGGAAGGGGGTAAACTGAGGAATTGCACACAGAAACTCTTCGTCAGAGTGTAAATCACTGAGTTATGGATGATTAATCACAGAACTTGGAAGAACCTTAAAATGTTTGTTCAGTGACAGACATCAGATTACTGGCCAACCAAAAGAACTGCACAAAGAATGATCTCTCGTTTTGGCCGATGGGTAAAGGTTTACTTTTAAGATGAACAAAGGAAATTAGATCATTGCATTTCTTATAACAGCCCATTTTTTTCCTCATTTATTGTCTTTTTTTTCCATCTAAAAGTCCATCAGTGGGCGTTTAGCGGAAATTTGTCATACTGACCACTGAATGCCAAGCACAAGAAAGAAAGAGGAGTGGAAAAAAATTGTGGAGGGAGAGGTTTTATATGAACCATTGTGGTCTAAGTGATAATCATGGCAACGATGAGAGGACACACACCCAGTCTCAGTCTCATCCTGCCGGGGTCTAGGGCAAAAAACCTCAGGCTGGTGTAGGGGGAGCCTAGACTAATCAGCATAGGAACAAAAACATAGGATAGACCATAAAAAAAAGTTAAACATTTTTTTAAAGGTTTTTTAAATGTCTGTGAATAGAATAATTTGTTCCATCAACTGTGTTTAATAAAAATGTTTCCATTTTTTCTTCAAATAATAAATAAAATAATTATATATATATATATATATATATATAAAAAACACATGGTAGGCCATAACAAAAAATAAAAATTATGAAAAAAAATTTCATCATCAATTTCAACAATTTATTCCATTAATCGCAAAAGAGACTGGCATGTTTAATAAAAATGAAATCTAAAAATGCAATTAAAGTAGATTTAGTTTTTCTTTTCTTTTGGTTAACCCTACTCTAAGCACCACAGGTGGTGGTTTTTGGTCTATGGAGGTTTATAAAGATAGATAAATAGATAAATAAATAAATAAATAAATCTTTTTGCAAAAAACACATGGCGGTCCACAAAAAAAAAAAATTATTTTTTTTAAAAATCAGTAATTTTTTCAATGTTGTCAAATGTCGGTGAACAGAACAATTTGATCCATCAACTATGAAAGATAAAAAATGAAAAATAAAAATGTAATTAATGATTTTTTTTTGTCCATGGAGATAGTTCCCTGAAGACTATGTAGGATTTAGTCCTGTCATACCTGGAAAACTACTCGGCCACTGGGTGAGGACACACACGTTACAGCGCGCTGATCCACCAGGTCTAATGCCTGCAGAGTGCAGGAGCCGAATATAAACCTCAACCTGACACAGAGAGACAGAAATACAGAGATACATGTATACAGAGACAGGAAATACACTGATACACATAACATCTCTGAAATAAGGATTTCAGACCTCAGCTGTTAAAAAATAAAACATTCTTAACATTATTAGACTTTGCTACAAGAGAACTGTTCATTAACTTGATCTTCACTTGATGAGACGTTGTACGGAGTTTAAGCCGTCTTTCTCTATCCAGGTGAAACAGAAGAAAAATGAAGGGGAAATTATTTTGAAATGATCATACTGTACATACAATGAGTAACTAAACTACAAGATTCATGCCACAATTATTAACCTCAAACCTCATATTGAGAAACTTAATCAAGCTCCAAGCAAACAGGAAGCACCTGAAAACAGAACGGCTGCTTTACTCCTCAGAGAGCTGATTTGCATTCTGGTGGCTTTCAGTTCGACACAGTTAGTGAAAGCTGCTTGCTGAGTAGAATTAGAACAACTCTGACCATAAATGGGAATGTACTTCAACTCGGATCTTTGTGTTCGCCCACAAAGTAAGTTTCACCAAACACCACCAGCACAAAAAAAAAAAAAAACACTTTCATTATGATAAAAGCCAAAAAAGGGCGCAGGCTCTGATATTAACGTAGTCATCTTTTCTTTCCATTAGAGCTAACGACTCGGTTGATCCAACCACAAACCAGTCAGTCTGAGCTAAAAGCCACGACGACTTTTACTGTGGCAGAAAGATGGCACTCTCAAACCAACAAGATTTTCCCATTTGTGCACCTTCTGTCTCTCAATGACCACAAAATGGCACGCAATAACTGCTAGCAGTAATCATGATGTTTGTTTGGCTTAATGTTCCCTTTGGAACTGTAGGATGACTGCTACTGTGGCTTCTCGGGTGCTTTTATTCAGAAAATAACATTTGGAACGAGGCCATGGGTGTTGGGAAGATAAGCAGCCTTAGAAATGCCCTGGTTTTTTAGCTTAATACTGGAACAACTGCATGAAATCAGATAAGATGTGTAGCAGTTCATGTTCAGTGGAATCAAATTAGTGTGGTCGTGATCATGAAAATGGGCATAATTACGTAATTTATCTGGAATGACACAGCGGTCAAAACAACAAGATAAATAGACCCAAAAATTATAACACAAATATATACTCACGCTATTAGGAGCTCATCAGGGACTAGAAGGGGAAAAAAAAGAAAAAAAAAATGATGAGCAATAGTTTATTGACGCAAAAACCTATCTAGGTTTAAAAGCCCATTAGTTTGTTCTAAAGGTGTTTGTAATTAATAATTAAAAATATTTTGGTCGCATTGAAGTAACTTTAGGTAAACATCCAGTGATGAAATACAATTCACTGTCCACTTTAATAGGAACACCTGTACACCTGCTCATTTATGCAGTTATCCAATCAGCCAATCATGCGCCAACAGCACAATGCATAAAATCATGCAGATACAGGTCAAGAGCTTCAGTTAATCTTCACATCTAATATCAACGTATATCTAAAGCATATATATGTTTTAGATACAGCGGAAATAAAAGTATACACAGCCCTGTTAAATTTGCAACCAACAAATTTTTCCTCGCAGAAATGCTCCACATCTATCGAGTTGTGAGAGGGTCTCCTGTGTACAGCCCTCTGCAGATATTCCACAAGTTTTCAATAGGATTTAGATCTGGGCTCTGACTTGGCCATTCCAAAATGCTGATCATCAACATCATCATCTTCTGAAGCCATTCCTTTGTTGATTTGGATTTGTGCTTTGGGTCATTATCATGCTGGAAGGTGTTTTTTTTTTTTTCCTTTTCACCTTCAGCTGTCTAATAGAGGCCTGCAAATACCAATCTGTACAAATACAGATTGGTATTTGTAGCTATCCATGAATCCCTCTATCTTGACTAGAGCCCTAGTCCCAGCTGAAGAGAAGCAGCACCATGGCACGATGCTGCCACCACCATGCTTCACCATGGGTATGGAGTTCAATGGGTGATCAGGTGTCTTTTTTTGTGTCAAACATATCTTTTAGAATTATGCTCAAAAAGTTCTACCTTGAACTCATCAGATCACAAGGCAGGCAGGCAGGCAGGCTTGGATGTTTTCTTTTCATGGGAAAGGGCTTCTAGCCACCCTACCCCATAACCCAGACATGTGAAGAATACAAGAGACTGTTGTCACATGCAGGGAGTTACCAGTACTTGCCAGATATTCCTGCAGCTCCTTTAATGTTGCTGTAGGTCTCTTGACAGCCTCCCTGTTGAGTTTTCATCTTGGCCTTTCGTTAGTTTTAGAGGGACACCTGTTCGTGGTAACTCTGTCAGTGTGGTGCCCCATTTCCTACACTTGTTAATGATGGCCTTTATGGTGTTCAATGGTTTTGGACATTCTTTTTTGCCCCTCTCCTGATCGATACCTTTCGACGGTGAGATCTTGTACATGCTTTGTTAGACCTGTACAGCACTTTGAGCAGTGGACAGTGAGCAAACATGTATGTCACGTAAAAAAACAAACGAATGCAAAGACAGGAAGCCCTCAGGCATTCTGTGACGTTTATATGTGTGCTATAGGTCTTCCTCTGCATGTCCGGTCACATGCTTGTCTCTGTATGCGTGCTCTGTTTTAACCTGTGTTCCCTGCAGCTACATGATTATTTGGTTTTCAGCTCTAAAACTGCATCATGGTCTATTTGACTGCTGTGATTAGCCTTTATAGCCCATATGAGGCTAGAACCAATAGGACCTTTTGTTTTTAGTTGTGTTGATCTTTACGCATCTCTCTAAACCTGTGTGTGTGTGGGTGGTTGTGTGTGTGTTTCATTATGTCTCTCTATCTCTCTGATTGTTCTTCCTACATATATTTTGCTCTTGTTTCTAGTCATTTGGTGATAGTTTTGACTTGTGCCCAAGATTTCGAGGCTTGTTTGTTTGGGGGAGGATGTCATCATTGCAGGTTTTCACAGACCACTTTCTTCCGAATCACAAATTGCCTGCGCAGTTTCGTATCTCTTCTGTATATGTGAGACAAGATGTGTTTACTTAATTGTTTGAGCAGTAGTTCAGGAGAAGGCTTTCAGTCGAGGCTACAAACTTCTATTAAAAAAAAATGTTTTAAAGCTTGTAGACCTGTGCACTTAAATGCATTCCTCATTCCATGTATCTAGTAAGCGATCTGTTTCGTCTGCACACCACAGCATCCCGAACCTCTGTGAAACCTGACGTAGGAAGTAACATGACAAGTTTAGCCAGTCACAATATTTGACACCCAGCTGTGGGAACAGATTGCTTTCTCACACTTTCAGGAAAAAAGGTAATGAACTGTTTCTTTCCTTGTTGCTGGGTTGGTGCTATTACAGGAACTTTTTTTTGTGTGAAAAACTGAATATCGTGTATTGATTTTAAAGTACATAATTGGACCTCCATTCTGAATGACTTGCAAATTAAGCTTTATCATTAACATCATCAACAGAGTCCAAAATTTATTTTGTAGTAAATTTCTGAGCTAAATTTCTGAGCTAAACTTCTTTTGGTTAACAGTTACCTACATTACCCACAATACCTATTGACTAACTTCTGATAGTGGTGCCAGTGGAAATTAGCCCTTGCTTCATCTTTACATAAAAGGAGTGATGCAGTGGCGCTTTAATGCTTTAGTCTGTCCAGCTCTCTCTGCTCAAACAGATCAGCTTCCAAAGCTTCAACTTTCATGCTAATACCATCGTCAACAACATCACGCTTGTCACCTTGTAGATCTCTAGCTAGCCGAGCCGAGTCTCTGCCGTGTCAACTAATGCATTGCATTCTGGAACAGTGACAAGGTTTGCTGTGTCCGATACTTCTACGCTGGATTTCTCATTAGTATGATTGCTGCAAAGAAAAGCTTTTGCTCTTTTATTTTTAACAGCAAAACCTGACCGCTTTCAAATCACTTATGTTTGTGATTGTTTAATATTTTCTCCTATAAAACACCATTATAACTACACTAGCAATAACATCCCCCTGTGACATCAGAGCAGCACCGCTATCTTTTCACAAGAACGACAAATGTATAGCACCGGCCAAAAATATTATCACCAGAATCGCTAAACGCACCACAAATATTTCAATTTAAACATATTTAATGTGTTTCAGGGTGGACTTTTCATTTATGTGTCTCTTATAGGCTAGTTTTTAGAGTTGAGCTTTACATGTTCCACCAACAAAAAAAAAGGTACAATTTAATACCTGGGGAGCTCATCTGAGACCACCGGCTTTGTCACTGGACCAAATATAACACAATCTTGGTGCATACAGCCTGAGGCCTAGAGAAAAAAAAAATGCTGGTGCAGTGCTGCAATGCTTGTACATTTGTCAGCTCCAGTAATAGCTTTCTGCTTGGGTTGAATTCTGCCTCACTAGTACATGACTAATAAAGCATCTGACAAATCAACAGTGCGAGAGCAAATCTCAGCACTGTAATCTCATTATGGCATATGAGCTGGAGAAATGGTAAGAAATTTCCCAAAGACCGTCATGATTAGGGAAGGCCATTTTCTATTTCAGAGCAGTTCAACGTCATTCGCTCTATTTTTAGAGCCACCGTAAGCACTTAAACCATAGGCACGGAAAATACTCGCTTCTGATTGGGTGGAAGTTCAACACTTGCGATAATTTCTTTCAGACCACAGTACTGTTGTATTCTCGAATCTGATTTGTCGGAGAGTCAGGTGTTGAATAAAATGGAGTATTTTGTGACACTGATCAGTTTTAATTTCTGTAGAAGCTGTGGAAATGTTTTCTTTCTTAAAAATAAGAAAGAACACACTGTCATATCTCAACTTTCAATTCAATAGAAACTGTCGCAGCTTTGACTTTCCATTTAAGAGCTAAGATAATAAGTATGCGTAGCATGCAAATATTATCTAGATGAAACTCAAACGTATGCCATGCTGCAGTAATCGCAGGGCTCAGCACGTTTGACTTCCTGTCAAATCGCACACAGAGAGTCAGAGTAGGCCCCTACCTCTCCACAGCTCTTAGACTCAGTTCTGGCTCTCCTCAGGGCTGTGTGCTGAGCCCCCTACTCTATACTGTCTATTCCTATGACTGCACCGCCACACATCCCAGTAATGCTATTAAAAAAAGTCTGGAGGAGATGAGACCGCGTACAGAGATGAGGTCCAGAGGCTAGCAGCATGGTGTACAAAGAACAATCTGGCGCTGAGCACTTCAAAAACTAAAGAACTTATCATTGATTACAGGAAGAAAAAAGCTGATCCACACCCCTATACATAAATGGAGTCTGCGTGGAGAGGGTTTCGAACTTCAGGCTCCTGGGTGTGCATGTGGATGATGACCTCTCCTGGAACATTAACACCACGGCACTGGTAAAGAGGGCACAGCAGCGTCTCCATTTTCTGAGGTTACTGAAGAAGAATAACTTGGATGACAGATTACTGGTGACCTCCTACCAGTGCTCTATTGAAAGTGTACTGAGCTACTGCATTACTGCTTGGTTCTCCAGCTGCTCAACAGCTCAGAAGAAAGCACTCCAAAGGGTCATCTCCACTGCGGAAAAACTAACTGGCCTCTCTCTCCCCTCCCTTGAGGATATTTACAGATCATGCTGCCTCAAAAGAGCTTGCAGCATCCTCAAGGACATCACACATCCTGGTCATCACCTTTTTGAACTGTTGCCCACTGGAAGGCGGTTCAGGACAATAAAATCCAGAACCAACAGACTCAAAAACAGTTTATATGCAAGAGCCATCGTGGCACTAAACATGAACACTAAACATTGTAAATATGGATGTGTATTTTGGATGTGGATGTGTATTATCTGTGTATTGTAGGTGTGGGTGTATTTTTAGCTTAGTTTTATAGTGTTTTAGCTTGGTTGCATTTTATTTATTTTTATTTTTATTTATTTAATTATTTTTAACAGTATTTTTAAGCTATTTGCACTGGCTAAGGATAGCCGTCTAATTTCGTTGTACTGTACATGTGCATTACAATGACAATAAAAGTCTAAGGGTCTATCCGTTTGCCTGTCTGGTGTTTGCATTAATGGATATGTACATTCATAGACACCATAAGCTTCTGGATGTACTCGTTTGATCGCTGTGTCTCCACCTTGTGTCACTTTTAGAAACTGCAATATAGCCATATACAAACACTAATCATGGTGATTTTTGCTTATTAATATTCTGAAGCACTTAAATCAACATGAACTGCCATGGAGATGGCACAGGTCACATGATTTTACTGTACTGTTAGCTAGTTCGGAAATGAAGGATACAATCAAGTGTGCAGGCCTACGCTCATGAAAGAAAATTCACTACCCCAGCATTGTTGAATTCTTGAATCTGATTGGTCAGAAAGTCTTGACTACTTTTCTGTAGACCACCTGTGTGCATTCTCGAATCGCTAGGTATTGATTCATTTTCTGTAACAGCGCTTTGTCAGTAGCTCCAATTCTGTAATCATTAGGGGTGTAATTCGATTCACAATACTGCATTTGTGATTCGATTCAATTCTCTGAAAATTTGAATGAAGAAAAAATACAACTGAAAAGATTCCGTTTTTTATTTCTAAACCATTAACAATACAAAACAATATGCATTTTTGCCTGTATAAAAATAAATAAATAAATCACAAATTACTACGAACAGAGGTTTACATGTTGTAAACAAAATGTAATACAGGTTCACCACATCTTAAAAATAAATACAGTCAGGTCTGGAAGTATTTGGACAATGACAGAGTTTTTCTGATTTTGCCTTTATACACCACCACAATGGATTTGAAATAAAACAATCAAGATATGGTCAAAGTGTAGACTTTAACTTTATTTTAAGAGGTTCCACAAAAATATGGCATTTACCATTTAGGAATTACAGCCATTTTCAACAAAGTACCTCCATTTTCAGGGGCTCAAAGGTATTTGGACAAAGTGACAATTGGAAATATAACCATAATTTTAATACTTGGATGAAAATCCTTTGCAGTCAATGACTGCCTGAAGTCTGGAGCCCATGTTCTCAAAACTCAAATTCTGAGTGTCCTCCCTGAAGATGCATTTTAAGTACTTTGCTTAAAATGGCTGTAACTCCTAAATGGTAAATGCCATATTTTTGTGGAACCTCTTAAAATAAAGCTGAAAGTCTACACTTTGCTCTGTCATTGCCCAAATACTTCCGGACCTAACTGTACATTTTTCCCAAAAATGTAGACAAAGCATTTGCCCTGGAGACTTTGAAAATGAAACATAATGAAACATAATGAGAAGTCATTATGAAGAAATAGCGCTCCAAAGTCGGCTAAAATGCCCAAATTCTGCGGTCTCTGGTTTTCACTTTTTTTTTTTTTTACATTTACGGCATTTGGCAGACGCCCTTATCCAGAGCGACTTACAAAAGTGCTTCGAAGTCTATCAATAAGTACATTCTGATACTGGCTCTCTAGGTCAAAAAATACCATCTATCCAAAAACTCTGTTGGGGAGGTAATAGACAAGCGCTCAGACAATAAAATTGTTTTTTTAAGTGCTAATTTAAGTACTTGAGGGAGAGGTAAGTCTTTAGGCGTGGTTTGAAGACTGCCAAGGGACTGAACAAGCACCTGTGTGGCCTGTGTGGAAAGAAATGGATGAATTCTTCTGATGTTATAAAGGAGAAATCGGCATGTGCGTGTCAGATTAGCAATGTGAGAGGAAAAGGACAGTTGATTGTCCATGGTTACCCCAAGGTTGCGTGCAGTAACCGAAAGCGAGATCAGAGAGTTGTCTAGGGAGATTGCAAGATCCTGAGATGGGGATGAATCAGTTCAGTTTTGCTGCTATTAAATTTCAGCTGATGAGCTGTCATCCATGATGAGATGTCTGCCAGACATGCTGATATCCGAGCAGAAACATGAGTGTCTGAGGGAGGGAAGGAGAGAATGAGTTGAGTGTCATCCGCATAGCAGTGGTATGAAAACCCGTGTGAGGATATGACCGCACCAAGAGATCGAGTATAAAGGGAGAACAGGAGAGGACCAAGTACTGAGCCTTGTGGGACACCAGTGGAGAGTCTGCGGGGAGCAGATGTGGATCCCCTCCATGTCACCTGATATGACCGACCTTCCAGGTAGGAAGCAAACCATTGCCATGCTGCACCACAAATTCCTAGACTCATGAGGGTGTACAAGAGAGCCTTGTGGTTCACTGTGTCAAATAATGCTGAAAGGTCAAGGAGGATGAGGACTGAAGAAGTTTGGCTGATCTAGCCGCATGTAGCTTCTCAGTGACAGCCAAATGGGCAGTCTCTGTGGAGTGTGCCGGTTTGAAGCCAGACTGGTTGGGATCTTGGAGGTTGTTCTGTGACAGATAGAGTGACAGTTGATTGTAGAGATTTCGTTCAAGGGTTTTAGAAAGAAAAGAGAAAAGTGATAACGGTCGGTAGTTGCTGATGTCAGAGGGATCCAGAGTGGGTTTCTTCAGGATGGGAATAACCCTTGCTCTCTTGAATGAGGTTGGTACGTGACCAGATGTTATGGAGCCATTGATAATAGTGCTGATGAAGGGGAGGAGGTCTTGAGAGATGGTCTGGAGCATTGTGGAAGGGATTGGATCCAATGGGCAGGTGGTAGGATTGCAGGACAAGATGATTTGCAGGATCTCTTCTGTTGCTAGTTTAGAAAAATGTGCCAGCAAATGAGAAGGAGAATCCTCAGTGTGTAGTGTAGTGTCTGGCAGATTTTTTCAATCTTCTCATCATAAAAAGTGGCAAAGTCTTCAGCAGTCAGGGAGGATGGAGCAGGAGGAGTCAATGGGTTGAGTAGTGAAGAAAAGATGTTGTGGATCTTGCGAGGATCTTGTGCAGAGGTTTCCAGCTTTTCCTTGCAGAAGGCAGTCTTAGCAGAAGTCACTTCAGATGAGAATTTGGACAGGAGAGCACAGTAAGAGGCAAGCTCTGTGTCGAGTTGCGATTTCTTCCACTTTCTCTCTGCTTGCTGCGTAACACATCCGATAGCCAAGGAACAGGGCAGGAAATCTTCCTGGGTTTAGAAGATAGAGAGCAGAGGAGGTCCATGCATGAGGAAAGTGAGGAGAGGAAAGTGTCTGCGGCTAGCTCCAATGGTAGGGAGGAAAAGGAGTCAGGGTCGGGAAGGGATGATAGGGTGCAGGAAGCTATGGAGGAAGGGGAGATAGAGTGGAGGTTTCTTCAAGTGGGAGAGAAGTAGTGCTGTTGTCTGGTGTTGTTTGAAAGCTACTGAAGAACTCTTTAACTGTTATACGGCCATGTAGCCGTATAATGTATAATGCATGTCAGTTGTTGCAATCCAGAACTATCGGGCTATTGGTCACTTCTGTATATTTTAATTCTATGGGATGCCCAGATTGGGATCTCTGGTGTTCAAACAGTGCAACATGCAAAATTACTAGAATCCTGACATTGCACATTTCCATGTTTCTTGCATCGCAATGCATCATGTCACGATGTATCGTTATACCCCTAGTAAGCACTGATATGGTGAAGCTTTATTTTAAGAAACGTTTATGTAACATTTATGGAAGGAGTCTCAGCTGTTAGCACTTTGTAATAGTAGGTTTTCTGTCATGGGTCTATATAACTTTCCCATTTCTCTGTAACAACGACAAGCTGCTTTTTTTTGTCTTATGAATTTTAAAGAGGCGCTTTACTTATGATGTAAAGGTAAGTATTTTGTGCACGTTTCCACAACATTAAATCAAACTGCAAACTGATAAAAGATATTAAGTGTTGTTCTTTAATAATTTTTTTTAAAATGTCATAGTCGGTAAATTTCTGTGATATAAGAGAAATAAAACACTTTGGGATGTAATCAGTGGGGTGGTAATAGTAACTCTGCTTCGCATCACACAACCTCTTCATTGATTATTTTTCTACAGCAGCATGCCCCGCTTATGTTTTTCTTGTGTTTTCCTTATTTGGTACATGATGTGGTATACAGCTACCAACCTGGTGAATCATGATCCTACTTACCATCATGTTACCAGTGCTTTGGAGTATATAGTACATACATTTACATTACACTGAGCAAAGTAAAACTCAGCAAACTTCCATCATGTCATTACTTACTTTGGGACTTCTCTGAATATGTCTTCTGAAGGTCTTTCAGTAGCTGTTCAGCGACAGCAGGCAAACATGAAGCCATGTTCTGCTGAGAGATGTACAAGTCTTATGAGGTAAAGTTAATATATAATTACGCTAGTTACTGAATTATTAGCTATAAATCATGTGAGTAAATATTCCTACCTCGAAACAACAACCAGTTACTCCCTCATCTCACTTTCACCCTGCCTGTAAGAAAAGAAACAGCTTTATTCTGACCTAGAACCTGAAATGTGTCCCTATCGGATATCTAGTGCACTATATGTAGTGTACAAGCCACTACTGCAGCGGGATGTACCGAGTGTACCTATAGAGAGATTAGGGAGCCGTTTAGGATTCAGCCTAACGAGCAGCACGCTTACACAAAGCTACATGTGCGGATACGAGTTAGCCAGTTAGCAAGCGTAAACAGTGAGGTTAGCTGTATTTACCTCAAACACTGCTGCAAATAAACTACATGGAAATATGGTAGTTGTGCCAAAGAACACTGAACATAAAAATACAAGTATTTGTATAAAAAATAAATAAAAAACGAGTGTTTTTCCCGCGTCAGGAAACAAACATTCATCCGGAGGAAGCGGAAATTCCAAAAGAGGACGAATAATTGTGGGTTTTGTAGTCCAATAGTTTTAATACAGTTTTCTGTGTTAAATAAATGTACGCTACAGGAAAATGTGTTTTTTTATATATATATTTAAGTCAGCAATACTTAGTGCTTAATAATACAATATAGAGTTTAATAGTATAATCGGTTGAGGCAAGCTGTTTAACTGAAATAATTGTGTGACAATGTTACAGTTACAGTTACAGTCAGAGGGTAACGTCGCCATCTTGTGGACATCTGGTGCAACTCCTGAAACTATAATGAACAGAAAATGGTGGAAGCATTATTTTTCCCCTCGAGAAAAGTAAGTACAAAAATACTAGAACATTCATTATAAGAAGGCTATCATTTAATCGTGTAGACTTATATGAGTTTTAATAGTGAAGTAAGAGAAGTCAGTAGGCTATGTTTGTTTGTTTTGTTTTGTTTGTTTTCCTGAACAAACATCATTTCCTGGTGTCCATCCTGTAAAGCAGATAATATCAGACACATCCTGAGAGAGAGAATGCACTGAAGCATTTATTGAAAAAGAAACTGTACAAAAACCAACATGTTAGTTTCACTGCGAAGCATTTTGTAGTTATTTTTTAAAAAATAAAAAAAAAATTAAAAAGGATAATAAAGGTGTATTTACAGTACAAATGGGGTTTAAAAAATACAAATAAAAAATATACACAAATATCAACCTTTCCATAACTTTATACATTTGAAAGCACAATAAAACTAAATAATAATAATAACTATTTTACTATCATTTGAAAGCACAATAAAACTAAAATAAATAAATAAATAAAAATAATAATAAAAAAAAAACTATTTTACTATCATTTATCATCAATATTTAAACATTAACAAAATGTTTAAACGCTTAAAAGTGAAATATTTGGCATGTCCAGCGTAAACTACTTTACATGTCCATGTCAGAGCTGGGCTGAACAGAAACATCGTTAAGGAGAGTTGTACACTTCAGGTACCGCGAGCCCACTGCAGGGGCGATGACGTCAGAGCGGGTGTGCGCGAGCGCGCGCGCGGGGCAGTAGTGACGTGTGTGCGCCGCGTCCCCGGTGGCGCCGCAGATCGGACACACGTAGTTCCTCAGCACGGGACACAGCACGCGGCCGTTGCGCGCTTTCAGCCGGTGGCTCGCGTAGATCTCCGCGCTCTCTCCGTTCTGCTTGCAGAAGCCGCACACAGCTTTCTCCGAGTTCTGCCCGAGGCCTCCCTGGCTTCCCGGAGAGCGGCCACTGCTCCCGGAAGTTCCCGGGGTGGCATCAGGGCACCAGGAGCGCTCCTCGTGCGCCGGCCACGCGCCTTCTGACGAAGACTGGAGCTGGGGGACGTCACCTGCGCGTGCCAGCCGGGCCACCATGGCTCTGAGACCCAGATAGTCATGCCACATGAAGAAATCCCTAGGAGGGGTGTGTCGCTCTCCAAAGTCCCGCTGCATGGCCGTAGTAGTGCAGAAGTGAAAACGCACGAGCCGCGCGCGCGCTCTATTTATACACGCGACCTTGCAACAGTGTAATACTTTGAGGACTTTAAGCTGCGCGTGTCTCGTGCACACACTTTCACTATTTATGCATTAATTAGAATTCATGCCAGAACTTCCATCGCCTTTTAACCTCCGTCCTGCGTGTCACCTGTTCCTTCTTGCATGCGTGACATCTTACGCATTAACAAGATGCACAGTGTGCGCAGTGTGCATAAAACCTGATGCTCTGATGCTATCCCGAAATATTCCTTGCACACTGATAATGCTTGATTGCACTAATAATAATAATAATAATAATAATAATAATAATACATTTCAGTCAGTTGCCCACTATCTGGTGCACTTTGACGCAGAATGGCATCCTCATCTAACGCACGTGCACCCACGCGCTTTTTATTCTGCTGCGTGCACAAGGGCCCAGACAGAGAAGGTAAAAATAATTTTAAAAAAAAAGGTCCCCACCAGGTCACACTGTCTAATCATGGCGCCATCAGGCTCAGACTCCATGTCTGCGCGTGCAGAACAACAACATTGTATCACAAGCCAAAGCCAAAGTGAGGTGGATTCACATTTAAGTTCACGACCAAGGAGCAGTCTGTTTGGGAAGCGGGTGTGTGTGTGTGGGGAGGGGGTGTTGTCTAGGGTGGGGGGGGTGGGGGGGGTTAGTCAGTATAGCTTCATGTATACTCTGAATAGTAATGCTAATATTCACTGCTAGCAAAAAAATAATCAGCATTTGATTATGTTCATATACAAGTACACTGTGATAATACACATTTATTTTAGCATCTGCACTGTTACTAGTTCTATAGATTTCAGGTAAATCCACTCTGTATGTTAGTTAAAGGAAAACTCCGCCCTGGAACACATTCAATACGTTTACGTGGAAATGTTTGTGATGTGTTTAGTGATTCTGGTGCTCGCTGATTGCACACTCCTGTATTTGCGTTGTTCCTGTGAGAAGTTAGCAGTTGTGTGCCACGCTGACATCACAGACGGACATTGCTAGAGCATTTACAATGGCATTTAATAGGACAAAAAGAAATTTCAACAATCTTAGAGAGCTTTTTCTTCTCACTCACCATTTCGCAGTGTTATATTAATGAGAAATCTAATGCAGAAGGAGAGGAGATAGCAAACACTGAACTCAAAGCTCCAGAACACAATGCAGCTATAAGACGGTCACAGCGAAGACGCGGCTCGGCTAGCTAGTGAGCTATGAGATGACGTGCAGTGGAGCTGGTGGCGGTATTAGCATGAAATTTGAAGCACAGAGTGTACCAAGGCCATAACCACCATAGACACTGAGGGCGAAATGTCCCCCCTAGTAATCAGATATGGCCAAATTGTCCCCCAGTATTTGATATTTTTGATGCTGCTCTGCTGCATTCCATTATGCACCACTATACATGTTATTAAGATGACAAAAAGTTTAAAAAGTTGTTGGGGTGGTCTGCCTCAGCAGTCTAGCAGAGCTCATCAATGTCAAAATGTCTGAGATGGCCAATCAAATGAAAGAAGGCAGGCTTTACTGTTCGCAGAAGCCGCACAACGCTTCAGTTTTAATAGTGAAAGAGTGCGAGGTAAGATGTAAGAAAAAGTTTCAAATTTGACAACTGTTTTACAATAGAAACATTAAGTGACTGACAGTTATATCCAGGGATGTGAACATTTACGTGATTCATGTAATGTAATGTAATGCATTATTGTCAATGTGACAAGACAAGAAACATTAACGGAGCCATTTTCAGCATATTAGGCATAAGATTAAGAATGAATGTGTGCATGTTGTGAATACACATTGACCTTACTGTAGCTATTTTGGTCCTAAATGTAAAGGTCTTGCATCGTATATGTATAAATAATGTATACATAAAAACTTGGGCTTTTATTACATAGAGAACCAAAAAGGACCATTACTTGTGTGACCCCCACCAAATGGTTTGGTCCCCCCAGTGTTCAAGACGTAGTTACGACCTTGGAGTGTACAGATGAGGAGGTGGACAGACCAAAAGACTAAAGCGCATGATAAAACATAACTATTGATATGCTAGTCTTTCAGAGTGGATTTTCACTGTAAACTAGGTATGAATCGTGAGCAAGTACACACTCAAACAGCTCAGATGGAAAGCTTTGGTCAAAAATGAAAGGATACAAAATTAGAAAAGACGTAGGAATTCCGACACATGTTTAGTAATATACCAAGTTTTATCATCATTCAATCGTAATGTCTCGTGTGTGTTTAAATAGTGTAAAGAAACACAAATTAGCCTTGAAAGCTTTAATAGCACTATAGCACTGTAATTGGGATCAGATTGTTCACTGTCCAAAATACACAGTGGATACTGGAAAACGAGAGGTGGTTTGGAGAACTCGAGGAACAGCACTCAGACAAGAAGGTCTCATATACTGATCGTTATGGCAAGATGAGGCTTTATGGAGATTTGAAGCTTTCCAGCCAACTGTCTTGAAAAATCATTTGTTTCTTCAAATTTGTTTTGTTTCTTGGCTCGTTGCTTCAAATGTCCACTTGAGGCTTCTCGTGGTCAAAAAATACAGACGTGTGCAGCATGTGAAACTGTGGGTGTAAAATTAGGTCCAGTGAAAGCCAAAAAGAAATAAAGGGCTATTTTAAGCCATGTCAAATAACGGAATTGTTGAAAGTGCATTACGTTTTATATATATATATATACATATATATATATATATATATACACCCTAGATATGGACAGTGACAGCATTTCTTTAAGCATCGATATGGAAAGTGCTCTATCTTCTTGAAGCTCCGGTACCCAGCATAACATCATTACCAATTGTTATAAATGTGTGCAAGAAAGGGGTCCATGCACTGTTAGTTTCCTGTTCCTTCTAAGAAATGTGAAAGTGTATTACTGTATGCGCACAAAGTGAGAATTATGTGTCCTAATACAAGCATGTGGATTAGTATATTTTGATATTTTCATTAGGGATGCATCGAAACTGATACTGATACTGTTATCAGTCTGAAACCATGCTCATTTTAATCTTACTCATAAAAAATACTCTGATAGTAAGCTCAGTGTGCGAAAAGCAATATCGGCAAGCATCGTCATGGTCATGGTCATTAAAATGAGCGCGAGACTCCGTGTAATGCACACACACACAGATGTCAGTAAGCATGGAGCAGTGAAGCGAGTGCACAGAGAAACTGTCGCGTACGTGAGAGCAGTTCAGTTCAGCGAGCACTGAGCACTGAGCCAGAGTCTACACTTCAGATTTGCCGACCTTACGGTCTCTATTAAAGATACGCTTAAAATCATAAACCTAAAACGTAGCATGAGGAGGTCAGGGCTAGCAGCACGCGGCAGCAACCAACATAAACAGAGCTAAAGAAAATTTTCCATGACGCCACTGATTGCTTAATACTGAGGAGGTTACTCATTTCTGTATCAGTATCAACAGGTACCAAAAAAATGGTATAGATCCCTATAATGCATCCCTATAAGGCATTATAATATA
>CM040480.1:13398987-13446073 GCA_022758105.1 Pangasianodon gigas
TATTTGTAAAACCAAGATGATGGAAATCTCTGTTGATATTAAAGACACAAAGCTTTTACTGGGCTTCCTGTACACTTTTATTTATTTTACTAAAAACAGAAGAAAAAAATGTTCACATCAACAGTTATCCTTATCGGAAATGTGGTATACGGAATATCTTTACAGCAAAAGTAAAATACAATATTAAAAAATATCATCAAGGAGTATCAGATATCTAACAGTGCTGATTAGGAGAACGTCACTGGCTTCACTGCAGAAAGATCTGTGTGTTCTCTTTAAATTGTCATGGAGTCAGGTTAAAAGAAAGAAAGATTTATAAAAGCAACATCTGCATTTGCATGGATGAATGCAAAGGCATCCAAAAGAGCCACTGCACACATCATCCAATAGATCACACTGTGTTTTGGATATGAGTACATGGTGTACAGATTGTATTCCAATGGTGTAATTCCCATACAATTCAATCAAATTCCAAAAACCAGGTCGATTTAACGGTCAAAGTTTATTTTACTTCTCTGTTTAAGATTTTTTTTTTTTTACAGTACAGCTCAGTCAGTACTGACCGTAAACAAGAAAATTTCTGCTAAAATAAAAAGTCACTAAAAAAAAACCCTTCAAACTAAGTCATCATGATGTAATAGACTGTACAGGCACACGTATAGATTATTTTTTATAATAAATAAGGATTTTGGCCTTGGAATGGTCAGGAAATGTCTGCTATTCTACAGAGAATAAAATGTGACCAGCCAAGTACAGAGTTCCTATCAAAGCCTCAGCTTGGAGAAAACGCAAGGACACACACACACACACACTCACATACATAGATGTACACGCACACACACGCGCGCACACACACAGTTTTGTTCAGACATGTGCAAAAGCCAAAAACGAAACCAGAAGAGCTGGTAAACTAATAATATATGTTGGAAATGCAGATGTGGTGGTATGTATGAATGCTTTCTGTAATGCCTCAGAATAAACACCAACAGAAAAAAAAATATTTAGCAGAGAGTTCGAACACATCTCTTGCACCGGCGTCACTGAACTGGGGCAAACTTCCCATCATGCATCACGCTTTCAGGCACAAAGACACACGTCCTGTTTGACAGGTGGAAGTTCAAAGCCGTCAATCCTCCTCCATCTCCAGCTCTCTGTCCGGGCAGGGGGGATGTGGCCGCTGCTCTCTCCGCACACGCTCAGAACGGCACGAGACGAGGACAGGAAGGAGGCAGCCGTCTCTGTCCAGTGTCTTCTGCGCGGGTGGAATTCTGTACAGGAAATCGATGATGGTGTTTGGAGGGAATGGATGGAAGTGTCTCTGTGTTGGGGGTTAAACGTCCGTGGAGAAATAGAGCGTGTTCCTCTTCAGCTCGGCGAAGGAGATGGGAGGATGCTGTAGGTAGTAAAGCAACACCTGGACCTGGTGAAGGGAGACAGAAAAGACAAGTGTTATCACATGATCTAAATTAGAACGCTTCACTACGTTACCCACAATGCTGTTCGAGTACTTGCTGATAGTTGCACGAGCAATGCAGCGGCGCTTTATTCCTTTAGTCTGCCAGTCTAGCAACCTAAATATTACACTAAATACGATAAATATGCTTTTTCTGACATTTATTTCACACAAAAAAAATCCAGCTGTCCTGTTAGTTTAAAATACTGTACTGTAACTTTAAGATCAGTGATGTGTTTTTATTTTTAAATGATTATTATTATTTAATGTGTAAGCATGGTCTATTATTCAGTATAGTTAGACTACCATATTATTACTGTCTTTAGCAATGCTTACACACACAGGCAGGGTTTTGGATTTGGAAGGAATTAATCTTATATGTCAGAAGACGTTGGCCCGTAACCCTCTCTGTATTATATCTGATACTGACGCTGTTCTCGGACCTCTGCTTCCTCGCAAGACCGGATATGCGAAGGAATGTGTAAACGTTTAATCTGTTGAGGACGTAAAGGTATCGTTTGTTACCTCACTATTCATTTTGTTAAGAGCCAGTGGTTTAGGGGCTATGAATATTTAAATGTTGCAAGGTTCAAATGAAAGCCACTAGGTGTGAAGTCAGCTTTAGACGCATTAGCTAATTAATGTAATATGGAAAGCATCTGAATTGTTTGCTATTTGTTGTAGTTCACATAATGGCCACTAGTCAGCGCTGTAAGAATACTGAATTCAGGGGCATGGTGGATCTTGAGCTGGAAAACTTGGGCACACACACGTCTGAGGTTGTGTGTGAGGTGGTGTGTGTGTATATTTTGTAACAGGATGAGGATTTAACAATATAGCAATGTTTTTGAGAGGGAGAACTTGCAAACCTGTTGAACCTCCCAGTATGGAAATAGTACAAAAAATGTTTATAATGCTATAAATAATTTTTATAGCTCAACAACTAAATCATGTTCCAGCCTGGCAAAACAAAGCACAGCTCTAATGTCACTGGGAGATAAATAAGAAATTCACAAAGCCTGTAACTCAGAGCCAGGAAGTAACAAAATCCCATCACACCCATGTTCCTGCTTGAGGTGAATGCTATGCCTGTGTGAATATTGGAAATATTCTTTACATCTAATGACTTACTAGAAGCAGGAGAAGCAGGAATGATAACATTACTGAGTGTGTGTGATGAGTGTATCCTATAAATGGCTTCCACACTGCCAAGTTCTTCCTTAACACTCTGTTATTTTGATTAAGGAGAAATAAATGACACTGTACTGTCTCTAATATAGAAATATATACTAAAACATAGTCATGGTTATATTTGTGGCAAGCTAATGAGTAGTCTGTGTATATAAGTGTGTGTGAGTAAGAGTGTGTGTATGTGTGTGTGTGTGTGTGTGCACCTGGCAGACCTCCAGCACTCTTCCCAAAAAACCCAAATACAGCTGTGGGATTATTTAGACCTCTGGACCAAAGACAGAATCACCAACAGCATGGGAGCGAGGAGCAAAACACGCGCGCACTCACACACACACACACACACACACACACACACACACACACACGAGCGGCCACAGAAGACCACACAGGGAAAAAGTAACCACATACAGACAATATGACTGTAGCATATAAGTGTGGCGTCCTGGGAAAACCCTTCAGATAGTGCAGCTGACGTTTTCTACTATATATAAATCTGAAAACGAAAGAATTTCCTGAACGGAAATATGTTTTGAAATCTGTTTTGCATGTATCTCAACCACAAGTAAAGTTATATGACTGGAAAGAAAGTTGGCAGCATAGCTATTATCACGGTTCAATGCAGTAGGAATGAAGAAACCAGTAACTAATCTATAAACAGCGTTCATTAATATGGACGCCTCAACTTCACTCATTACAGCCATGCACCTGCGTGTGGCTTACAGCTGCGACTGGACAGTGATTGCATTTCAGTGTAGCAAGGCTGCAACGCACTGATGACAGCGAAACGCAACATGGAATAACATTCACTTCTGACTCAAAGTCAGTGTTTAATTCTGAAAAAGCAACCATCGCTGATTGTTTTCATTAAACAGAACAAGTGAAGGTTTTGCTTTTCAGTGTGGCACGTTATCATCGAAAAGCAATACAGACTGGTTTTAGACATCTTTAGGCAGACTGAATTTTTATCACCACATTTGTTAAACTAGGTCCAGATCTTTTCAGATAGCCAGTCTAGGCAAGATTATAAAGATTATAAGACTAAATAAAAACATTTTGGTGAAATATATTTATGGTGTGTGTGTGTGTGTGTTTACCTGTGCCATGACATCGTGGGACCAGATATCGGAGGCCAGTGTGATGTGGGGTTTGCTGCTTTCGGATTCGGATGGTCTCAGCAGCGTAGGGCCAAACACAGTGGCCAGGTTGTGCAGTGACATTTTATTCACTGGTTCCTTCTCAGCCACCCTGCAAAATAAATAAATAAATAAATAATTTCATCCCTAAAATGAATGCCACCAGCAGTTTAGGGATTTGAACTCTCAGGTGAATTGGTCTGGTGAACACTGCAGACACAACAGCACACGCCATCATAAATTTTAGTTCATTTGGAAAACAAATTCATGGTGTCCAGCAAATAATGTTCCCTCACCCCAAATTTAATCCCTCTGCACTCAAACTATAGGCAACACTTTCTATTAAGATCATAGTTATAATAAACTATAAGCATATTCATATATATAATTATTATACTTTATAGCTAGCTATGATATATTATAAGTAGTGTTCATGATATACTACAACCCTGAGCACCTTTATATCGTGCCTCACAAAAACTGTCTTAACATAATAATACTAATCGACTAGGGCAGAATTAATCTGGTATTGGTGATAGGATGTGTTATAAACACTGCTTGTAGTGCAATGCCTTAAGGCTAATAACTGGTGTGTAATGCCTTATGAATATATTCTAACATGTCTAATATATTCTAATGTATTCATAGAAAGTGTTAAGGAACTATAAGACTAATGTATCAAACAAGTAATGAATGCTGCTTGCATCAATCATGTCTCAACCTTTGTTGAATAAGTAAGGAATAAAACACGGGGTGTGCTGTTATAGGAAAATAATCAACTATGAGATGGTGTAATGTGGCTTGACACAAAACGAAGATACTTTTATGACAATAAAACTAGAATTCTGATTACTCAGGGTGTGTGTGTGTACCTCTTTAGGTGCTCCAGTAAGGTGAGAAAGGTGATGAGGTTGGGGTCGGGCAGAGAGCGCAGCAGGTGCATCATGCAGTTCTCCTTGGCTGCAGGATCAGACAGAGCTGCAAGAACAAAAGGACACAACACTTTACACTCACACACTCATCAACAACTGCTCACCCCCCATCCTACCTAACCTAACCTCTGACCTCTACAAAGTGCCCACTTCCTCAGGAATAACCAGCAGATGTCTTTTTACATTAGGTGGCAATCTGTTAGAGAGATTCTGGGAGAGAAAGGGGGAAGAAGGAGTGAAAGGTCAAAGGTCATACCGATGCCTTCCATGAAGGCTGGGTAGAGGCGGTCAGTGAGCAGTGGCTCGGGCAGCTCTCTGAAGTAGAGCTTCAGCGTGCCGGCGATGGCGTTGATGTCCATGTCACTCAACATCACCAGGATGTCTTTGGTGTCTGAAAAAGAGAGAAAGAAATATAAAGGTTTATGTATACTATATTCTCCACTGTATACTAAATATACTAAATCATATAAGCAATCCATAACATAACAGTCAATAATGTGTTATTCTCAGCTCTCCATATTATTGTGTGTGTGTGTGTGTGTGTGTGTTTATTAGGGCAGCTGGAGCAGGTCAGTCCTCCTTCTGGCCTTTCCCACAACTCAGCTACTTTTAGACATGTTTATAGAAGCCTCAGAGTTGAAGACGACAGAGAGGGGAGGTGCAGAGAGATGGAAAAATAACACTGAAAGAAACCAGGGGCTGTGGCGATTTGTACAAATATGACAAATCTTAACCCGCTTGCAATTATGGATTTTCTCCAGTCAGCACAATCCATGAAAATTTGTCAGGCTCATATGATTTAGAAGGAGCACAGAAAACAGAAAGCTCAGCAAATTCGGCACACACACAGCTGATCCTAAACCCAAAATAACAATTCTCACATAGTTTAGGAAGGAATTAGAAAGGGCTTACTGGTATCGAAGGCTGCTTTGAGCGCCTGAATATCGGTGGCCACGCCGGAGATACGGTAGATTCCAACCTCGTCGATCCCTCTCTTCTCCACCTCTTCGATACACTGACGCACGATGTAAGGCACCTTGGAGCGCTCGCGTCTGATCAAACACACACACACACGTGCACACACACACACCAGGACACATTAATCAAGAGGAGGAGTGCTGTGCTCAGAAGCAGCTTTTCATATTATAGTGCAGTGCAAATATCCACAACCAAGAACTGTTTAATTTCATCAGTTATCAACAACTACATTTTTTTATTATTATTTAAGAAAATATTACTTAATATTAAAACTGTGAAGTATTCACCATGTGTCTCTTTACTAAAACCATTGGAACACTAAATAGTTACAGAAGCTTGTTACTGGTAATCATTTCAAATTACATATAACAAAGATTTCTTTGGTAAGGAACAAAACACAATAAGACGATGCTATGATAATTTTCTGATAAAAACATGACGAGAAATGCTTCATTCCTCTTATACCGCAGCAATTTGTCAGTGATTACATCTTTTTTTCTATTAAAGAATGACAGATTGTACTTTTTATCTGTTTATAGTTACATTTAATGTTGTGGAGCATCTGCAAAAGTAGTTCTTGTTATCATTTACATTACAGCAGCTATAAACAACCTTTTCCTTCACCAAGTTAATAAGACAAATAAAGAACTTGTTAAAAGTAGTTTGTCATGTTACTGAGAAATCCTTCCATGGGCAAAAAACTTACTGTTACAAAGCGCTGATAGACTGGCACTGGAGACTCCTTCCATAAATGTTAAATAAACATCTCCTTACAGAAAACTATACCATATCAACGATTACATGTTTGTCTTTGTTAAATAACATCACATTTTTTAATCTGTTTATTATTAGTTTTAGTTTATGTGGAGCCCCTACTATAAAAGTCCCTGCGAATTAGCTGTTACTATAGAAATGATAACGTATTAGAGCAAGTACACCTCTGACCAATCAGAATCGAGAATTTAACAGCCCTGATTTAACATCAAGTTTGGCAATAATGACCGGCTTGGGTCGACATAAATTTTTATCTATTAACTTACTATTAAGTAACTATTAGCTGCTATTAAGATTGTGGAAATTATAATTTAATTGATAATAGGATTAGTGCAATTGCCCCTTTGTCCCCTGAAAAATAATTATTATTAGTAAGTATTAAATAAATACTTATAAATAAATAAATAAATAAATAAGATGGTCGTCATTTTCCTAATGTGTCTAATATGTGAATAGCTGAATTCTGTTCATGGACTCAGACTTTCCCACTGCGTCTTTCTCCCTGTACGACCCTCACGATTTAAACTGACCTGAAGACGGAAACGTGAAACTGGATAAGCGACTGTGTGGTTGCTTCATACTGTGAGCAACCTTGCAGTCATGTGGAATTAACATCCGAGATCGCAACGTGCTGCGCGTTTCTGTCTTTCCCCTCATCCGGTAACTTTTCTATTATCACAGTAGGTTTCAAGATAATTGCATTTGTCATATGTGTCAGATTCATGCAGCCTGCAGCTTTCTCTGTTATCTTTTCTGTCTTCCAGCTCCACTCCCTCAGTTTTCTCTCATACCTGATGACTAATATCATATTATCATGTGTTAAAGAATGAAAAACACAAAAATCTGCAATAGCGGAGTTCCTAGGATTGAGAACGTAAATCAGTGGATTCAAGGAGTCAAGAACACACATAGGAGGAAAACCCAAAATGCATACTTTGTCACAACGCTGATTTTGACTCCAAACACGCCGCTCTGCTTCTTCGAAGGTGTCCTCTTCAAACTCAAGTCCCGACTCGTGAACTTCATCGAGAACTCGACTTTAATCTAAGTGCAGGATACAGGAAAGAAATCAGAATCCTTCTGAGGGATTAAAAAGGAAAAGTAAAGGTAAATGTATTGATGAGATAGCCTCTTACCCCGTTCATCTCAATCACATCCACGTGCCAGTTCTTGGACTGCACAGTCTGTGGGTCCAACTATAAAAATAAAAAAAATTAAAAAGAGTGTATTACAAATCAGCCTGTAAATAATACATATTTAAATAAATTATACATAATTAAAAGGAATGTGTCGTCTCATTTACTAGAAATTTGCTACAAAGTAGTTTTGGCTTACAAACACACACACACAAAAAAAAAACCTAAGAATCCGCATCAACTGTGATTTCTTTTCTGTTTCTCTTCCTCCCACACCTACAGTCCAGAAGCATGACCTGGCCCTGATCGAGTCATTGCACTCCCTTTAAATGTAAAAACTGCATTAAATGTAGCTATAAACAGATAAAACGTGTCGTTCTTTAATTAACAAAAAACTTATTAGGTTTGGCAAGCTGCTGTTGTGGTATAAGAGGAATGAAAAACACTACTTGATGTGCTGTTACAGGAAAATAATCAATTCAGGGTTGGTAAAAGTACTGTGGCCGCATCACACCACCCTGTCACTGATTATTTTCCTGTAACAGCACATCCTGATGTGTCTTAAACACACAGACGAATTCACGCACACACACATTCTCGTGTACGAGAATTCGTCTTACCAAGTGTTGTGGGTAAGGCTTTAATTCCAAGCTGAGCTATTTCTGCAGCTCTGCTTTCTCTCTCTCTCTTTTTCATTTTCCATTTACCTCCTGCATGGAAATTCCCAGAGTACATCTAAAAATGAAATTGAAAGGGGGGAGGGAACCCTGGGAAGCCAACAAGCTGATAAGTTTTTTTTCCTCCATTATTAGATTTCAGAGCAGTAAACTCCTAATGAAGTTAACTTTACTGCTGTATAACAGAATTGCAATATGGTTGATGCACATCTGTGGCTAGTGCTAGTCGAAGTTTACAAGATCCAGATGTTTTCATGACATGGCATTCTCATATAACTAAGAAAGTACTACACCACAAATGCAGCGTTATAATCTTTACATCAAAAAAATAACACGCATGCAATGATGCTCACAAGATTTTTATGCAAATGTACTGTCGAGGTTTTGACGCGCAAAGAGCAAGTTGTATACTGGACATGTCCTTGTTAGCATATCTGAAAAAGTCCTGAACTGAAGCTGTGCTAGATCCATTAACATACAACTATCAGATACACACGCTCTGGAATTCACCCATTCCTCCACACTCGTTTCCCATGCTGTTCTGGGAGAACATGTGTCAGGCATGATGGATGATAGGAAGGCACCCGTGGAGAAGGCACCCTTCGTCTTAAAATAACTTGTCAATCAAACCTAACACTACAACAACAAAATCACAGCACTAATGTCTATAACTATTCATATACTGTATCTTACAGTTAGATTTTTCACCTACTCATTTACCACTAATGGGTGCTAGACGTGTTTGTACGCCCTAAAAGAGGTTCTATCTAGAACATTAAGGGGGTTTGAACACTTTAAGGGTTCTGTGTAGAACTCTTGAGAAGCTCTTTGGTTACAGTGTACTGCACTGTGCATTGTTTGGCTGTAACACAATTTTATTACATTCATCCATCTGCCAAACCATCAATCTGTCCAATCCATCCAATCCTTCCATCCATTCTGTCCAATATATCCATCCAATCAGTCCAATCCATCTGTGTAATCATCCATCCATCCATCCACCCATCCACCCCTAGAAGCTAGGGAATCTTCCATCCATCCATTGCATCTGTCCAATCAAGCAAGCTAATCATCCAGCCATCCATCCATCACACGTAGGTAAGAATCTGATCATGTGCCAAAGCACAAATTCAAAGTTCTGAAGTATTTGTATTTAACCTGAAACATACAGTGGACAGCTTTACAAATGAATATTAATAAAAGAGATCATTTTGGTTCCAAATTGTGATTGGTTGAGTCATCTTTTTTTTTTTTTTTAATCCTCAATATATACACAACTGTGAATAATATTTTAATTCTGTAATGAAATTAAATTCTGTAACAAATAAAAAATGTTAGAATTAAGCCATTAAGTCCATAGAACACCCTAAAGTTTTGCCCATCATGTAGCAGGTCAGTAGCAACCAACGCTTACTGTTAACAGACTACACTGTGTGGTGAAAAAACTCTTCATAGCAAAGATTATTAACAATAAACGTAATTATTTTTTTGAACACTAGATATTATCATATTGTGTTTGCTTTGTGCTGTGCCCAAGAACACCATTACCTGTGAAAAACGCAAGCCCTCGAGTGATTTACTGCTTTAATAAAAAAAACTTAAGACTGCAGCAGCAACTCACTGACATGAGGAGGTGAAGAATATCTACCGGTCTTCCCCAAAGGGCCTGGTATTTTGGAATTACACCATCTGGTTGCAAAATAGAAATTTTACATTTGCACTTGGAAGCACTGTGTTTGAAGTCATATTTTAGTATGCTTCAAGCAAAAGCACTGAAATAGCTCATCTAAAATGTCTTGGCTCTGGTGACACTACATAAAAATGTTAATGTACTGGCCCATGTGTCCAAAGACCTTTTTGAAAAATAACTAAACTTTGTGATACATAAATATGTCATCATTCATGTTCTATTCCTTAACTGACAAGTCAATAAATCTCTGTCCCAATCCCTGTTCTTTAAACCGCTCTCTCTGCAAAGATGAGCCTGAATTTATTTATGTTCTTCCTGCTGCTCCTAGACTATGAATCATGGAGAACCAAGATCAGAGAAAGAATGCCAAGAGAGGAAAGGACCTTCTCAAACTCTTAATGGTTTAATTTATGACTCGAGTGCTGCTTTTCCTTCCAGATATGGGAACTTTGATCAGGAGAGGAAGTGCTTATAAAAAAGTGTTTGATCTGACATGAATAATTAAACATGCCAGCAGGAAAGTAACAGGAACGGCAACTGTGTAATGGAAACTGTCCTGTTAGTATGCAAGCCAGTTGTCTGTTTCTGTACACATCTGTCTATTGGTGGAGGTATGAAAAGAACGAAACTACATTTTGAACACAAGCCATGAACTCTTTAAAGTCAGTCAGACTAGCCATTGAAGTCATGAACTTACATAACTTCAGTTGCTCCTCAGGGCAATCATTAGTACTGACTTTGTTTAAATTAAAACCATAGAACGATTATCATCAAGTAATTGCCTGCATGGCATTTACGTTATTGTCCCATTGGGAAAACAGACTGGTATGGCGTCATATCAGTGTTGATTAATGTTTCAATAAACAATATCTCATGATAATCAGTGTTATCCACAAGAGGCTGGGAACCACATTGTGCTAAAGGTTCAAGTCAGGACTTGGTGGTCCAAAGCTATAGAGACCCTATGGAACTTCAAAAACACACTTTCTGCAGCTTTTAAAATACCAACACTACCTCCATAAGCTCTAACCAACACTTTCTTTGTTTCTGACTCAATCAAACCTCCTACAAACATCACTACCAAAATAACACAACTTAAATATAATCCTTTAATGTAACTAAATGACTGGCCCCCTCACACACTCCTTTATACACACAAGCAAAGTATGGGAGTGCATCTTCCAACCCCCTTATTAAAAAACTCAGAGAAGAATGCATCATTCTGTGCTTCCCTGTGGGAAAGGCGCTTTCTCGGGGGATATGAAACCACAAACTGCACGGCTTGGGGATTTATTTATACAGCGTTCACAATCGATTCGGATGAAGCCAGACTGGATGGCCATGCTGGTTTACAGTTGGATAAGAGCAGTGCATGGAAAAATGCTGCCCTTTGAAGCAACACCCTGTGAGAGAAAGCAATTCCTTGAATTTAGAGTTGGGAAAACGCCCAGAGAGCCTTTAAAACAAAAGGATGTCATTCCTGAGTAACATTTTGGCCAAATGAAAGAAGTGAAATATGCATGCTATTTTGGGGTCACACATTATTGCAATAAAGTTCAGAACTTCATCCAAATTCTGTATGCCAAACAGTTTTTTACAATATTGTACATAAAGAATTTGCATCTCAGCTGGATCTCAGGTGGAAGGATCATCTCCAAGAGGTTTGTGTTTATGTTTCAGAATCACACCATCTTGTTGTAATGCTAAAATGGGATAGTCATACAATGGATATAAAAAGTCTACACAGCCCTGTTCAAATTGCAGGTTTTTTGTGAACAGAAGAAAGAAACTAAGATAAATCATGTTAGATATATTTCCACTTTCCGCTAAAGTGATATACCAACAAAATTCAAGTGAAACACAAAAAGAACATTTTAGGGGAAACAAAGAAAAAGAAAAACCATACGATAACCTGGTTGCGTAAGTGTACACAGCTTTTTATAATGGGTCATGTGAATGTGCTCATAATTTTTCAGAAGTAATTGTTCAAAAATAATCATCATACACCTGTCATTAATGAATAATTCTGATCAAATAAAGATCAGCTTTTTCCCATGGTAAAGCACGGTGGTGGCAGCATCATGCTATGGGGCTGCTTCTTTTCAGCTGGGACTTGTCATGATAGGCAGAATCATGAATAGCTCCAAATACCAATATACTCTGGCACAAAACCTGCAGGTTTCTGTTAGACAGCTGAAGATTTGACCCCCTCCTCCAGCACAATAATGACCCAAAGCACATCCCCAAGTCAACAAATGAATGGCTTCAGAAAAAGAAGATTTGGAATCTCCCAGTCCGAGCCCAGATCTTGGTTTCATTTTTTACATCACAAAACCTGCAATTTTAACAGGGGAGTGTAGACTTTTTATATCCATTGTATATTATTATGATTCCAGCTTTACACTATCTGAATCTCGTCTGAAACCTGTAGACAAACTAAAAAATCAGCTGGTAAGACAATAAATGTCATATTTCCACTATAATTAGAAAAGAACCACTGATGAAAGTACAATCTCAACCTCATCCTTCTCCTGCTGGGACAGAATGTGTGTTTAAAAAGTGTTTGATACATCAACAATTCGAGATGCCTACAACAAAGCAATAAGAATGGCAGCTGCGAACTGGACATACGATACACACACACAGCAGTAGCTGAGAACCCGAGAAGAACAGGTGTTCTGCTGGATTTCACAGATACGAGATCTTTTTTTGGTTGTTGTTGTTTTCCCCCCTCAGTGTGTACTGCTGCTCTCTATTCTTCCTTTCTCACTTTTCACTTTGTTCTGTCAGCCTGCAGCTTTGTAGAGCTGGAACACTGTGTTCTCTGACTACTATAACCCTCTTTCAGTGTGTGTGAGTGTGTGTGTGTGTGTGTGTGTTGAGTTCGAGTCTCAGTTTCAGCAAACAGAATGCTGTGTGTGCTCAGGAAATCATTGATTCTCAACGATCACACACACTGAGCCTCCTTACTGACACCAGACGTGAGAGGAAGGATGCCAGGTGCAGTTGGGCTGTGTGTGTGTGCGCACGTGTGTGTGCACGTGTGTGGTGTAGGTCTGCCATCGAAACAGTGTGTGTTCTGCTTTAGCCTGCAGAGAAGCCACTGATGGACGAACTGTACATGGACACACACTCCCCAGACTTATGTTGCACTGACCTCACACAGACACACACACACACACACACACACTGTGACAAACGTCTGCAAAAATGCAATACACGCTTCAAAAGTGAGAGATTTAATATATAAATGTACATATAAATGAGTCCACATGCTGTAAAACACATCACCAATTTCTCAAATTATTAACAAACCACCTTCTCTCTCTCTCTCTCTCTCTCTCTCTCTCTCTCACACACACACACACAATAATCTAAATGTCTTTAATATTACTGTATTTGATGAGGATTGACTCTAAATACAAAACCCCAGCCTTAAGCAAAAAAAAAAAAAAAAAAAAAGGTAGATATGATGAATTAACATATTTCAGCTTGTCTGAATCCTGCCTCTGCTTCCTGAACTTTTTACAAATTAGCTGTCTGCAAATCCGCTTTAATTAGAAGAAGTGTCTTTTAAATGAACTCTGCACTTAATTTGCTTTAAAGGCGGGCTTATCGGTGCTAATCCGAACAGCGAAACACTTCCTTCAATCACGCCGAGCTCCATTTGTCAGGCTGATTATGTTCAGCTAGCAGGTAGTCAGTGTGCTGCAAATTCACTGTAACTCAAATTTGCTCAATTTTATGCATCATTTGGAATCCTGAGTCTATTTCCTCCAGAGTCTGGAGATAAAACCAGACAGTACTGTGGTGTGGGAGTGAGTGTATTTGTCTCTCCTCTACCCGCGTACATTTCTCAGCTGTCTTGAAGTTGGCAAGACGCTGCGCTGGTACAACTGCTTACAAGCACACGAGACACACGACCGCATATGTATGTTAAGCAAGGAGCATGCACGTGTTGTGAAGTGTGTTCACATGCAGTCTGCTGAATTTCAGCACGTGGCGCAATGATATCTCTTTAACTCCAAATATTTGATGCATTGATCTGCAGCAGCATGGTCTGAGTATTTCAGAAAATAGAGGGATTTTCACGCACAGAACTTTATACAGAATGGTGTGAAAAACAAAAGTCAGTGAGCAGTAAACATGAAGGCGAATAGCCAGATTGGTTCGAGATGACAGGAAGGGTACGGTAACTCAAATAACAACTCTTTACAACCGTGTGAAGCAGAAAAGCATCTCAGAATGCACAACATGGAGAACCTTGAGGCGGATGGGCTACAACAGCGGAAGACCACATCGGGTTCCACTTGTGTCAGCTAAGAACAGGAATTTGAGGCTACAATGGGAACAGGCTCTCAGAAACGTGCAAAAACGCCACCTGGTTTGATGAATCTCGATTTCTGCTGCAGATAATAGGGTCAGAATTTGGCATCAAAAGCATGAACCCTTGGACCCAACCTGCCTTGTGTTAATATTAAGGCTGGTGGTAGTGGTGTAATGGTGTGTGGAATTTTTTCTTGGCATTCATTGCGCCCTTTAATACCCGGTATTAAAGTATTTAGTACGTCCCTTTATGGCCACAATTTACCCAGTATGCAGACTGTAACCTGACCTCAAGATCGAGCAGACAAAAAAAGAACAAATATACAATATACAATAATACAATGCCACTACTATGTCAGCTTCAGTGCTGTGCTGAGACACCAAGCAAATAATAACTGCTAGCAATAATTCTGTGGTAATCCCTATGGCAGACAAATGGGTAGGTGCACACACAAAGAGATGTGAGACAATGTTTGGGAACAGCAGTGTAATTACAGAAGTATTTTAAGGTCAGGCTTGGATGCTCTGAATTTCTAACCAGGCCGCTTCCAGTAAAATCCCAAAAATCCGACTGGAAATTGACTCACACCGTTACTCATTATCGTTCTCATCATCATGACTACATCATTCATCCAAGTCATCATCACACTGTGTACCAAATTTTAAAAAGAACAAACACAAAGCTGTAAAAGCTGAAAACGTTCCGATGATGAACACAAGAACTAAAAGCCACATAACTCAACCAAAGGTTTGACAGACTTACTAGCTGTGTCAATAGGCTAGAGCTCATATCCCTAATGGATGTGCGCTGGTTCGCTTAAATGAGCACTAAATTTAGCGCTTGCATAATGAAGCCATCAGGTAATGAAGGTGGGAAGGAAAAGAGCAGCCATGACCCCTGACCTGTAAATGAGCAAGATGAACATGAAATGGGGGTTACATTTAAAAACAGGCAAGTGGGATATTGGGTCCAAACCCCCAGACAACCTAATGACCCCAATCAAAGATGCCTTTTTAGATGTAAGTGTGTGTGGGAGAGTGTGTGGGAGTCCCTGAGGGGCTGCCGCGCCCTTACCAAGGCCGGAGAAGATTTATACCGGCTGTTAAGGCAGCCATTAGGGACGGACTGACATTTTATATCTATTTAAAAATGTGACTTCATTAAGGATTGAAAAATTGGAGTTTTTTTCTGCTTTTGTTCCACCATAGTGTACAATCTACCATCTTACCTCTCAAAGATCATCCCTCGCTCTTCTTTTCTATATATATATATACACGAGATGAATGCCAGGCTTTGATGGTCAGATGCAGTGACCCGGTCAAGAAAAGAAGCACTTCAAGAGGTCATTCATAACTTGGCCAGCGTACACACACCTACACGCTCAGCCTGCTCGGCCTCAAAGAGCCATTCAGAGCGAAAGAGTGGAGAATGAGGGGCGAGTAAAAAGGTGTGTGTTTCTGCGAGTGAAATGGAGAAGGTCAGGCAGTGGGAGGGCAAATACAGGTTTATTTACATGGATTATTGTGAGTGAGCATGTGTGTATAGAGATTTTTTTTCCTGAATCAAGGTCTGAATGCCTGGAAAGCACCAGTTGATCTGCTTGAGAAGCGAGACTGTTTTCTGTCTGTGTTAGTCAGATTCACTGATGGCAGGCACATAAAACAGAGAGGGCTACGTGGTAATGTGTGTGAGGCACAACTGCCTGCATAAGCACTAATCCCCCAACATGCAAGCATGTACTGATTCCCTATTGCACACTGGAATTAGAAACGTGGCACCTTTCAGATCCAATCAATAACCTACACGGTTTTATTACTTTAAAGGAATACTCTGACCTAATCTCTATCCATCACATCTGTAGCAGTGGTGCTCCTGAACAAAAAAAAATTCCCCATACTGAGGAAAAAAAACAGAAAATCCTGTTTACTATAATGGAAGTCTAAGGGCAGCTGTTCGGCTAGTCAATAAACAGTTATGAAAAACATGAACTGGCATGAATTCTTTAATGAAATGTCTTATTCTGCCAGAGATGACACTAGTCTTTCAGGGCATTTTTATCCTTGGCCCAAATACTTGAGTCCGCACCCAGGAGCAATTCTGGGCTCATTTGGGGGTGGGGTTCATTATCAAAGATTTCCTTTCGCATAGAATTTCTTCCAATCTGTGGATCGATTGCGCAGTTCACTTTTGTACATGCAGGTTTGCAAAAGGGTAGGCACTAGGTTCATCTGTTTATTTTGTATTTTTTAATTATATTCCTTTAATGTTAACAAACAGTTGCGAAGAACAGCATGCAGACAAAGAGATGTTCTCATAGAAGAAGATTTCAAAACTTGAAAAAGGAAGTAACATGACAAGTCTAAGTGATCTAACCAGTCTAAGTCTAATTGATCTAACCAGTCTAAGTCTAATTGATCTAACCAGTCTAAGTCTAATTGATCTAACCAGTCTAAGTCTAATTGATCTAACCAGTCTAAGCCTAATTGGTCTAACCAGTCTAATTACTCAGCATGCGGAACTGAGCGTGGATGGCTTCCAAACCTTATGTGCACAGCATCATGGTTCAGTTGAAGCGAGCTCCAGACCACTGTTCTCAAGAGGACCAGAAATTTGGTTCTATGGACCGATCCCGGGCTCTAAACACATTTTCACACTCCACCAAGCGCAAACGTTGAAAACGTCCTTAGAAGGATGAATTTGTGACTGTGTTACCGATGTAGCGTAACATTGCATGGATATCTCATTTGAATGTACTTCATATTTTGATGGAACTCAACAACTGCCCTTAGAAATTCAGTTATAATGAAAGACAAGTCAGCGGGTTTTCCGATCTTTTCTCATCACAGAAAAATATCTCCAAATTCCTGACTGAGGTAATCACACACACACACACACATACACACACTACAGTTACAGTAAACTGAGATTAGGTTGAAAAACACCAGAGTATCCCTTTAACACTCAAAGACTGATCTCGGGTTGACCGAATGCTGACGTGACGCTGTCTGTGATAAGTACTGCCTGGTGATTAGTTAACAGGACAGGTCTGAGATCAGGCAGGTGGTGCAGAGCTACAGAGAGCTTTTCCATAATTCACGCTAAGCTCTGGGTCAGTGGAGTAGAACAGATACACTCCTGACTCAGCGGCTCTGCTGTTAAGCTGTGCCCACACACACACACACACACACACACACAGTCCTAAATAATGCACATAAATTTCCTGTTCAAAGCCCTGGCAGTATGTATCCTGTATCCCAAGTGGAGAGGCCTAGATTTTTTGGGATGTGCTAGTACACACACACACACACACACACACACACCTGGGAAATGAGTCATGCTGCAGTGCACGAAACCAAAGAAGGAAAAACACAGCTTTTCCTGATCTAATATTAGAAAATATCATGAGTTTTGTGAGAACCAAATTGGTTCTATTAATATAGTAAAATTTGTACACTAAAGTGTAGTGAGAGTTGCAGGGAAAAGAAACACTAAAATAAATTGGGACGCAGCCCACAACAGCTGTGGTGAGAATGGAAACACAAACCGACTGCTATTCAGCACCACTGTCCTCACACTGGCCCTGACTGGAAACAGGTGTGTGTGTGTGTGTGTGTGTGTTTGTGTGTGCGTGTGTGTGTGTGTGCATGTGCACACAACTGTGCCTGTGCGTAAGAACGGCTCATCTGTTTGTGATATGTGTGTATAAGTGTCAGTAAATGTGCTTCATTAGCAGACTCTGAAGAAGCAGAGGTGATAATTAACCTGTAAGTGCATGTCATAACCACTCAACGCACACACACACACACACACACAATCAATCATTCACACACACCCCTGGGTCAGGAGAACAAAGCCACAAAGGCAATGAGTGGGAGAATAGGGTGAAGCGGAAAAAGATTAAAAGGAATGTTTAAAAAAAAAGAGAGAGAGACAGAGAGAGAGAGAAAGAGAGATGAAACTAGAGACTGGAAAAGAGGAAAAGACGAACTATGGGATCAGTCAGCGCCGCAAGCGATGAGAGCCGGAAAAAGTAAGACAAGCCACAAACAGCTTCTCTGTTTCCACACACACACACACACACACACACACACACACACACACACACACAGTAATAGTGATGTATAGCTGCCCTTTAAACTCTGGGCACACAAAGAGAGAAGGCATACAAGAGCAGAACAGTCGCACAAGAACAACAACAACAAAAACAACAACTGCTGCTCAATTACACACTGTGACAACCTGAAAGTCTACAACAGAAAGCAGAAGAGAAAGCACACATCGTTAAGATGGACAAGAAGATTTAAGAACCTTTTGGCGGAGGAGTTTACTGCGGACGCGGCCCCACAGCTTAGCGCCCGTGTTGGAGTGGCTCTTCGTAGCGGGAGCTTCATCCACGCAACACCGTTCCTCCAAGCGCTCGCACACCGAGTTCAGGTTACAGTCTGTGACCACGATCTCAGTCATCCTGACCTCGCAAATACACACAATACGCGCAAAACCGGGGGTGACTCACCCCCTAACGTCTGGGGAAAAAAAGCTTCCCAACAGTAGAGTATCCAACAGTTCCAAAAATCTTCCCAATTCCAAAAAAAAGGTCAGCTTTAGAACAAAAAAAAAAAAAACTATAAGCAAACCTCAAAATGTCTAAATTTCCTCCCTTTGATTGGGATGGAGTGATGAAAATGAGAAAAGTGATCAAGATTCATTCCGGAGGAAACGTCCTGCTCGAGCTGCCTGCATCCCTCTGCTCCTCTCAGCTGCGCTCACGATCTGATTCCCAGCAACACACACACACGCGCGCGCACACACAGAGAAAGAAAAAGGAGGAGGAGGAGAGAGGGAAGGAGGGATGAGGGGAGGAGGGAGACTGGGAGAGCTGCCTTTTCATTTTCAGTATGACAGAAAGGAACGTAGATGGAGGTAAAGTGAATAAACCCAACACTGAAATTCCTCTCAAACTTTTAATGCGCAAAACGTCGAATGCATATATGTCACCTTTGTTTTTTTTTTTCCTTTCATCTTTGTTTCTCTTTTTTCCAGACAGCTGTGTGTGTAGGCTGTTCTATACAGCTTGCTATATCTCTCTGCTGATCACTCATCACCCATACTAATCTCATATTTCCGATATCTCTTTCCAATTGTCTTCCTGTTTGTCATCCATCATCACCTTTTATCCATTCTTCCATACAAACAACATTCATACACAATTCATACAATACACGAGCATAATCAATTAGCCTGGCCTACACATCAGTGCTACATTATTCACGTAATAACATATGGCCAGCTAGTTATGCCAGCTACTACTGTAGTTGAGGTTTCCAGGCGACTGAAAACACGGGACTGGGCAGCACACTGGAGCGTCCATTTGGCCCGTGGGCTTTGAAAGGAAATTATGGGAAAATCCAACGTAAAATGCATTAGTAAGATTTTGGCAAAACGGCTTTAATGGGCCTTGGTGGAGATTCCATAAGAAGTGTAATGGAGGGGTTAAGACCTTCTTCTAAAAGACATTTCCTCAGTTTTGACGTGTTTTGACGATGGTGATGAGAGTGTTCGCTCCAAAAATCTCCAGGTGTTTGACTGGATTCAAACCTAGAACTTTTTTTTTTAATTGTTATTCTACCATATACTTCGTTTACTTGTGTTACTATAGAATGCCGTAATTGTATATGAATTGTATAATCACACAGGACTGAGGAAAGACGATTCCTCCATCATCCTTGCTATGACTGATAAGTGCATCTCATCTGGAAAAGAAGGAGAAGCTCTACCCAGGTACTAATCCAAATCAAACCTCAGCACACACTTTACTCCATGTGGTATCTCTCCAGAGGGCTGAGGAGAAGGAGGGCATGTAAGAACACCAGGGGTATTTTTAAAACCGGGATAAAAAAAGTAGCGGCCTCGTTCTGGGTCTGCGTCATCGTGTCGAGGAAGGAATGTCTGGGAAAATGGGGAGGGCATGAAAAATAGAGAAGGATGCCACACAAAGAAAGGAAAAGCAAGTGATCCAAACATGGAGCCGAGACGTTGAGGGTTAAGGTGATTCGAACTCTCCACCTTGTGGTCTGAAGTGAAGGACCGTGACCACTGAACTGCTACTACATGCTACCAGTTTCCAAAACATTAAACACTCCTGCCATCCACAGCCGAAGCCTGCCCATTATTTATGCATTTAATAAAAATGTCTGCCTAAGGCCTGACAACCGATGAAGGTCTGTCTCACACACACATTAACACACATACACACACTGGTGTGACCACAAGATCTGAGCCACGTTCCTTCCTTTTGAAACATCACTAGACGGTAACCTCAGACTTTAACTTTAGACCCTGTGACTACATGTCTACTCGTGGTGGAAATAAAATACTACAGGAATGAGAGAGAAAGAGAGAAAATGAAAATGATCCGATCATGTGGCAGGAGACCAGACAATGTTCTTCCAGTCTTCAACTGTCCAGTTTCAGTGAGTCTGTGCCCATGATAGTCTCAGATTCTTGTTCTTGGCTGACAGGAGTGGAACTCGATGTGGTCTTCTGCTGTTGTAGCTCATCTGCCTCAAGGTTGGACATGTTGTGCGTTTTGAGATGCTTTTCTGCTCACCACGGTTGTACAGAGTGGTTATTTATTTAAGTTATCGTGGCCTTCCTGTTAGCTCAAAACAATCTGGCCATTCTCCTCCGATCTCTCTCAGCAACAGGGCGCTCACTGGATGTTTTTTGTTTTTCGCTCAGTGAGAACATTGTATGTTTGGAAAATAAATTAAGCCAAGGAGTTTTTTTTTTATTTTAGTTAGGGGTCCTTGACTGTACAATGTTGGAGAAACCCTGATGTAGTGAACTGAAAAAAGTCTGAAGTAAAGACTATTAAATTTGAAGTAAAGATTATTAAACAGAATCGCTCTATTGCCTGAAGTATTTTGATGATCCTGATGAAGAGAGAATGACGACGCGAGAAAAGATGCAGAGAGGGAGATGAGAGACGGATGAGGAAAAAAACAGACGAAGTAGAAAGCGATGGAGAGAATGACAAGGAGATTGAAAAGGTTTGAGGAGGCAGGTGTTTCCATGTGGAGTGTGTCATTTAATCAGCTTGGCATTATTTCGACACTTATCCCAATCTGACAGGGATAATCACCTGTTTATTTACGGTAGGACGAGGAGAATAATACTGATAACAATGGGAAAACTGGAGAGAAGGATGGAATGGAGGCAAAAAAAAAGCAAGAGGCTTTGAACTTTCGTCTGTGTGTGTGTGTGTGTGTGTGTTTCACTGAAAACCGTGGGCCTCCTTTCATGTTCAGAGCAAATGCTTTGTTACGAAGGTTTCAAGAACCAAAACAGAGATCATTAACATACAGCCAAGCCTTTTATGAGTACACACCCACACACACACACACACACTCCCACCACCACCTGACGGGCTACCTAGCATGTCATGGCACAACCTTGACTGATTAGCCACTTGGTTTCCATGGAAACCATATTTATTTAGAGTACCGCAAAATCAATACACTAAGAAGCCAAACTAAGGACAGGGCAAAAAAAAAATGAATAAAAAAAAAGACATACATTATAAGAGGATAATTGAAGTTCGATCTGATGAGCAAAATCATCACACACACTCACGCATGCAGCGCGGCAGGGAGCGATGATTAATTCATGAGGTTCACTCATCTCTTTTGTCTTCGAGAGGCTTTCTAGGAAAAGCCGTCTGGCCGAGTCACAGCCCTCATACAAACACTGGCGCGTTCGTGATGAGCTGTAGTTAACGTCTCAAATTCCCCGAAAGTGGTTCATCCTGTACACGAGTCCACACTGATCCCCTAAAGACATCCGTGAATTTCCCAAAAACAGTTTCATTTACAGTAGACGATGTTGATAATGGCGATATAAAACACTTCCTGGTGTGTGTTATTATGCTGTAGTGCTGTTACTTGGTGTGTATGTAACTCTCAGTTGGACAGGGATTTACAGAAAGTGAGTGGAGGAGGAAGTTTTACCTCACACACACACACACACAGAGTTTTTCATTCATATACTCTTAAACACACCTTTGCAATTTCAGCAGAAATATGAAAACTCTTTTTCTTGCTATATGAAAGCTGACCAAAAGCCTTCTCTACACCCTCTCTCTCTTTCTCTCTCTCTCTCTCTCTTTCTCCATACCATAAAAAGACATGCATAGTTTAACATTTGGACAGCTACAGGAAGCGCAAAATAGAGCGCCATATGTCTCTGGGTGCTTACAGACACACACAAGCTCGAATCCAGTTAATCGCATTCCAGTGTATCTCACATACACTGGGACTTCGTCACATTACACACCAGTATATTCTGCACGGGAAGTCTGAAGTGTGTGTAGTTATGAGTCAGGATTTTACTAGTCATACAACTAAAAAGAGCCATTCCCTGGGCTCCAATAGTGTCAGAACTATTAGCCCCTCACAGGAAAGGAGGATATGATAGAGCGGATATTAAAACAGGAACACGCTTTCCCTCGGTGTCAAGTTACATCACTGTCAATTTAATTAACCGTTTCCTTTAAACTATTTTAAGAGTCTGAGGCTGCATTCGAATTACCTCGGAAGTGAGAAGTCGGAAGCCATCATTTTCAACCCATTTGTTAGCAACAAGCTAGCCAGCTTACTATAATGTGTGCTGTATATTTAAAAAAACAAACAAACAGCAAACTATATACTCAATGTTACAGATTTAACAAGCTAATATGTCACCTGATCTAAAGCAAACACTAGTATATACAGCATAAATCCTCATTTAAAAGTTTGTGCTACTTTGTTTACTGTTCATGCTGCGAGCGGCCATGTTGATCTCATGTCACTTCCTGAACTCGGGGATTAGGAGAGTTCAGAATAGAGAGGGAGTTTTCTTTGTTTTTTCCTAAGCGGAGGTCAGAAATTCCGAGTTACGAGTTCCAGCCGAATGCAGTATAAATAGCTGGCTAACTAGCTAACAAACTACCTAGCTTCCTAAGTAGCTAGCATACTAACTAGCTAGCAGAAAGAAGTAGACTTGCATCAGAAATGTGGAATATGATTTTCAAACCCCAGTTTGAACTTAGCACATAGTTAATAGTTTTGAAATAGTAAGTGATGTAAACATTGTTCTTCTTTCCACTTAACTAGCTTTGTCCACTAATGTTTGAAAAATCATCTCGTAATGCCTCCTGGGTGAGCTGTGCTCCTGAAACCTTCAGCCATGTTGACAAGACAACTCATCTAACAACCTTCAAATTGGTGATAAAATCCTTGGAACGGCCTTAAGATGGTAACAGGGATTCCCTTAGTCTCCCAAGCCTGATGTAACGCCATGAACTTTGCTCCATCTTTTAGTTACATCTTGCTCTGACATCTTGCTAACACAAAAATTTTCCCACCAGAAACCATTGCACAGAAGTTTGTACACACTGAGGTGCAGAGAGGCAATCTGATTGTAGCCTTCAGGATTCTGATGCTTGTGGCCAGAAGAGTGTACAAACGATATGAGATGCTCTATAGACCACGTGTAGAGAATCTGAAACTGACGCTAGGGAAACATTGATGGAAAGTCAAAGACGGTTTTAATTAAGAAGTGTGATAAAATAGACTAAGATGTACAATTTCATCATTAAACACAAAAATTGACTACAATTCCACTGAAATGCAACCAGAATAAAAAAAAACTGAATATACACACCAATCATTATTAAAAAAATGTAAACCTGTGAATCGTAATCTTGTACAGTGACGATCCTTTGACGTGACGAACACCTTTACATGTAAACACTCCATAACTCTTTACACTGTTTTACTGCAACAGCGTTACAGAAGTTTGACGAGAAGCGAACGATTTGTTTCTGATAACAGAAAGTGATGCAATGCTCCTAGTGACAGACGTACTGAAGGTGTGTGTGTGTGCGGTGCACATTTGGTAGAACAGAACTGGAGTGTGTACGCACACGGGTGTACGGCCTGACGCAAGCGCGTGCACTGTGACCTACTTGGGAGAGGATGGAGAGCTGAGAAAATCCAGAAGAGTTAATAATTTACAAAGAGAGGAAGAGCAGGAAACGACAGGAGCGCTGGCGTGAGAAGAAGGAGGTCAGTGATTGTGTGATGAGAGAAAAGCAATCAGTACGAGTGTGTGTTAACACAAAACACTCCCTGTACCTCGTATACTTAAACGTGGAGTCCGTGATTTTGAAGAATGGTAGCTGAAGCTAGCCGCCTTGACACTTTAAATAATAACAAATCCAGTCCGCTCCAAGCCATGCACTCAAAAGAAGAGAAAAAGAAAGGATGATGCCTGGGTCAGTGTCCTTCTCAAGTGAAATAACCATTTTGCAACAAAAACACAACAACATATAACAACAGCTACTGCCGCCTCAGCCTGCAATAATGAGCTCACTTATCACAGCCGAACACAACGCTAACATCGTTAGCGTGGCACTGAGGAACAGCAAAAACAGCCGAAGGCGAAGTCGCAGTACTAATGCGGTTAATGCGTCTCCATCCTGCTGTATCTGTACTGGTCGTTTGTTTCAGTTTGTCTTCTGCTCTTCTTCCGTTTCCACATCCGGCAATACGAACACAGCGATGTCGAGCGATGACAAATTAGCATTGAAACAACAGCACCACGCGCACAGCAGCTACATCAATCTCAGACAGAACAAGTAATGACTCTGACACTCAGCTTGACTTAAGAGTGGATTAAAGGTGCATCTCAAACACATGTAGCTGCTAGTAGCTTGACTGTTAGCATGATAGTGCTACAGAAATTAGCACACTATTAGTCATGTAACAATCATGTTATGAAAAGAAGGAAAGATGGTGGTGTCTGTTGCTATAACTGCATCAGGAACAGGTCACCCTGACCAGGTACCAGGTACTTTACAACAGAGGACAAGCAGCTTGGATCCTCGTTCTGCTCTCTACAAGCATGTGTACACAAAAAAGAAACACACACACACACGCACACACACACAAACACACACACGCACACGCACATCAAACCTGCCACCACTTAGAACATTCTGGTGTAAGTCTCCTGAGGGAGTGAAACACTGACACTGTGGCAGAAACAATGGAAACAAACATCTGGTAGCGATTGAGAGGGTCTGAATGTCCTGCAATCCTTCTGCAGGCTGGAAGCTACCTATACACACTGTGTGTGTGTGTGTGTGTGTGTGTGTGTGTGTGTATGTGTGTGTGTGTGTGTGTGCATCTTTTGTGAAGCCTAAAGGTCCCCATTATGACAGGAATACATAATAATGATCATAATGACCTTGTAGAGATATTTGGCTTATCCCATTGGAATAAAAATCCTTCCATCTTTCTTTCTTTCTTTCTTTCTTTCTTTCTTTCTTTCTTTCCTTTTTTCTTTCTTTCATCCATCTTTTCTTTCTTTGTTGCATTCTTTCTTTCATCCATCCATTCTTTCATTTCTTTCTTCCTTTTTCCACCATCCATCCATACATCCTCCCTTAAATTTCATATATTTCTTTCTTCCATCCATTATTTTGTTCTCTTTTTCTTTCTTTCTTTCTTTCTTGCATTCTTTTTCATTCATCCATCCTTTCTTTCATTTTTTCTTTCTTCCTTCTTCCACCATCCATCCATACATCCTTCCATCCATCTTTCTTTTGTTTTTCTTTCTTTCTTTCTTCTTTCCATTCATCCATCCATCTACTCTCCCTTTTCTTTCTTTGTTGCATTCTTTCTTTCATCCATCCATCCTTTCTTTCATTTGTTTTTTTTTCTTTATTTTTCCTCCATCCATCCATCCACTCACCTTTTATGTAATTTCTATCTTCTTTCTTGCTTTCACTTTCACCCATCCATCGATTTTTCTTTCTTTGATTCATTCTTTCTTTCATCTATGCATTCTTTCATTTGTTTTATCCCCTTTCTTTTTTTCTATCAACTCATTTAATTCTTTCAGTTCATTCTTCTGTCCATCATTCTTTCTTTGATCCATCCAGCCATTCTTTCAATTCTTTCTTTGTTTCTTCTACTGTCCATTCATCTTGCCTTTCACTTCTGTCAAGTTTCCTTTCTTTCCTTTTTTCTCCCATCCATCCATCCAGCTTTCATTTCCTTCCAACATTCATATTTCCTTGTTTCATGTAACAATAACACACAGAATGGTCCTGCATTACACAACATTTACAAACTTCACGATGTGTGGGGAAAAAACATTAAATAAATAACACGTTAAATAAATTACTCAAAACACACACACACACACACACACTCAGGCTTGTTATATAACAGTTTACATCTTTCAATATCCTTCTCTCAGCCATACTGCAGCATGACACTTTTACTTTTTTTAAAGAAGGAAAGCACTGAAAACACACACACACACGCACACAAACACCCACTCACTTCAGCACATATTATACAAGAGAGCGCTTCCAAAAGGAACAAACCGCAGTCACTGAGCTGATGAGTGGAAAAAGGAATGAGAGAGTGAAAGAACAGGAGAAATAACACCAGGATAAAAGCTGGAGGAAGGGTGAGTAGTGCGAGATGCTGACACGAGTGAGTGTGTACATACTTCACACTGACTGAATTACAGGAAGTGAAGAATTAGGACGAGCAAACTTTCACTACTAACACTGCTGCTCACATCCTAGAAATCTGCTTCCGTCTCCTCACATTTACCGGACGCTAGCATAAGAAAGGAACAAAACACGACGTCAAGATCGTATACCAACCAGAGGTACTCATGGTGATTATCCTCCCTCTCTCTCTCTCTCTCTCTCTCTCTCACACACACACACACACACACACACACCACTGTTCATGCACCAAATGAGAGATGCAGGGTGAAATGTAAGGGCGTATCACGTGTGTCATGTTCTCATCCATTATTCACACACAGACCTTCATACCCGTCTGTTCCTCTGCCCTTTCACTCTCTCTCTCTCTCGCTCTCTCTCTCTCTCTCTCTCACAAACACACACACACACACACCCCTGCGGACACATAGCAGAGAGTCGCAAAAGAGGCCAAAATAAACCAAGTGCTACAACCCAGAAATATCCTATAACACTAGTTCAGCAGAGATGTCAGTGTCTCACCCTTTTTTGTTTTCTTGGAACATTCAGCATTGATACAAAAAGGACTGAGGCTATGATAAAAAAAATAACTAAAAAAAAACAGCTGCACATCAATCGTCTTCTGTGAGCTGCTCTAGATTAGGGAGAGCGATCTGAGAGATCTGAGCATGCCAGATATACTGCTTTTATTTGGGTCTTGACCCATTTGGACTTCTTTTCCTGGAGTCTGCTGGGAAAATAAGACAACACCACAACCCGGTTAGCACTAAAGCTAGAACTGGGAGTTAATAAGAACAGTAAGAACCAGGAAGAACTGATTCAGATGTTCCATCACCAACTATCTTTTCCAGACGTGCCAAGAGTGCTAACAAGAAAAGCATGTCAGGGGACGAACAAGACGAAACACAACAGTAAGAAAATATCAAGGCAACAATCTGGTGTGAACACTAAATAATAATAATAAGCAGCTCCTTCATATTTTTGGATCAAATACACCACAATCCTTCCTTCCTGTTTTCTGGTGGTGCAAAAGATGAAAGCTTGTGAAGTCACAGGTCATACTTTACCTAGATAAAGTCGATGTGAAGTGAAAGCAACTGCTACCAGGAGGAAATGTGCGTCTATCACATCCTGTGTCCTTTCCCCTTCGGTTAATTACATTTTCTGCTTGGGGAGTTCTTTTTTGAAAAATCATAAATGTTCCAACTAACCTGTACATTTTATGCTTTTCATATTTTTTTAACTTACTGTACAATCCCGATCAACTGCATTAACAAAATATATAACAATAATAAAAAAATAAAAAAAAAAATAAAAAAAGCTTTCAATTGTTAAAGCTCCAACAAGTAACTGGGACCCTTTTTGTTGCTTTTTACTTATTATTTTGAAGTTTGTTTATTTGTTTTTTAACTCAGCCTTGCCCTCCTCCTCAGAGGATAATAACAACTTTGTTAGCAAAAGAAAGAAAGAAAGAAACAGTAATAAAAGAATGAATTGATGGATCAATAAAAATAAGAAAGATGGATGGATGGATGAACAGATGGATGGATGGATGGATGGATGGATGAAAGAAAGAAAGAAAGAAAGAAAGAAAGAAATAAAGCTCTAGAATGTGATGGATAGTGAGCAGCCAGAGAAGAAGGAACTGTTCACAAACTGGCATTTAAAGATGAGACAGAAACATATGACTGACATTACTGTCAGATTCAGGAGGGAGATTCAGGAGTGAAATTCAGGAGTGAGATTCAGGAGGGAGGATCAGGAGGGAGGATCAGGAGTGAAATTCAGGAGTGAGGATCAGGATGGAGATTCAGGAGGGAGGATCAGGAGGGAGATCCAGGAGTGAGATGAGGAGTGAGATTCAGGAGCGAGATTCAGGAGGGAAGATCGGGAGTGGGATTCAGGAGCGAGATTCAGGAGCGAGATTCAGGAGTGGAGATTCAGGATGGAGATTCAGGACGGAGGATCAGGAGTGAAATTCAGGAGTGAGGATCAGGATGGAGATTCAGGAGTGAGATTCAGGAGGAAAGATCTGGAGTGGGATTCAGGAGTGAGATTCAGGAGTGAGATGAGGAGTGGGATTCAGGAGCGAGATTCAGGAGGGAAGATCAGGAGTGGGATTCAGGAGCGAGATTCAGGAGTGAGATCAGGAACATGAGTGTGACTTCATCATGGGTTTAAACTGTGATTGAAGGATCTAACCTTTCAGAATCACTCTCCCTGCAAATCTGTCTCTAACTCCATGAACATCAGCTAAATTAATAGCTCACTTCACAGAACGTCTCAAGGGTACGGGTGAGGGCACACGTTCAAATGTGAAATGTGAAACAGGAGTGAATGACTGCAGAGTGTGTGTGTGTGTGTGTGTGTGTGTGTGTGTTTGTGTGTGTTTATATTCATTTATATGAGGTGAGGTGAAATGACAAACACATTTAAAATCATGTGTCCATGTATGTACACAGTGGTGACTGTTGCTGCAAGACACAATTCATGCACTACACAGACTGCCTCCACACACCCACACACCCACACACACATACACACACCCACACACACACACATACCCACCAACACCAGAGCAACTTCAACAATATTCAGCAAGTCCTGACAGACACAAACAGAAAAACGTACGAGTTAAACACATACTGCAGTGCTCAAGTTACGGTCTTCTAAGTAAATAAATCTGTCGTCGTGTTGCTCTTTCTGCTCCGCTGTGATGGAAAGAAATGCTGAAATCTGACCACAGCTGGGCTACAGCCGCTACGGGAAATGTGCATGTGCACCAAAAGGCGTTGTCGGTTGCTCTTTAACCTACGCTAACGATCACAAAGCCCATTCAGGATTATTTGTACCGAGTTCAACTCCAGTCTTCATGAGTAGCAGGAACAAGGATTTGATTAAAAATCGTGTGAAATTTTACAGCATTGTAGCGAAATACAACTGTACATCACCATAACGATGACAGTTTGCGTGGTGCTGCTGAATAACACAGCCAGATGGTTACATGTATAAAGAATAGTTTTGGCCCCAAAATGGAGCCTTGAGGCACACCTCAAGCAGCTACTTAAATAAATAAAGCAGTGCAAAAATAGAAAATGCCCCAGCATCTTTACTCATTTATAATCTTCAGAAGAGGAGTATCTATGCTATAGTTTTATCAGTTAAGATGATTTGCATTAATACATGACTACTTTGTTACTGAAGGAATAGAAGATTAGGGGTATTTTATTCCTCTGACACTCCTGCAATTTGCCAACAATTATACTTTTTTATTTAGTAAAGAACAGCACATCATACGTTGATCCAGTTATAGTTACTTAATATTGTTGAACATCCACAAAAGGTTAGTTCCTGTTATTGTTTACGTTATAGCCACTATGACCATAAAGTCATTCGCGGACTTTTTCTGGAGGTTAAAGACACAAAATACGTAGCTGGTCATAGCGAAACCCCTAAGCACCGTCTGTAGAGCTCCTGGTGGTGGAAAACCTCAGCTGACACTGGAGACTCCTTCCATAAATGCTAAATAAATGTGTTAAGTTTTTATATTTCTATATACTGTATGTTACTATAAAAATGAGAACGCATTAGAACTACGCGTCAATTTAAACCTGCGACTAGAACTATACACTATAGTCAAGACCTTCCGACCAATCAGCATCGATATTACTAGATTCCGTGATAATTCAAACTGAAAATTGGTCCAATAATTAGAAAAGAAAATTATCACGTGTAGACGCAAATATGAAGTACAGTAACTCTGTATGTGCGATCAAACCATGAGCCAGAGGAAAATCTTTATGCTAAAGGCATAGACTAGTCATTTATCATGCTAACGTGGTTAACTGAACACCATTAGCTTTTAGTCGCCATTAGCCATGTTAGGAGAAGTGTGCTTTATGAAGAGTGCTTAATGGAGGGAAGGTCAGTCTACCTGTGGGAGGGGAGGAGGGAGGAGTGAAGAATAAAGAAACAAAATGGAAAGAGTAGAGGGATGGAGAAGGACAACGTGTTCTATCTATAAGGTGCAGAGTTGGAAAAAAAAAGCAGGGGTGCATTTAGAAGGAAATCTTGCTCTCTATAATTCATATGAAATCTTATTAGAACACTGGTCAGAGCAAGCCTGCTGGTGTGTGAGTGTGTGTGCGAGTGTGTGAGTGTGTGTGCAGTGGAGAGAGATAAGTGGGATCAGTGGGTAGGACAGTGAATGTGCTGGTGAATCACACTGGACGTGATAACACCAGGCTTCTTATCTCTCACTGTCTTTTTTTCCTTTTCCTCATCTATTTTTTTCTCACCCTTTGTGTGTTAACACAGCAGCACCTTTCACCTCACGTCCCTTTCCACATTCCACACACACACACACACACACACACACACGTAATGATTTACACATCCCAGTGGCACGGTGACCAGCATAATCAATCTCTATTATAGCACCCGGATGAAGAGACCAAGAATGAAATGACCCACACGCACACGTGCACACACACACACACACACACACTTGTCATACTATCCTTGTGAGGACCTTCCATTGACATAATTGTTAACTCAGCTAATTACTGCTATGCTACACCTAGATCTAAAGCTAATCCTAACCTTAGTAACCAAAAAGAAACTTTTTTACTTTTTTTTTTTTTTTTTTTTAATAAAAGCAGAAAAGAAGACAAATGTCCTCACAAGGTCAAAACTGACAAACACACACACACACACAAAACAGTCTCAGGCTCTGGATAAAATGTGGTGCAATTTTATGGAAAGAAAGAAAGCTCCCTGGCTTCAACATGTCACTCCGGCGCCAACCATTCTTGGTATTTCTTAGCAGGGTCTGCTGCCCAAATGTGCACGCGCACACACACACACACACACACACACACACACACAGAAATCTGAGCATCCATGCATATGTGCACATTCACAATGTTCACCTTCTCTCTCTCTCTCTCTCTCTCTCTCACACACACACACACACACACACACACACACACACACACACAAAGATAAAATGCCTCTTGGTGTGAAATGCTGAAATGTGCTATCTGATACACTGGACTCGATTTGATCCAAAAGTCTGATTCAAAACAACAAACTGGGCTTCAGTCCCAACTAACCTTTGTGTTAATATATGGAATGCCACAAGGGACAAAATTCATCTATCTGAGCTAATGTGTCATTATACTACGAGTTACTATATAAACATCACTTGGTGAAATAATGCTCACGCTGGCCCTTTAAGAGACCTGGTTCGAATAGGAAAGATCTGGCTGATATTTGGAGCACAAAAATCTATTTAGACACAGTGATGAGACGCCAAAGTTTACACACGGTTGGAGCGTAAAGGTGAACTGAGGACAGCACACACACACACACACACACACACACACACACACACACACTTTTTATTATCTGTAAGTGTAATATCCAGAGGTCTGCTGAATCTGTGCTTCTCTGTCGATGGAATGTTATTGGAGATGCCATTACAGTGAAGCACTTCAGCACACAAAAGGGTCTTGACTATGTTTTGTGTATTGGGGGTTGGGTGAGAGTGCATGTGTGTGTGTGTGTGTGTGTCTCTCCCAGAGGGCTTTAGAGAGAGAGGGAAAGGTGAAAAGTAGAGAGGGGCTGCAACGCACCTTCTCTGATTTATAATCTTGGCATGCTGACACATCGCTCATCAGCCCTCCATCTCTCTTCCTTTGTTCCCCTGCTTGCCGCTTGCTTTTTTCTTCTCTCCCCTCACCTTGTTCTGTTCATTAAGGGTCCTCACACAGTAACATTTTACAGTTGCGACGTACTAAGTGTTAAGTGTTCGCTCTTGTCGTTGGATCTCACTCTGGTTCTGGAAGTTAAATTTACCGCTTAAACAAAAATGACATCCAGCGATATGTTATAAAGCTGTGCTTAACATTATTAGCTCTTTCAGCAGGCACATACATGATGGAGCACTACACAACACAACATTAATATCAGGCGAATAATTGGACCCCATCTGTGACTCCTTCCCCCCATTCATATGCACATATCTATGCTTTTTTTTCATATTCCCTTACACTAATTTATCAGTGTATCTGCCCTTTATTTCATGTGGGACATCCACAATCCTCAATTCAGTACTTAAACACTAAAAAACGGACATTAAAGAAAACGTGAGACTCTCTCTCTCTCTCTCTCACACACACACACACAGACACTCTGGCAACATCTTGGCAGTCCATTGTTCATTCCGACAAGAATTAGGAGGATAAAGTGATGACACACCGAAGCCAAATCCATCTTAGAAAGATCCTACTGGCAGCTCGGTGCATGAGAAATGGAGCTAAATGACAGGATTTTATTGAGGCTTTAATTCTGCCCTGACTAAAATGTGACCCAGATATTCCAGAGACACACTGTATTTCACAACTAGAGGCTGAGAGGGTGCATCACAGATGGATTTATGGCAATGAGAATGTACTGTACCAAGTTAACGTGAACTGGGAGCGATAAAAACAAGATTAGAATGGATTTAGGGAATTTAGATTTTATTTATGGTATTTACTGTGGAATAAATCTAATGAGGATAAATATCAATGCCGAAGGGAGCAAAATTGGCCGTGCTCTCTGGGTGGGAGGGACAGCATACTCTCTGTCCCCTGTCAATCACAGAAAAACTAGCCAAAAATGGGCATCTATGAGCTCATGTATGAGGAAGAGGGCAGACAGTATTTTCGCCCAAGTGTGTTACACTGCCCTGCGATGCGGCATGTGAAGCTGACTGAAAAGATGTGGTTGGCTGGCTGCACGTGTCTTGGTGGAAGCATGTATTAGCCTTTACCCTCCATGGCTGGTAGCTGTTGTATAATAAACGAGTGGGCAAGAATTGTCAGGTGACCAAATTCGGAAGAATATGGGGGAAAAAAATCACGAATGCAGCTGTCTATCTGCCTTTAAAAGTGTGTCTGTGTGTGTATTTGTCTCCACATCATTGGAGACCTTATGATATAATGCCTTGATCAACCCTTCACTGTCAAACTGTTTATGGCTTTTAGATTTTAGCTTCCCATCTAATATCACCACCAGCCATCATACATCATCATTTACATGTAATAAATTTGTCCGCTACCAATTAGTGAGAGTTTTCCCCAGGGCCAAATGTGTGTGTGTGTCCGAGGGCAATGTGCATATGGGTGCGTGTGTGCACCCCAACAACCCCATCTGTCAGGTCTGACAGGCCTGGCTTTGTCTACCAATCCCCTGATGGTGACTGACTGAAAAAAGGTCACATGACATATTGCAAAACAACGTGACTGACTCAGGGGTGTGATTTATGGCATAACATATTATTCCCTTTAGAAGCCATATTCCACAGTCAAGCAGCCACACACACACAGACACACACACACACGAACAGCTATATGAAACCATTACTGCATGAAGGTCCCTATATAGAAATGGGATACAATAGAAATATAAAGTGGTTGGAACTTATTTCATTCCCCTCTGTCTTTCAGTAGATCTGGTTACAGATTATATAGAAAACATGGGCTCTAGAAATACACAGAGACAGAATAATGGATAAACAAGTAGGAACGTTGACGACACTGTCACAGCAATGCATAATATTCTTTACTCTATCAGCGATCTTTGGGGTAATTGCACTTCTGTGTGCTGAGCAGAGGGAGGTCCAGAGTGTGTTGAGGTCCTAATCCTAGGATCAAGTGGCTTATACACTACCATTAAATCTCTCTATAATAACACAACTTGATGTGAGACTGTGCATACTCATGCACAAAGCATCCAGTATCCTAATCAAATTACCCCATTTTGTACACTTAATACACTCGGTATTTGTAAGGTTATTGGTACACGGTTTTATAAGACAGTGTCACTGTGGATTCAGAGTTAACCAATCTAAATTAGATGAGTCAAAGTATTACACCAGCTCAGACTTATTTACCATAATTTGGGCTGAAGCATGATTCAGGCACTATTCATTTAAGATATTCTATTCTTCTTAATTTTTGAATTTTTTACAAGTGTTATCTTACTTGGCCAATACATGGATTCTGATTTGATGAGTGAACAGAAATGTCCTCTATGTCCTCATCTTTTTCGACCTGTTAGCAGCCTTTGATACAGTGAATCACCAGATACTTATGTCCAATCTTGTCTACTCAGGTATCAGGAGATACACTCAGACCTACTTCTAATCATTTTTTCAGGGTCAATCCTACCATGTATCCTGAAGAGTTTCAATTTCATCACTGCTGCCAGGGTTCCCCAGGGTGCAGTTCTGACTCCCCTCTTGTTCTTATACACTAAATTACTGGATGAGGCCTCGGATCCCAAGGCTTCTACCACTTCAATGTCAATGGCACACAAGTTTATTTCTCTTTTTCCTCCATCTGGCCACCCCCCAGGTTCTTGGAAGATACTTTCTCTTTGGACATCTCTTTAAACAACTCTCTGCCAAATGCCTAAATATGAAAGAAGGCCTGGGTGGGAGAGTGCTTTTAGCCAGCTGAGAACTCAGTTTTTTTTAATCCTCAAACTCAGCTGAGAAAGCTTTCTTAAGAACTCCCACCAGCCAATTTACCAGCTGCAAACAACACAAAAGGCCTAAAAAAAGAACAGTGACTGGAGATAAGGCAGAGAGAGGGAGAAACCAAGAGATAGAAATAGTACATGAGCTCCCTTGAGGAAACAGTAAGGACATGGTAGAGGGACAGCAAGAGTAAGGTAGGATAGCAAGCAAAAGCACAGCTAGTGGAAACATTGTATCCCCAATAATTCATGTATGTAAAGTGCTAGGTTCAACAACCCCTCTGTTGCATAACATGTCTCCAATGAGACTGCACTTTCAAGCAAACGTGAACTGAGTTTAGAAAGAGTAGAACAGTCATAAGGAAGTGTTTCATTTATTATTAATAGCTTTTCTGATCAAGTTAAAATCTTGAATGCAGTATCCTGAGTGTTTGTTTCAATCCACTCACACGTAACACACTGTTGTGAAGACCTAAAACTGAAGATTTGATTGACAGGGTCTTGGACAAGGACTGACAAGGTGTTGACACAGTTGGACATGTGTATGGCATTGATTTGCTTTCTGCGGCTTCCCTTGAAGCCACTTTAAAGTGCCATTAGGGTCGTCCATTAGCATGAAAGGAGAAGATCACGTGCCACATTAGTAGCTGATTGACCCCCAATAACCATGGTGGTCCCCAGGGTTTAGAGGTTAACACTGGGGCAGAAGAAAGTAAGACTCATATAACAAACCAAGTAGAAAAGTAGAGGGGCCACTGACCACTTGAAACCCTTCTTGTTTGCCCAGAAAGTTCATAGAAAGACTTCCCCATTGGATGGAATCCTCTTCTTCAGTTAGATACAACTTAATCTTCCTGTAGCATGGACAATGAAAATACTAACTTTCACTCTCTAAAAAAAGGTTCTAAATAGAGACTTGACCATTTAAGGCCTTTTTAGATGCTGAAGCCACAGACTTGGTCAATAAATGTGGAACTCTCAAGAGACTGAAGGGAAAATCTTGGGTCTTTCCATCTTGGCCTGACCAGTTTAAAAAAAACAGCAGCTCCATCAGCGCTGGAATCTTTGCTACTGCAAGGTAGTCTCATCATTCCTCTGTGATATGGGGAAAACAGGCATATATGATGGACTCTTGTCTGTACCCCCCTCTCCCTTTATTCTCTTTTGTCCTTCAATTACACAACCCTTTCTTAAGTTATGGCACACTCACGCTACCTAAATCTTCTCTGCTGACTTCTGCAGTACATGTTTCTTTCAATAGTGATTATGTTTGTTCACTAACTCTGAACTGAGATTCGTTTTATGGTTTGACTCATGTTATTTAAGGAAGCAAAAAGTGCTAACAGTGGATGATACCAGTTTTTAGACTAGACGATTTTTTAAAGCAACACTTTGACACTGGGGCAAGCCAATGAAACAAAGTTTTGACTTTGGCTCAAACCAACTGGGATGAAGCAACCTTTCTGAAGCACCACTCGATTGAACTATCCTTTTTGTTGCATATGTTTGTTTAACTAACCATGTCGCACCATGGTTAGTTAAACAAACATATGCAACATAAGCCAACCTTTCTCCTGCACCACTGGATCAAGCCAACCTTTCTGCTGCACCACTGGTTCGAACCAACCTTTCTGTTGCACCAGTTGGTTGAACCATCCTTTTGGCTCCATAATTGTAATTAACGCACCTTTCTATTGCATCATTGGATCAATGCAACCTTTCCACTACACCCTATGGGGTCGAACCAACCTTTCTGTTGCACCATATGGTTAAACCAACCTTTTTATTGCACCATTTGGTCGAACACTGATGAGTCATCAATGCTGGTGAAACAGGATAAGACCACATCTTTACACACACACACACACACACACACACACACACATATATATATATATATATATATATATATATATATATATATATATATATATGTATATGAAAAAGTTTTGACTAGCAAGACTAACTGTTCTGACTTATTATAACATACTCTCCATGTCGTATTTCCACTCTTGCTTTATATTCCTCTGTGTGAAGTACAGACTCACACAGTCCCCCAGACCTCAGATGTTCCCAGCATTTTAGAACTTTTCAGGACAGCACATCCTATCCTTTCAGCATTTTCCTTCTTTCAGGCCATGCCAGCTCCACATGTGGTGAAAATATCTCTCTGCTGCCTGCAAGAGCAATGTTCCCTGCTTGTTTTCATTTTATGGTTGTATACACAATGCTGCCAAAGCCACAGTGAGGAAAAGAGTGGGGAAGAGAAGGGGAGAGATCAATCAGGAATGAAGAAGAGATAGACAAACAAGCCCACTCATGGTAGGCATCTTTGTACATTTCGGCAACAAACTTTCTCTTATGTAATAACATTCTCAAACACACATAAACGAGGTCTCTGCATGGAGCAGTTGCAAGGAAATATAAACCGAGATTAGTGCCAAGAGGCCACAAGGTTGGGGTGGGAGACGCATTTCTGTGCTTAGTGCATTCCCAGAATCTTCAACAAATCCATGGTTCTTTGCCCTGTCTTTCAGGTATGCAAGAGGAGGACGTGATGCATCAGAGATCTTGCAACGATTAACTGTAAACTGTGAGTTTCCCGTTTGGATGCTTGTAAACTCCATAACTGTAATAAAAGTGATATGTTCCAGTAAAGTAGACTCCAGTCTCAGCAATACTGTAGGACCTGCATTTCTTAGTGAGTGACCTTCTTATGCTGAATGAAAAGCCTGATTCAGATAAAGAGCCAAAGCAAAAACAAACCTGTCTGTGGTGGCATAGAGAAAAGAAGTTAATCCTCTGGGTAAAGAAACAGAACTTTCATTAAGTTTGTCCTTTCTGTCTTATGACTTGGCAAAAGCATGATATACATTACAAAATGAGACACCACTTCCTCATGCTTGTAGTAGGAATGCACCAATCCTACTTTTTTCCATTTCATTACAAGACCCGGCTGATATCTGATACAGACATCCTTTTGGTAACAGAGCTGACTCTCTGCAATCTTCTAATGTAAAACATAAGAGGCGGGTTTTAAGACAACGTGTTTCCGTGTTCATGTGCAAGATCTTTCTTGTTTCAGTCAACATAAAAACCTGATCAGATGAGAAGTCAAACCCGATCTGATCTGACAACAATCAAGCATTTGTTGATACTTATTTTATATTATGGTGAAAAAATTTAGGCCTGTTCTATATAGTAACCAATATTAAAAGCAGTAAGGAAAAATATAATATTCCACATACACTTTTTTTAAAAACATATTTACAGATTCGCAGTTTTATGGCATCAAACACTGCTTACTTTCCAAAGCTACCTACCGAATCATTACTGGATATCCTTCTGAAAATCAGCCCACTTTCCAAAAAAAATTATTTTGCCATGATATATTCATGCCAATTGATATATTGATTAGTTCACAAAATTTAAAATTTTTAACAAACTAAAGCAACAATGGGAAAGCGAACTTAACTCACAATTTTCAGAGGAAATATGGCAAGGTATTATAAATAAGATTCACTCATCCTCAATTAGTTTACGAGATACAATTATTCAATTTAAAGTAGTCCTTCGCCTTCACTGGAAAAAAGCAAAATTAGTAAAAAAATTTCCTTGTGTGATAGGTGGGGAGTTGGAATAATCATTAATCATACACATACATGTTTCAGTCATGTCCAAAACTTGTTAACTACTGGCAATTAATATTTAATTTTCTTTCAGGAGTTCTGCATATATCCATTAATCCTTCCCCATTCTAGCGATATTTGGTTTAACTACACCAGAACTCTGCTTAGACTGCAATGCTAAAAATATGAATGCTTTTTCAACACTACTAGCTAGACTAGTCTTATATTGCAAATGGAAGGACAGATCACCTATTTGTAATGATTGGGTCAGCGATGTTATGTATCATCTTACACTGGAGAAGATTCGGTACTCCACAAAAGACTGTAGTATTCAGATCTAACTGAATTTTTGGCTGTTTGAGGTTTTTCTTCTTTCCTCCTCATTCTCATTTAATACTATACCTGGCTTTGTAAAGCCAAAATTATGTTATAGAATAGAATATTTTATTCTATTACTCTTACTTTAGTTAATTTTTTTCTCCTCTCTCAGAAATTCTTTCATCTGGTTTTATCTAATTTTGAAAGGAGAGTTTACAGATTAAGCTAATGTGCAATAATAGTGCAGTGGGGATGGGAAGCTCTGTTGGAGCAACGATATTGGTTTTGTTTTATCTTTATCTGTTTTTGATGTTATTATTATTATTGTTATTAATATTATTACTATGTGTATTTCTATGATGAAAAATAACAATAAAAAGACTCTGGATTTAAAAAAAAAAACTAGCACGGAAAGCATGCTTCTTGGAAAAACAGAATCTGTAATTCTACGCACTTAATGAGAGTTCCAGTTTAAAAAAACATAGGACAGAACTGTTATTCCGATCACACATAACATTAATATGAAAATATAACATGGGCACAAGCCTAGACATGGTTTACGGATGAGTGCAAAAGCACATCCTCAATGGTTTCATTGGTGAATGAGATATTGAAACTGAATCTTTATTACACAATTCATCAAAAAAAAAATGTCTTGAGAATTTAAACACTATGTTCCAATTGCAGCGTTTGCTCAGACTCACACGTTCAGTAAAAATAGCTTCTTGCTATACTAATTTTCGGGATGTGAGACACCTGTGCAACACACTTCTCCCCTTAAGCAGTAATGCGTTGTTTATGAAGCGTGCGAGTGTGGTTGGGTGAGAGAGTACAGAAGCACAGAGAATACTCTCAGCTCACAGTTCACCCGTAGCTGTGTTCCCCAGAGACAAGGGGAAGCATAAACAAGAGAATCGGCCTGCAATTAACTTCACCCCGCTTTCCGCCTCTTAAACGCTGCCCTAGATTCAGGAGGAGGCGGAGGAGGCGGAGAGGAACGCAGTTGGAATAATAATTTAGTGTCAGGTTAAACACAATAGATGATGACAATACCATTAGAACTGGTGCAGCAAATATTGTTCACCCACACATACGCTACGATATGATACGCTATTTGGCCTGGCTAACAAAAAAAATAACTGGCATATAATTTTTAAAAAATCTTATACGATGCTACTTTTTATAACTGCATACCATCCGTGTGACACAAATACACCTAAAACACCACATTTTCAGAGCAAAACTATTACACACAACCAGTCACAGTGTGTTAAGGAGGACTTTTCCTCATCAGCTTCTCAGACAACAAAAGCCGCCAATGCAAGTGAATAGCTAGAAAATAACTTAGCTGTTTGTGTGTATGTGTGAATATATGAGATATGGAATGTTCCTCCTACCTGCACTTGTCCCTTGCCCATGATCTTGTCTACGATCTCGTTGTCGTCCTTGTTGAGCTTGGACTTGTCGTAGCATTTCTCGTAGCACAGGATGCGCAGGCACTGCGAGCCCTCCAGCTCAATTTCGAACTCCTGTTGGACAGTCGTAGCAAAAGACACAGATGAAATCTAAGTGTCGAAGAAGCTACAAAAAAATTTTAAAAAAAAATCAGATGGCCTCGAGAAAAATGCTTACCTCGTTCCAGTGCGGCTCGGTGGTGTCTCGGAACACACGGGTCTTGGCTTTGCTAACAAAGTAGCCAAAGGAATCCACTTCAAGTGTGCAGTAGAGATCTGAGAAGGACACACAAAGATGAAAAGAAATGAAAGGACATAATATTTCTATGTTGGCCCAATTTGAAAGAAGCATTTCTGTTGGACATGCCAATACCACAACACCAAACGAATTGATGATCGCAGCATGTGACTTGCTGACAAGCAGATTAAAGAATGGATCTAAGCTTTCAAGCAGAAACCATTACGCAGTAAACATGTCCCTGTGTGTCAATGCTAGGAGAAGAAATTTGGAGACAAACACACTTGCGAGGTCGACCCCCTCAAAGCTGACACTGCAGTTCAAACAGCATCACATTGTCAATTTCCTATGTCTCTATCCCAATAATGGCTCTCGAACATCACCACACACACACGCAGTTTAGATTGATTCACTGCACCAAGCAGTCGGTGTCGTTCAATGACATCGTGATGGATTGCTTAAACTGTGTGACCTTTGATCTGGAAGCCATGTAGAATGCGTGCTGAACATCAAGAGCAGCCCCTCATAGGAATTGTGTGTTAGTGTGTGTCAGTCAATACACTAACAGATAATTGACTGTGATATATATATGTAAATTATGAAATATTAATGGTAAATTAGCTAATCCAGTTGCTCTGTTACTTCAAACTCAGATTTAAATTTCACTTAGGGATCCATTTGAATCTCCAAAAGATTATATGGCAGTATATAAAACTCAGGACTTTCAGAACTCTCGACTATTCATATGAATGTACTTGGAATGTATTCAGACATTGTTTGGACAACAAAACTGATAAAATAATCTAAAAAATAGTCTGCCAAAGGAGTAAATCCAAATCTAAGCAAGAGAAAATTCTCACATACATTAGTACCGGGAATGTATGTGCCATGTTTGGTATTTTATGTGTCATGTAACCATGTTCTTATAATGTTGTTTTGTGATTTTTTTTAATCTGTTCTTTTTTTAATCTCCTTTTTTTTTTTTTTAATCAGGGGAAGCAGATGTAAATGAGCCATTTGGCTAAATCTGACACATAAATACCGATGTCGATTAATGTGTATTGTCCCTGTTCAAATAAAACAAAAAAGAAAGAAAGTATTTTAAAAGTATGTTACAAGCAAGGCCCGATATCCAGATGATCCAGATCTGAGGAGGAGGTAGGGGATTTTTTTTTTTTTTAGAAACACCAGGCACAGAAACCCAGTTTTCTTGGTGAACATAAACAGATATAAATGCACTGAGCTGACTGGCATCGCAGAAAAGGAGACGGAGAAGAGAAGGCTTTGCATGCGACAATATTCAATTGTCGTATCACGATATCATTTCACTAAGCCTGCATGACAGCTAATGATAACTTAAGACTTACTAACTCTTCACTTACAAACCTTGTGAGGTTTACAGGCTGTTGTTGCTCCCTCCAACAGCTCTTCTCACGGGTTCCTATCTCCTTAAAGGAGTTCTACTTTCCTCATAAAGACACCCTCTGCTGTAGGGTTCTACTGGTTGTAAGGTTCTTCTTAACTATGCAACAAACCATCCAAAGAACCTTAGTGCTTCTTTACCAACCATCTACATCCATATACAGGCCTAGAATAGGCATGTGCTGAAAAATTTATAGATAGCACATTGGGTATAAGTCTACGCACCCTGTGCAGACTTTTGAAATGACAGGTTTTTGTGATGCAAAGCCAGAAATCATGATAAAATCGTGACAAAAATATTGGCCACGTTTAATGTTTCATTCAAGAGCAAATGTAGTTTGTGAATATATATCTCTAACACCTTTCCACTCATGGACTTTGTATTCCAATATTCCTTGCAAAAAAGTACTCTTCATACTGCCAGGGGACCTCCTATGCACAATCCTGTTTAGGTCATTCCACTGGTTTGCTGTGGGAATGAGGACTGACCCATGACTGGGACATTCCAAGATTTTGCTTTGAGTTGTTATGATGTTGAAAGGTGAAAAATCCTGTTCATCTTCAGGTTTTTGACACTGGCCAGCAGGGTCTATTCCAAAATACCTTGTTATTTGGAGCTTATCCCATCTATCTTGACTAGTGCCCCTGCCCAGCTGAAGAGAATCTTCTTTAAAGCATTGAGCTGCCACCACCATGCTTCAATCTATGTATGGTGAATAGTGAGCTGTGTTGTATTTGTACAAAACACATCTTTTAGAATTAAGGCTAATTAAGGTCTCATCAGTCCACAAGCCATTGCTTAGGATGACTGGATGTATTTGTTTTGCATAAATTAGACAGCCTTGGATGTTCCTGGCTTCCTCCTTGCCAGCCTACCACTTAGCCCAGACATGTGCAGAATATGGGAGATGCCACATGCAAGGAGTGACCTTGCATGTTTTCTCCTTGTCCTTGATGTTGGCAATGTCCCTGTGGTGACACACTTTCTCCACTTATGGATGATAGTGTTAACAGTGCTCTATGAGACATCCAGTGGCTTCAACTCTTTTTACCAGTGACCAAAAAATGAAACTTTTGGCTGGGGGTGCGTGTGTTCAGCATTGACTTTATTTGTGATGTCACACTCCACAGCAGTGGTTAATGGCTCGTATGAAAGTAGACTCTCAGGGCTTTAAGAATTTGAAGAGTTTTTCCATAAGTATTTCTCTTTTTTTACCTAGCCTACTAGGTTTATATAGTATCGTTTTATTGTGGCAGTTGTACACAGTGTTTTACTATCAAAAAAGCTTTAGTTGTGCTGTCTGTTTTATCTCTGTACAAATGTTATTGTGGAGAGGTGTGAATTGTTTTTCCCATCGTCCTGCTCACCAGCTGCTAAACACAGACTCACCATACTCTACACACAGGAACCCAACAGTGTCCTGACTATACTTATAACAGACTTGCAGTGATAAAATAATTCACTTGTTTGTACCGACTGAACATGTCCGATAACGTCAGTGTACTGCGAGAAAGTACAAGAGAAAATATTTGTTTATATGCTTCTCCAGATAATAAAAAGAGACTGCAGACATTTTGTCAGCTCCTTATGGACCATGGCTATCCTAGGAACAATCATACAACCATGAAGAGCTAATTATTTGGGGTGGTCAATCATAATCACTTTCATTAATGGCAGCTTTAGTCTATCTACCTTTGGACCTGATTTTGAATGTGAACACAGCTACAGTCTCCACTATGCAATCAGGGTACTTTCTGGCTTTACATCACAGATTTAGTCCCCCTTTGCTGTTGTAATAACCTCCACTCTTGTAGGAAGGCTTTCCACTAGATTTTGGAGCGTGGCTGTGGGGATCTGCCCATTCTACCACAAGATCATTAGTGAGGTCAGGCACTGATGTCAGGTGAGAAGGCCTGAGGTGCAGTCAGCATTCCAATTAATCCCAAAGGTGTTCAGTGGGGTTGAGGTAAGGGCTGTGTGCAGGTCACTCGAGTTCCTTAACACACCATGTCTTCACGGAGCTCAGTTTGTGCACAGGGCATTGTCACGCTGGAACATGCTTGGGTCTCTTAGTTCCAGTGAAGGTACAATTGTAATGCTACAGCATACAGAGACACTATGTATTTGTGTGCTTCCAACTTTGTGGCAACAGTTTGGAGAAGACCCAGATATGGGAGTGATGGGCAGGTGTCCACAAACTTTTGGCCATATAGTGTATATTATATTAAACCTTCTTTGCCTCTCTAGCTCTGGTATGTAGATTGTATAACCAATTTCCAGCATGTCTATTTCAAGCCTGTACATAGATGGAGATGGTTGCTAAAGGAGCCCAAAGTGCTTAAAAAAGCAGCATGAATGAAAAATGAAGCACGGCAGGGGTCTGAGCTTCAGAAAAGCAGTGCATGTGCTGAAAGTGATGGCTGGGGCTATTTACATGCTCGTAAAAGAGAGAGGGGAAAAAGCTGATATAGCACAGTGTCACTGCTTTGGCAACCAGAAAAAAAAAAAAAACCAAGCTTGACTTGCTGGCGTTATACACAAAAGCTCGTTTTACAAAATACAAGAGATTGTTTCTATGAGGAAGGAGAGAGTGGAAAATAAGCAGAACCAGGTTTGGGGTTTTGTAATGTTTGCTCATGCAGATGTGCGACTGCTCGAGTTTAAAATGCTTGTGGTCACTTTGTGATGGCTGCTGCATAAGGAATAGGTTTGAGCTTGTGACTGTGGAGTGACGCAGTTGTGGGAAATAATGACATTCCTAATGAGCTAGCCAGAAGTGGGATATATCCTTGTCCACGTATGCACACGTTGAGAAAAACATGAATCCTGATTTTTATACCGATCTCGCTAGCAACAGTGAGGTCAAGCAAGAACTTCACTATGTATTTGTCTTTTTATATTTATTGTCTTTTCTAAACCTGGGTCTGCATCTGTTCAGAATTAAGAGTATGAGAATACATTGTATATCTATGAGCTACAACATGGGATTTTTCTAACCTGGTCTATTTAAGGCTGAGGGCTGCAAGCGCACACTTTTTCAGGCACAGGAAATAGTTTAAGTCTAATTTAATTCCGTTTGAATATAGAATGCTAACATTAATTAAAAAAAAAAAAAAAAAAAACGACCAGAAAGAGAAGAAGCCTGGATTAAATTTTAGGCTGAAAAAGGAAACATATGAAATATATATTTTTAAACCGCTAGGATCATGTAGTGCAATTACATAAAGCACGCAATAAAACAGCTAAAACAAGAAAATAGAAAATGGTCGCCATAAATAAAGACGTAAGAAAAAAACAAGAGGCAACTGATGACAAATATTACGAAAGCTGGAATTCTAGGTCACTATTTTATTGTTTTCATAGGATTTCATAATTACCTGGTGTAACCCAGACGCTAATGCTTGAGCATTTGTATGCGGAAGAGGGCAGACAGCACTTAATATTATTACATTATTATATTATATATTAACAATATTATTGTTTATTTACAAAACACAATGCTGTCATCATTTCATAGTGTTTTATTTCCGCAAAAACTGTTATGTCTATTAGCAACCTAAAAAAAAATGCATCCCTTTGACAGGAATTTATTTAAACCCATCAACACAGGCTATCTTTTTTTTTTCTTAAAAGTTAAGTTCTTGTCAGTTATTTACATATGTGATATTGTTCACGTTGTTTTCCTCAAGAATACGTAGTTTGTCTTTAATTTAACGAAGAAATGCTCATTTATGCAAAACATTTGTTTTAAAAACTAATGACAGCATGATGTCACACCTCTGTCTGTTCTTCTTTCTTTGTTACGTAAGGATCAGACTCAGCGATGTGGTGATGTGATGAAGTCCAAAGCCAAGCGAAGTTTCTGTTGCTACCTTGTTGATTATCTTCCAATAACAGCACATCCTGAAGTGTTTTATTCCTCTAATACCACGATTACACATTTGTTATTTATGAAAGAATGCCACATCATACTTGTTTTTATCCCTTTATAGTTGCATTTAATGTCATTGAACTTCTGCAAAAGTTAGTTCCCATTATCACTAACGTTACAGCAGCTGTAAACAGTCATTCCCTCACCAGCCTCTCTTTTTCTCTCTTGAAAACAAAAAAATAACTCACTTATTCTTCTTTTTTTTCCCTCATATTATATCTCTTATATAATTATTACATCTTTTGAATTTCCTTGTGAGGCCGAGTTTCAAGTTGCTATATGAATAAAGATTAATATTATTATATACAGTAAATAGTAGAATCCATTAAACGAGTGCACTCTCTCTCTCTCTCTCTACTATTATTCTCACACTGTTTTTGCAATATGGTGAATGGGAGACAGATGAAACGTGTACTTGCACCATGTTCTCATACGCCGAGGCAAATCAATGATGAATGTAAACCACACGCCAAGCTGGGGGTGGGGAAGAAACAAAGAAAAGCAACAGATGCGAGACACACATACAATGCTTCTTTTGAGAGATGTCAGTGTAGTTGTTAGTGCAAGCAGGCCTTTCGGAGAGAACCTATCTGCACTGCGCTCTTCTGTACCACTTTAAAACAGACGCCTAATTGTTATCACACACAATCTAATCTACAGCGGGAGGCTGCCATATGCTCCAGCTAAAGCTGTTAAAGCTATGCTAATTCA
>CM040480.1:13460394-13479474 GCA_022758105.1 Pangasianodon gigas
TTCTGGGAGATTCGGAGCGCGTCCTGCAGCAGAGGAAAATCTGGGTGCTCTTTAGGAGTGTGTTTGAGCAGATCCTGAATTAACACAACACATACACACAAGCATGAATTAACCCTCCAACTAAAAAAAAAAAAAAAAAAAAAAAGCCATGACCTCCAGATTCACACACCTAGCGGGGTAATAAAGTAAAGGAAAACTGGTGTGTGTGCGGGTGTTTGGATGACTTATTCAGACGTGTGTGATGACATGTTTGAGTCATTTAGGTCTCAAAGCTATACTGCATGAGTGGAGTGAGTTATTTCTGCTGTTTAAACGTCAGGATTTGCACATTTACAGGTCAGCTCTTGAGCTTGAAGATGAAGTAAATTATTAAAGCTTCTGTCAACATATTTTCATGACTGGTTTCTGTTTATTAACTAGTGCTGAACTTATTATAATGCAAAACGCAAAGTTGCAATTATGTAAGATTCGTGTCTATTTGTCTTCTGCTTGTTTTCTTGTTTGCGTTGGGCTTATTGTTGGAATATGTTTACATCAGCAACTCGCTTTACCACATAAACTGAACTGACTTATTTCACTGCTGACTCAGCGTTTTTAGAGCCATATAGGAAATGGGAATTAACAGAGTGCCTGAACTACAACTACATGCTTTCTATCTTGCCCCATTTTGTCACGTGCCACAAGTGCTATACCGCTTGAAAAATATAATATAGTATAATGTATATATTATACACCAAAGCATTTCTGAACAAACGGATTTATTCTCACTGTGGAATTTGTATCTTTACCCAGTTGCCAAGTTGTTTAAGCTAAAGAGATAACAGTAGCCATGAGTATGTGTATTTCATCCATTGATCTGTGGGTTTTAGCAAATTTATGTGATAGCTTTCTTCTTTACCCTGTATTTTAAAAAGCTAGCTAGATTTAGTAGGTTAACGTAATGCTGTTTGCCTCGGAGATGAGCGTAGCTTTGGGGAAAGCCCCTATAATCTCTCTGTGGTCCAGTGCTGAGCAGCATGGTATGAGATTACAGCAAAAAAAAAAAAAAAACTTTAACCAGTATTTACACTATATGGGCAGAAGTTTGTAGACACCTGACAATCACACCCATATTAGTCCCCCATTTGCATTATAACCTCCACTCCCCAAGGCTTTCCACTAGATTTTAGAGCATGGCTGTGGGGATTTGTGCTCATTCACCCACAAAAGCATTAGTGTGGTCAGGCAATTATGATATACTAGGAGGTCTGGGTCATGTCTGCATTCCAGATTATCCCAAAAGGTGTTCAGTGGAGTTGAGGTGCAGGCAACTTGAGTTCTTCCACACAAAACTTGGCAAATCATGTCTTCACAGACCTTACTTTTTCAGGGGCATTGTGAAGCTGAAACAGGTTTAAGCCTCCTTATTTCCAGTGAAGGGAAATTGTAATGCTACAGTATACAAGGACATCCAATACAACCGTGTGCTTCTAACTTTGGGGCAACAGTTTGGGAAAGACTCACATATGGGTGTGATGGTCAGGCATCCACACACTTTTGGCCATATAGTGTATATTTTATTATATCTAGCTAGATAATATTAGGTCCATTCACTAGATCTTTCTAGCCTATTCACTTGCTCACTGCGGAGTTGGAGCGATCTAACCGTCTAAAAAATGAGCTCGTGTGGAAAGTAAGAGGTTTCGCTCCTTTATTTGCTACTCACTGACGTCGACACTCATGCTGATGTGTACAGTAACGTTTTTATTCTGAGAACACTTCTGCAACACTATAATGACAGCAGGTTATTTATATTCTCAAGAATTTGCGAATACTTGGGCTGCATCCCAAACCACACACCCAGTACTAAATAATACGTCAGCACACCTTTGGTGCCGTTACTATTTAAGACCTTCAACCTGGTGAGCATTATGGGAGTTGAGATACAGCCCTGAATTCTTTCTGAATGTGTATTTACTTGATACTGGCAGCTGTGAGATTATTCGACGGTGCCGCACAAAATGCTAAGAAATGGATTGCAATATTTTTTTTTTTCCAGCAAAAATTTTTTCTAAATCTTACATCCAGCTGCTTGAAGCCTAAAAAGATTTATCAGGAAAAAAAAAACCTAGAAATCATTTATCTACATCGTTAATAATCCTAACACACAAGTGCAAAAATCCTAACACACCCAGTTCAGTTGAGTTACTGCCAGCAATTTTTCACTAATGTATCTTGGCTCACTCTACCTCTGATAAGAAAGGACAAAGGTGTGGTTGTGTGTACCAGTGTGTGTCTGTGTGTGTGTGCAGTGCTGTAAAGCTTAAGTAAAGGTGACTTTCACAGCGTAACAGCTATCTCAGGTTATACACATACACTGAAGCACACGACTCGCAAACATGCTCTGAGGAAGAAAGAGAGGGATTCAAAGAATTTTAAACTTACATGAAGAACAAGGGTGCTGCGTGTCACACGGTCGATGGGTTTATACAGGAGTGCTGTACAAAAACAGAGCATACACGCGTTAGACACATGAGGTAACACTGTAGACAGGAAAACAAAAGCGCACATCATAACTGAGATAACACACATTCATATCGCCACACACAAACACAGGAAATCTCATGTTCAAAAGCCTATTACACGGCTCACTGATGGCCATGAAGATGAAAACAGCATTTTTATCTCAGTGCGCGTGAGAATTAAGCACGAGAACCACATTGTTTTCATAAACCGCCCCAGGTTCAAGTCGATGCAGCACATGCTTCGTCATATATTCTCTTTCCTTTCTTTTTGCCCCTTCCTTACTCTGTGGGATCGTGTATGGAAAGTGCGTGAGTGTGTGTTGAAAGCAATGTCCTTTCCTTTTGCCAATACGCCTCTCTCTGATCCACTGTCTCAAACACTCAGACATTCCGAAATGCTACGTGTGCACTCAGGTGATCAGCAACACGCATATAGTGTTGTCCAGAGGACGTTGTCACTGTGTAGGTTGAAATTCACTGTTTTGTAGAATTCAGAAATATTTCAATGCAACATTTTCATTTAAAAATCCAGGTACTTGCACCTAGAAACTCCATTCAAGCTTTAAATTGTTCACCCATTCCCCTTTCGAACACCTCTAAACATCACGTTTTCGCAATAATAATAATAAGAATAAATATAGCCACAAGTGGCGATCTGAGGGGTCCAAGCACTCCTTGCAAATCGTGGCCTCAGTGACCACACAAAACAATAAACAGGCCATAGATGAACATACTTATCAAGATTTGTGATAATACCTCCTCAATGCTAGCTGTGTAAAATATCGTCTGAAAGCTGATTGGCTGAAGGCAGCCGTGTTTTTGAAGTAATTAAGTGTTGATTAAAAATTCAGTTACAGATTAGCAGAACGATACAGAACACCAAATTTCAGCTCAATAGGACTTTTGGTTCCTGAGAAACTGCTAATTGAACCTAACTCCGACCCCGTTCCATGACCACGCCCCCAACTTTCACAGACGTCCTCATATCCTTGTATTGAACATGTTTTTTAAGTTCAGTTCAAATCCATATCACCAATCATGAGTTACAGCTATTTGAGTAATCCAGCTTCCATTCCTTAGAATTGAAACTTTCGTTTTGAAATATTTTTTTATATTTTATATTTTTGACACTAGGGAAAGTTAACCGTCTAATTCACTCCCATTCAAAATCATAACTCAAACAATTCCTGCTCAATCTACTCATAAGGCTTCCTGAGGCAGACTTCTTCTTGAATTATTGCAAGTTTGTTTGTTAATGCAGACAAATTCCGTCCAAATTGCTTTCTTTGCTCTATATCAAGAAGACATTGTTTCATCTTCTTTCCCGACCATTACAGGAAGTAACATGACAGGTTGGATCCATCTTGAAGCTGACGCCCAACGCAGGGAGAGGATTGCTTGGTCACATGATGCAGCCCACACCTAATTTCATTCCAAGCGAACCACAAAGTCAATTTTCAGGTGGACCACGGATCAGGTCTCAGAAGTGCACATGGACTTGGAAACAATTTCACACTCATAATATGTGAATCGCACCAATTTAGATGCAAACAGATAAAAGTGCGAGTCTGAGAAAGCTGTAAGAAAGAATAACCTCTTAGAGGGAAGAATGGCTTTGCTTCCTTCTCTCTGTCTGTTAGCGTGGCTTTAGCTAGTTTCAGGTGGTAGCTGTTGCGCAATAGGGCACGAGCTTTGGTCTAAGTCAATGACTAAACTGGGAGAAAATTGAGTAAAAAAAAAAAAAAATGGGCGCTGATCACAGCAGTGATGGACTACGGCAACCCAATAAATGAATGAAATAAAGTTTATATAATCTTTTTTGCTTTATCAGATTTTACATTGATTCAAGTTCACCACCAAACACCAAAATGTAAATTCTTCCAGAAGCAGAGCTGCAACACAATATATAATTTTCAGTCATATATTTCAGCCATAATGCTTTCAGCTCGCATTAAAGGTGCTGGGAGTCGCTCCCAAAAGGAGCTGATTCACTGATTCCAAAGCTTTGGAGTCGATTCCACAATCCGAAAATGACTCGCCTTCCACAAACGCAGCAAGAGAAATGTTTTCGTTAGTGAGGCAGCCAGTGGATATTGTAATTTACTTTGAATTTGACTGAAATCTAGCTAAGACACCTTCCCAGTGATCAACAACATTGGGTCATTGGTCACACTGATATACAGTTGCAAAAAAGAACTAGCTAAAAAAACAAACATACGGAATACTGTGACCGTGAAGCACTTGATAATATCCTCACGCCAAGACACTGTCTGATGAATAGTCAGTAATATTTTTATCTGTTAGGTAATTTAGCCTGGTTACACCTGGAGTATTATTCGATCAAAAACCGGGAAAGAAAATAATCCAACTAATCCCTTAATAGAAAACAATCTGTAGATTTATCGATTCAAAAGAATTAGTTGCAGCTATATGTACATCTCTACTGAATACCATGTAAGCAAACACACACACACACACACACACACACACACACACACAAAAACAATCAACTCTGACAACACCAGAGAAATAAAACTCCTTGAGAAATGTCACTTTAATTCCCAGAAGCCTCCTCTAGCGCAAATAGCAGACAGAATGTAATCACGGCATAAATGAGCTTTGTGAAAACACATGAGCACATATCTCAGATGAGAGCCTCGGGTGCTGAGAGATAAGGCGCATAAACAGCTAATACTAATAACAGCTAAAATTGAAATTATATAGTAAACTCCATATGTGCAGAGAAACTGGCTCCGTGTATGAATGCATGATGCAAATATGGCGTTTCGCACCACGTCCCATAACACGCAGCTCATCAGTGCCTGAAGCCGAGAACGCGCTCCGCCATTCTGTTTCATGCTGCTCTACTTTCAGACACTTCATAAATAATGAGTGCGTGTTGCCAGACATGCCGGACATGATCGCCTTCTGAATCGGGTTTAGAATTAAACATGTAGCTGAAGGACATCACCAGATAACAACGTCGACAGCAAGGCTGCAGGATTAATCACAGGCAGGTGTAAATAATGAGATGACAATTTCAGTCAAGTTTTATGTGAATTTTTTTTTTTTTTTTTTGGACTGAGAGGGTACGAGGCAATAATGTCATACCCTAGGCAGAGCGCATAAGTAGTGAACAGAAAGTCATTTGGGATTCAGGCTTAACTCTTTGACAAAAGGCCTTGAATTAAAAAAAAAAAAAATCCCGTGTGATGAAGTATTGCTTACATTAACCCTAGAAAAACATTTATATATTTATTTATAAGCACATATCTATCTCATGTCATCATTGGAATATCCATAAATGACCTTTTTTTTGTACTTAGAGTGCAGTCCTAATCGACAGACATCTATGTCTATCTAAGGAAAATCAATTACAGTGAACCTAATATTAATAAATTATATATTAGAGTGAATTTTATTGATTGGACCTGCCCTATTAATTCTGGAACAGCCTGTGTATATGTGTGTGTGTATGTATGTGAGTGCTTTTTTTTTATTATTATTATTATTATTTTTTATACAGATATCTAGTGGGGGGAGGGGGCACGGTGACACCTCTGGGGTTGGGTGTTCTCCTTGTGCCTTGGGGGGTTTCCTCCCCAAGTCCAAAGATATGCGTAGTAGGCTGACCGGCATTTCCAAATTGTCCTTAGTGTGTGGATGGGTGTGTGAATGTGTGTGCGATTGTGCCCTGCGATGGGCTGGTCCTCCCTATCCAGGGTGTCCCCCCACCCCTTTTGCCCCGAGTTCCCTGGGATAGGCTCCAGTCTCCCCCACGACCCTGTGTAGGATAAGCGGTACAGAAAATGGATGGATGGATGGATATCTAGTAGGATATAATATCTAATAAGTACATCTACATGATTTTTGGGGTGTCTATGTCATATCCAAGATATTATATTGAAATGAAACTTAAATAATAGTCTTTTTTTTTTAAATACTTTTAATTTGTATGCAGCAAATAAGCTTAAAAACCAAACTCTGAAACATGTACATGAATTAAAGTCGTGTCTTTAGTATTCCAGGACATTACAGAACTGAGTAGGAGAATCAAAACCTTAGCTGTAATGTTGCGCCATGCCGTCTTTACTTATTCATTAGCTACAAAAGGTTCTTAAAATAATTTCCATTTGTCCTGATATAGCACGAATGCACTAAATACTCTCGTGACTCATAAGCAGAGAACTACAACTGACATTTTAGATGGAGAATAGCTGCATCTAAACATCTATGACATTTAGTACCAAATCATATATGAATGAATAGCCAGGATTTTATGGAAAGGTTTGTTTTATTTGGTCTACACTTATCACAATGAATAAGCACTATAGCGAACAGAATCACTTCTCAGTTCTCTTCTGTTCTCCACTAAAAGCTCCCCAGTCCCCATGAGCTTAGCAGGTAAAGAACTAATCACCGGCTCACTTCGGAGGAGTTCTGCACTCCGAACTTTCTTTCAGCGGACAGCTCGGCTGGTCGCTTCATTCTAAGTGGAGGCATGTGTTCTTCCTCTAGGAAGCTTTTCCTGCTTTGCAGTTTCAGTCTGGCACCGCTGCCGTTTCAAACCATGCTTCCATATGGCTGCTGCGTCATCCTCAGCAGCACCAGGAGAAAAGAAAGCCACTGCTGCAGTTTTTAAATCATTAATTGCTGTGTATTGTCATTCCTGTATGAGCTAGTCTCACTCACTGTCATTCTTTAGAATGTTAGATCTCACCAACTGATGGTGTGTAACGTCATTTTTATTTAAACTGCCTCATCAGAAGACACCAGCTAAAGTTGTCTAAAGTTGCAGGGCAGCCAAATGACAAAAAAAAAACCTTTCGATCAGTAGATCTACATGTGATTTTGCTCTGCATGCTCCATGCTGTGCAGATTTTGTTATTTTCCTTACATCTTATCCAACTAATCAGCTTACAAACAGCCCCTTCCTGTTAACTCTGCGCATTATACAAGGAATAAAATGCGATGAGGCATGCTGTTATAGGAAAATAATCAACGACGGGGATGGTGTGATGTGGGAGACACTGTTACCACCCAATAACACTACATCCTGAAGTGCTTTATTCCTCTTATACCACAGCAATTTTCCAATTTTAATGTTCTAGTTATTAAAACATGACGTGCACATTTGATCAGTTGTGGAACGTCAGCGAAACAAGCTAGGTCCCGTTATGGCTTACGTTATCGCAGCTATAAACAATCATTTCATCACCAGCCTCTCTTTTTTTAAAAAAAGACAAAAAAAAACATATCTACAGAGAAACCACAGAGTCCCCTGATTTAAAGGCTTTTTTTCTCCAGCCTTACGTCTGCTGCAAAGTGCTGATGCTGGAGACTTCTTCCAAAAATCATAAAAATCATTAAAAAATCAACAATTGCACACGTTTAGAACAAACTGATGTCAGAGCTGCGGTTGCAGAAAATTCATCAACGCCTTCTGACCAATCAGAATGCACCAGTGCTGTGGTACAAGACGATTTAATAAGCCATGGACACTGCGGTTTTACGAAACAGATTTCACTGAGTCACTGGAGCTCGACATTTAGGGATATAAAATAACACATACTGACATATCACGTTTCAAAAAGACGTCATTGATCTCTGTGATGATGTTAAGATGTCATGTGACCACAGGTCCGGGACGCCGCTTTTATATCCCTTTGCGCCAGAACCAAAGAACTTCTACAGAACGTGACCCGCTTGTAAAGAGGTGGATGTCTGCTCGGTTTATTTCTCCTCCCTCTCTCCCTCTCTCTCTCTCCCTCTCTTGCTCTCTCTCTCTCTCTCTCTCAGGCAGATGCCACAGGGTGTCTACATGGCGCGTTAATTAGCAGTGATAAGCAGAGCTTGCGGGACTTACCCGCCAGGAAAGCTCCGAGTTAGAGGAAGTTCGAAAGGAAGTAAGATACCAGAAAATGCAGCAACACAAAGACCACATGCTTACACACTGGAAAAACGGAGTGACACAGCGCAGCTCACAGTGAGCCACCTTCAAATCCGCACGCTTCAAACAAATCCCAAGCAGGCTTTCTGATTAAAGCATTACCGTAAGTGCAGTTACAGCACAGCCGGAGCACCAGGAGAACCTCCATGACACGATCCCCTCTTTCTCTTTCTCTCTCTCTCCAGTTATCAGTTGTTCATCCCGTCTTCTGCTGCTGCTCCGTCTGTCTCGCCTGCCTCTCTCTCTAACTCGCTCTTTCTCCCCGGGAATCTTTCTCTTCCTCTCTTCTCTGTCTCCCTCTCTCATCTACATGCTCCCTGAGTCTCTCTCTCTCTCTCTCTCTCTCTAATGCTCTGTCTCTTATACCTTCTGCTGTATGTGCAAAGAGAGCGAGAGAGGCAGAGTCAGAGAAGGAGAGAGAGAAAGTGAGTGAGAATGGAAAAAAAAAAAAAAAACACCACACTTCTGATTCAGCATGTCCAGACACTCGGAGTGAATGGACACGTACATACATACACACACGTTTCTAATTCTATCTTTGTGGGGTTTTGTGTGTTACTGCAGCTAATTAATGGTATGCTAGTACAGGACAATGTGAGGTAAGGAAACATTGAGACAGGACAGAACTACTTACACACACACACACACACAGCCCTGCTCCAACTTTATTCTCAAGTCTGACTAAACCACATTATCTCCAACTCATCTTTTTCTCATTTTCTCTTTTATTTGCTTTCCAGCTAACCACAACAACAGTGCTCCCAGCTAAGCAGTTAGCAAACCTAAACATGTCACATAAACAAATATATCTACAACCAGATATCTTTCTCATTTTGTTCTTTTACAAAACACCACATTTATATCCTCTCTCTCTCTCTCTCTCTCTCTCTCTCTCTCTCTCAATAATATGGCACCTTAAAACATTTGGCACTGTTAGCTAAGCTAAGCAGTTTCCTAACACAACACTGAGCTAATGTTGCTAGCTAGTTAGCTATGTCACCTCTTCAGAAGTAACTATTCGACTTTTTAATCTTTTTAACTATTTAACTTTCTCACTTAGTAGCTTGCCAGGTAATAAAGTAGCTAATATCAGGCTATAAAACATCATGTCACAAGCTAGCTAATATGTCAGAGAGTTGAATAGTTAAGTTTAAAAAGTCTAATAATTACTGGCTGCAAAAAGTTTAAGAACCCCTGGTTTACACAATATAATGCTTCCTTAATGTTAGCTAGCTTGCTAGTGACCTTAGCTACATAAGTTACACAAAACAGCAGCCTATTGCTAGCTAGCGTGTTAGTGCTTGGTTTGTAGTGACGTTATATTGTATGTAGCGTAATATTAGCTACTTTGTTAGTGAACCTGGCTAAGTAACTATCTTTTTTAACTATTTAACTGTCTGACTGAGTAGCTAGCCAGGTTCGCTAGCTAATACTAGGCTACATATAACTTCACTGAAACCAAGCACTAACATGCTAGCTAGTATTAGGCTTTTATTCTATGTAAGCTAGTGTCTAAGGTCACTAGCAAGCTAGCTAACATTAAGCAAGAATATATTATATTGTGTCAACCAGCGTTTGTTAAACTTTTTGCAGCCCGGGATAGCATTAAATGTAAAATAAATTCCACAGACCACCTCAGCACACATTTTTTTAAATGAACATAATCCAACTATTCAAATATTTGGCTAATTACTCAAAGGTGTACATTTATATTCTGGATATTCACTGAAGCCATAGAGCTTTTTATTCCTGGACTTTCCACAGCCTGAACACATTTGTGGCCAAGTTAACATTATTTCCAGATGAAGCTGACTAATATAAGGTAACTGTTTTATTCAATTAAAACCATTCCGCAGGTGGAAATGTTATGGCAAAGCATATATTTCATGACATGACATTTTCAACACTGTGGTCAAGATCTACGAATGGACTACCGAAAGCCTTAAATCCACACTGTTACTGGATTATTTTTATTTTTTTTATTTTTTGAAAACTTATGGTATTACATATGAATCATGAATTCAGTTTCTTTTTTTATTTAACTGCAAACAATTTAAAAAAAAAACAAAAAAACCTTAATATATTTTAATACTATACAATCAAGAGGTGCTGCACCACAAACCATTCTAGCTAATGTTTTTAATATCTCATATCTTATTAAAGGTTAAATGTAAATCTTTTATTTTCTAATCAATCATTCCCTGATTTATTCCATTGCTCGTGTGCATGTGAGAGACCAACAGCTGCTCTCTTCTACTGTGTGAGGCTGAACGTGATGGCTGTTTGATGCTTGACGGATCCACTTTGGCACAATCACGGTTGTTTGAACTGTCGCTCACCACCTCGAATGCGTGAAATTTTATGTAATTACTTTTCTGACGTAGGTAACTCTGCATCTCTTTCACGCAAAACTCAATGCCATCACTTAAAGCATTCGAGACGTCTACTTTTGTAAGGACAATATGGACCAACATTTTTGCTAACATTTCTACTGGTGGTTCCATTTCCACCCAAGTGCCCCACTATTATACCACACCCATCATTAACACACTAACACACACACACACACACACACACACACACACACACACACACACACATACATGGCTTGTTTGGCTTACCTTCCATGCTGACAATGGTGGTGCAGTCTTTAGAGTCTTTCGGTCCCTTGACTTTGACGTTCTGTTAAACAGAGAAGATCAGCACTTAACATGAAGGACAGATGAAGGAGATTTCTGCATCAGCAAAAGACTTTATACACACACACACACACACACCTCACTACATTGTTGCTGTGCAGGATAATGAAGAGAAATGAGACTGCATTTGCTGCAGCTTCATGTGCTTCTCAAATATGTTTATTATTAAAGTTCAATCATCATCATGTCTTCTTCATACAACTTCACTGTCACTGTATATTTATAGAACATACATCATACTGCAGAAGTACGGCAAGTGCTACACTTTCAAAATAAGACACCAGACTGCACCTTTAATGCTACAAGGTACCAAGCGGCTTTTCAAGGGAACATCTTTGTACATTTAGAACACATCCTTCAGCCGATGCACCTTTAAAATTCATTCAAAGAAAAAATTCATTGGACCTCAAGGACCACTGTTGTATCTTTAAGGCTGCATTTACATTGTTTGTACCTTCTGAAAATGAAAGCCTCCTGCATAAAAGATGAACAGAGAGAGAGAAGGTACAAAGAGAATTCTCAATGAGTACACACACCTCTGAGATCTTCTGGAACTGGGAGTTGGACTGGCTGCATTTCTCCACCGTCTCCACGGCCATTTTGTAGTTGTCCACGAAGGCTTTGTACACGCCAAGCTGGCTGGCCTGAGAGACACACACACACATAGAGAGAGATCATGAAATTCAAATGCTCCTCGAAGACCAAGGATACACGGCATGACGAGGAAAGACAGACCAAGCGGCAAGGAAGTGAGCCAAATAAGGAAGAGAAGAGATAAAGGGCAGGTGAAAGATATGGCAGGACAAAAGAACGGAGCCCTTTAGTTTGCATGATGAACCTACAACAGAGTTTCTTTGTTTAAACTAGAGCTTTTGTAGAAAAATTACACTGTGAAAATTGTGATTACGTTGCAAATTTAAACATCTAAAGGCGCTCTCTTTGCCTTATGTTTCTAAGCGCCTATAGGTATAAAACCAGACGCATTACAGAAGTAGTGAGTCAGGATCGGCGTCTCATTGTTTACCGTATTAAGAATTATTCCACAGCACTGTTGAATTCTCCAATCTGATTGGTCAGAAGGTGTTGATTCATTTTCCATAACAGCAGCCCTGAGAGTAGTGCTTATTAACAGTTATTATACAACAGTCAGTTCCACTAATTTGATTGGTCGAGCGGTGTTCCAAGAGTGCTTATATTTAGTATAACCACACTGGGACGTTTCACTGTGTATATCACTCTGTTCGCTAAATAAAATTCCACTTCCTAGTTCGAAACAGTTACTATAGTAGTGTTAGTGACATCATCAGTGAATATGGCAGACGATACTTTTCAGGATTATAACTTTCAACTTAAAATTTGAATGCGTGTCAGATGAAGGTGAAAAGGAAGAAAGGAAGTTAATTTCACCAGAAGCACCTTTAACAGGAATGAACAAATCATTGTGAGCTAGCTAGCCAGCTAGCCAAAGGGCTATAAAGTAAGTATGCTGGTTTATAATGTATACACAATGTTCCATCTGTCTGGCGTCATTGGATATAAAGACAAAACTTTCGCGACATATGCCGAGATGTATGGTTTAGTCGTAGCATTCCTGTAGCGTTTTTGACACAGGAGAACAGGAGGCAGCGGAAATCTGAACATCTGAATCTGTAGCAAGCTGCATTTCTCTGTCTTATTAACTAATAATGGAATGACAGTTTATAGCTGCTGTAGTGCAAGTGTTAACATGAACATGCTTGATTTGCAGACATTCCATGCACTTAAAAGTAACTATAAACAGATAAAAGTACAATGTGTAATTCTTTAATAAATAAAAAAGTGTAAGCATTGCCAAATTTCCGTGGTGTAAGAAGAATAAAAAATCTCTTTTTCTCTTTTTCACTCTCTTCATTTGTCTGGCTATCCATTTCTCTATTTCTGTTTATTTTTGTCTATTTCTCTCCTTCTCCCTCTCACTATCTCATATTTCCCTCGCGATCGCTCTTTAGTTCTCTCTTTCTGTTACTCACCATCTCTATCACTCTTGCTATCTTTCATTATTTCACCTCTTTATTATTTTTTTGCTATCTCCATTTCTTTCTTTTTTTATTTCTCATGCTTTCTTTATTTCTCTCTTTCTACAGTGGATATAAAAAGTCTACACACCCCTGTTAAAATGGCAGGTTTTTGTGCTGTAAAAAAAATAAAACTAATTTAAACCTTTTTCACCTTTATTATGAAATTGCAACATATAAAAAGCAAGTGATAAACAAATAGAAATGTTTTAGAGAAAAAAGAATATAAAACATACCCAGTACCCAGCTTACATAAGTGTGCACACCCTTGTAAAATTGGGAATGTGGCAGTGTTCCGAATCAACCAATCACATTCAAACTCTTGTTAAATACTAATTAGTACACACCCACCATCAATTAAGGTGACTGATTAACCCTAAATAAAGTACAGATGTTCCTATAGGATTTTTCAAAATATCCAAGCCTGGCTAAAGTTTGCAAAAAAATACATCCAATCTACCAAAACCTTGTGGAATAATGTGTTATGGACTGATGAGAACAAAGTTGAACTTTTTGGCCATAACACCGAAAGATATGTTTGGCACAAAAAAAAAAAAAAATAATAAAAATAAAAAAAAAACACAGCACATCACCAAAAGAACACCATTCCCATGGTGAAGCATGGGGGTGGCAGCATCATGCTTTGGAGCAGCTTCTCCTCAGCTAGAACTGGGGCTTTAATCAGGGTGGAGGGGATAATGAATAGCCAGTAAAATTTGGCACAAAACCTTAAGTGTTCTTAAGGAAGAGGAATTTCCTTAAGAATTTCCTTAAGAACATCAAGGTTTGTGAATGGCCCAGCCAGGGTCCAGATCTAAATCCAATCGAAAATCTGTGGGGTGACCTGGAGAGGGCTGTGTACAGGAGACGCCCAGCCAATCTGGCAGAGTTAGAATTATTTTGCAAGGAAGAATGGCAAAATCTTGCTAAGTCAAGCCGTGCCAACCTGATTGCCTCTTACCCAAAAAGACTGAACGAAAAGACTAATAAAATCTAAAGGTGCTTCAACTAAGTATTAGTTTAGGGGTGTGCAAACTTATGCGGGCACATTATTGTACATTTTTAATTTTTTCCCTTAAAATGACTTATCGTTTTTCACTTTAATTTATATGTTGCAATTTCACAATAAAGGCAGAAAAGGTTCTGACATGATTTATCTTTTTTTTTTTTTTTTTACATCACAAAAACCTGTTTGCTATTTTAACAGGGATGTGTAGACTTTTTATATCCACTGTATTTCTCTCTCACTCTCTCTCTTTCAAACGCGATTTATTTCATTTCTTTCACTATCTCTTTATCTCTTGCTGTATTTCTCGCTCTCTTCTCTCTCTACTTCTCTCGCGATTTCTTTATTTCTCTATCTCTCTTTATTTCCTGCTCTATTTCTCCCACTATCCCTCTATTTCTCTCTCTATTTCTTTGGTAATTTCCCTTTATTGCTTTCTCTCACTCTCTATTTCTTGCTCCGTTTCTCTCTATTTTATCTCTCTTTATTGCCCTCTCTCTCTCTCTCTCTCTCTCTCTCTCTCTCTAGAACGTGTTGTTATAGTGGTAACAGATGGTACCAGGTCACACCACCTCGTCAGAGATTATTTTCCAATAACAGCATGCTCGAAAGCATTTTATTCCGTGCATGGTGTCTCATCAGCCTCAGACCAGAAGCTCTCAGATGACAACGCTGTCATGTTTATCCAAGCTAAGAGCTCACTACAGCTTCTAAATACAAGCTTGAAAAGAAGATCAGACTTTGGTGATCAGTGCAGTTGGTGTGTAATATAATTATACGGAACCAACAAATCGCTAACAAAAAATGATAGCCAATGCTATGAAGCACGTAAGAGCTGCTAACTGCTGCTGTAATCATTAAGACTGTCCTATGGTCATCTTATTGGCAATATGATCATACTGAACCCAGCGTACTTTCATCACTCTTAGCACTGTTTGACTTTACGCTTCTACACCTGGATTATTCATAATCTCACCATCACAAGAGGATGAGCTCCCGTTTTGAGGCCGGTTCCTCTCAAGGTTTCTTCCTCATGTCATTGGTGTCACCTCTCACTCGTTCACTGAAGGGTCTGGATTTCTGTAAAGCTGCGTTGTGACAGTTCTGACTCGATAAAAAGCTTACGAACGCAGTCCCACTGCAGTCCAGGGCTCAGATGCAAACTCGTGTGGGGAAAAAACTATTCTACGACTCAGACTCGTACACATGAATGCACACACGCTCTGTTTTATATTCCTCCCTCTTATTCGTCTGTCGCTCTTTCAATCCCTCAATCTTATTTCTCAAAAAAGTATATGGGTTTTGCACCTCCTCTGGCGGAGTGACTTTTTTTTTGTACTCATATGAATGAAAATCTTGTCTTCTTAAGAAACCAAAAAGTGTGTGTGCGTGTGTGTGTGTTACAGTCATGCTGCTGTCGTCATTTAGCAACCCTGTCATTATTTAGCATCCCTCCCTCTCGGCCTCTCACCTACTGACTTCATACACAGTAACACACCCAACACACACACACACACACACTCACACGTCACTATCACTTTAAGCCAGAGTGTTTCTCAAAATGAGTAATTAAGTGAAAAAAGCAACAAAGAGCGCATGTGTGCTGAGAGAGAGCGAGAGAGAGAGAGAGTGAAAGAGAGAAAGAGAGAGAGAGAGAGAGAGATGGTGGATCACTCATGCTCAACATGTTCTTATGCTCAGAGGCTTCATCCCTCGCTTCTGCTCGTTTATTCCTTCTGTGTAACTGTAATTACAGCACCATCTGCCTACCCGACTAATATCATCTCTCTCTCACACACACACTCACACACACACACACACACACACACACACACACACACACGTCAGCTTGGGTATAAAAAGCCTGTGTGAGGACAGACTTTGTTTATCATGTAAACTCTCTCTCTATATTTCTCCAGCTATCTCTCTATTCCCTCTTTCTATTTCTTTCTCTCCATCTCCAAATCTCTCAATATTGTTATTTCTCTCTCACTATCTCTTTTTTTTTTACTCTCCCTCTTCTTTCTTCCTCCCTCTCTCTGTCTATTGCTTTCTCTTTTTAATTCTCTCTATAAAACGCTGTCACTATTTCTATTTCTATCTCTTTCCACTTCTCTATTCCTCTATTTTCTGTCTATTTCTCTCCTTCTCTCTCTCGCTATCTCATATCTCTCTCTATCTCCCTTGCTATCCCTCTTTATTTCTTTCTCTTCTTTTACTCGCTACCTCTATTTCTCACTATTTCTCATTATCTTTCTTCTCTCTCTCTCTCCCTTTCATTGTCTCTCCATTATCTCTTATTATCTAATTCTTTCTATTTCCATACCTTGCATTATTTTTTCTCTTTATTTCTTTTGCTATATCTATTTCATTCTTTCTATTTACCTCTCTTTCCCTCACTATCCCATTTCCTTCTATTTATTTCTCTTGCTATCTCTCCATTTCTCTCACTACCTATTTTTTCTATCTCTCTATTTCTCTCGCTATCTCTTGATCTCTTGCTGTATTTCTCGCTCTGTTCTCCCTCTATTTCTCTTTCTTTATTTCTCAGACTATCTCTCTATTTCTCTGGCGAGCTCTCTTTATTGCTCTCTCTGTTTCACTCACTATTTATTTTCTCTCTCTCTCGCTATTTCTTCATTTCTCCATCTCTCTTTATTTCTCCATTTAATTCTCTCACTTTCTCCAACTATCTTTCTATTTCTCATTATCTCTCTTTATTTCTTGCTCTATTCTCGCTCCTTTTCTCTCGCTATTTCTTTATTTCTTGCCCTAATTATCTCACTTTCTCTTCATTTCTCCAACTATTGCTCTATTTCTCTCGCTTTATCTCTCTTTATTTCTCGCTCTATTCTCGCTCCTTTTCTCTCGCCATTTCTTTATTTCTTGCTCTAATTCTCTCACTTTCTCTTTATTTCTCCCACTAGCTCTCTATCTCTCTCTCTATTTCTTCCACTCCCTCTCTTTATTGCTCTCTCTCTCTATTTCTCTCTCTCCCTGTCAATTTTGATACGCAATTTGTCGTATAGTGGACGGGATTTAATAGTTAATAATTTAGCGGTATCATCCCGGTGGCTTGTTTGGACCCTCCTCTACGTTTCTTATAACAAACACAGATTGTCCTTGAGAATTTTTTGGGACAAATTAAACTGAGTACCACAGTGCATGTTGTACTTGCCAAAAGAAGAGGGTGGACAAGGGCTCATTCATTTGCAAAGCAGGACAGCATCTTTCCGTCTGCAGTTTTTACAAAGACTTCTCTATGGACCTACTGTTTCCAAATGGAGAACTGTTGCATGCGCGATACTAAATAGTACGGAAGTCTTAATAATCACTTTTTTTTTAATGGACCTCTACAAAATGGACACCCTCAAGCTGCCAGGTTGCCTGGATTTAACATCTCGTAACCGTAACGTTCCTGTAGTCAGTAAACTACTTCTGAATTCCACTATTACTTTGGGCCATCTACTGAACTTGGCAGGAGCAAACTTTACAGCAGAGGAGTCCACAGCAGTACACTTGGGAATCGGATCAATCCGGCTAGACACACAACTTGTAGAAAGGTGGAAGTCTGTTCCTACAGCTGACGAGTCAGTGATGGGGAAAGACTGGTTCCTACGTTTGTCACCCAAACTAGATGAGGCTAAAGATTTTTTTTTTTTGATTCTGCAAAATCTTGTCTCTTAGATTTTTCATCAAATACAAGTAAAGCTCTTTACAGAGCATGTGTAAAAGTTTTTGGAACTGAGTGAAAAAGAGTGGAGGGCCTTGTATAAGCCACCACTGTCAAAAAAAAGACAGGTGATATTCAGTGGAGAATTATTCATGCCATCGCTGAAGTTAATGCTTTTATTTCTATTTTAAATCCTGATGTTAATCCTGAATGTTCCTTTTGTACCGAATGAGAAACGGTGTTTCATGCTTTTATGAATTGTTTTAGACTGGAACCCGTTTTTAAATTGTTGAGAGATCTTTTTCGCTGTTTGAATGAAAAATTTTCAATGAAAACTTTTATCTTTGGTTGTAGATATGTCCGGAGTAGTCGTTTTGTTTGCCAATTCCTCAATTTCTTAGTAGGACAAGCAAAATTAGCTATTTATATTAGCAGTAGAAATAAAATAGAACAAAAATCTGGACAAAACGCTCGGTTGTTGTTTATAAATTTGGTGAAATCTAGAATTTTAATAGATTTTTAGGCAATTTGACTTAATATGTAGTTGAAAGAGTTGTTTTTCTCTCAGTTCTTTTCTATATAGATTTTTTAAAACTATTTTGTTGAGATTGTAATCTTGTGATTAATGGCATCTTTTTGAATATATATAATAAAGATCTTTATTCAATTCAATTCTTTCTCTCTATTTCTTCCACTATCTGTCTTTATTGCTCTTTCTCTCTATTTCACTATCTCTCTCCCACCATCTCCCCAACTGTGACGCAGTAACATGCTCATTTAACCACAGCACTTCTTCAGAACTGTGCAACATTTTCTGCACAGTCCACTCTCACACAGCGTGCTCCTTTTCATCACGGCGTACAATATTGTGTGTGTTGTGTTTAAAAATGCCGACATGCTGACTGGTTCCACAATACACTGTATGACATATAAACAGCTTCGTTCTCTCATTTCACCTGGTGTGTTTATTCGGCATAAATCATGATAACATCTACTTACTGTGTACTATTTCCACTTTTTGTGTTTCCCCCACATCACCTTGCTCTTAAATAACAAACGCTGTACTTTTAATGCAGTAAAAAAAGTTTCCATGCCCAGGGAAGTACTCTTATTAGAAAACAGAACAAGTTGTTTCTAGTTTAATGAGCGCTGTAATCGCATTTGCTACTGCGCACACACACACACACACACACA
>CM040480.1:13482521-13495406 GCA_022758105.1 Pangasianodon gigas
ACCCTGAAGTTACAGAACTTTGAATTCACCTTAAAATTACAGAACCCCCAAGTTACAGATCTTTAATTTACCCTGAAGTTACAGAAGTCTGAAATTACAGAGGTCTGAAGTTACCCTGCAGTTACAGATGTCTGAAGTTACCCTCCAGTTACAGAAGTCTGATGTTACCCTGAAGTTACAGAACAATTAAATTACCCTGATATTACACAAATCACAGAAGTTACTTGAAGTTACAGAACCCTGAAGTTATAGAATGCTGAAATTACCCTGAAGTTACAGAACCTTGAATTTACCTCAAAATTACAGAACCCCCAAGTTCCAGATCTTTAATTTACCTTGCAGTTACAGAAGTCTGGGGTTACCCTGCATTTACAGACGTCCGAAATTACAGAAGTCTAAAGTTACCCTGAAGTTACAGAAGTCTAAAGTTACCCTGCAGTTACACAAGTCTAAAGTTACAAGCTACAGAAGTCTGAAGTTACCCTGAAGGTACAGAAAATCACAGAATTTACTTGAAGCTACAGAACCCTGAACTTACAGAACTTTAAATTTACCTCAAAATTACAGGATCCCAAAGTTACAGAACTTTGAAATTACCCTGAAGTTACAGAAGTCTGAAGTTACTCTGAAGTTACAGAAATCTAAAATTTAAAAGTTACATTAAAGTTACCCTGCAGTTACAGAACAATTAAATTGTCCAGACATTACACAAATCACAGAAGTTACCTGAAGGTACAGAGCACTGAAGTTATAGAATGCTGAAGTTACCCTGAACTTACAGAACCCTGAAGTTACAGAACTTCAGAAAAATTACAGAACCATGCAGTTACAGAAGTCTGAAGTTAACTTGAATTTACCCTGCAGTTACAGATGCCTAAAGTTACCATGAATTTACAGAAGTCTGAAGTTACAGATGTCTGAAGTTACCCTGAATTTACATCATACTGAAGTTACCCTGCAGTTACAGATGCTTGAAGTTACCCTGAATTTACAGACGTCTGAAGTTACAGAACAATTAAGTTACCCCAAAGTTACAGAAGCCTGAAGTTATGAAATACTGAAATTAGAGAACCCTGAAGTTACACAAGCCTAAGTTGCAGAACCATGATGTTTCAGAACCTTTAATTTCCTGCAACTCTGCAAGTTACTGAAGTCTGCAATTACAGAATCCTGAAATTACAATGGAGTTGCAGATCCCTGAACATACAGACCCCTGAAGTTACCTAGAAGTAGCAGAAACCTAAATTGAAAAACTTGAATAATCCATCAAGAGAACATGAATGTGTGGAAATCTACACATCATAAATCCCCATTGTTCAAAGATGCTAATTACGCAGCACAAAGCAGAGCTGCCATTAACAGATACAACCTAAAAACCAACAGATTCAAAATAAACCAAATTATTAACACTTCTGTCAATGTGATTTTTTGGGGTAGGTCTCCCCAAGAACAATAAGAACAATGATAGTGATCAGTGAGATGTAGCGCTACCATCACATCTGTCCACATTTAGATATATCACTACATATTACTGATGTATAACTGATTATCCAAAAAAAAAAAAAAAAAAAAAAAGCCCATTGCTAGTGTAAATAAATGTTAGCTCAGATTAGCTCACCAGCTTCTGGAACAGGTGTCCGACTGTGACCCTATCATCCCACTGCTGAATGTGGGGGAAAAGGGCATCGTAAAACTCCTTATGGATCTCGTAGATGTCTTGGATCTTGTAAAAGATGGTTTCGATCTGCTCCATTGTTAGCACAGGCTTGGACGTGGTGGCCGTGGCCTTCAAAGGACGCATAGGCTGAGGAGAGAGAGAGAGAGAGAGAGAGAGGTGAGAGAAATCAGGGTTAAGAAGCAGAGTTAAGGAAGCGACTAGCTTTCAGAACATTCAGATGCAGGGGGAGGTTTCAGTTTATTTGCCATACCATGAAAGTTACCAGAAAACAGGGAAGTGTGAATAGATTTCACTAACCATTTTCTGGCTATGTGTTTGTGTGTGTGTGTGTGTGTGTGTTGGGGGGGGCACTTTCCTCAGATAATCACGATACATTAAAGTTAATGGAAAAGTCCAACAAAGCAGGTGACTCAGTGTTTACAGTAGGCAGTATTCTTTCCATCTACACTTATATTAATGGTGATTTTATATCTAACCTTCCCCCTTATCTACACAAACACTACCTAACATCCTAAGCACCAATATAGAACTGTTCAAAGTGGATTAATTTTTATCAGAGAAGGTTTGATAATGTCATTTGTCAGGGATCTGACTAGCACTCTGCACTTCAAGGAAGTAGTTTGAATTTTGTGGAACCAAACACCACCACAAGCAGTCATAAGTCAAAATACACAGATTGGTATGAAATAGAGGCTGGGGCTGATTTCTTTTTAGTCCAGACTGTAGAAATGGCCCCTGGATTTGGCAGCCATCACTTGCGTTTTAGCGGCTATGAACAATCGTTCCCTCACTTTCTCTTGAAGTTAGTAAGCAAAGAAAACCCCACCTTGTTACAGAGAAATCACAAAATGCAACGTCCTTTAAAACTGAAAATTAATCAACATCATCTTACCAATCAGGTTTGAGAATTTTGGGTAACACATCAAAGTCGACATCGATATTTAGAATAAATACAAAATGATAGTTATTTGCTCTCCCTTTGTCTCAAGTCATTTACTGAAATAAATAGCTGGTCCATCATGAACTCTTCTTGCTCTTAAACAAAGTACGGTGTTGGGTTTTTCCCATCCATCTTGATGATATGGTGTTGGACGTATATTCTGGGCTTAGCGATTTGAACGGGGCTACTATTACTGAGAAAGGACTGGATAAGTACAGAAAATATTCCTTTGGAAATACTACAGACATTGCCTATTTGTACTGGATTAAAGTCATAGATCTCATCACTTAACCTCCACATAAAACTAATTCAGATGTTTTATCTGTTATATCTTGCACTCTTTTCCTCACGAACTGGTGGAAATTTATATTCGTGTCACTGTGGTATCCTTTAACAGATTGTTCTCTACCATGCTTACATAAGATGACTACCAAATGAATAAATGTGAACATAATTAATCATTCTGCTTTCTTTTTTCTTGCTTACTGGAATATCTGTGGTTTCCAAAAAAGCACATTAGCTAGGAATTTCTCCTTGAGTGGATTACTGGACATCCTGTAGCTTATCACTAGTAATTCATATCTGATTGAAGGAAAGCATGAACCAGGATGCCACAATTAGAGTGTGTATGTGTGTGTTATGGTGTTTTCCCACCCCACCTCTCCTGTCTGTAACAGAGTTTTTCCTGTTCCAATTCAGATGTACCCAAAAATAACAATCACTGTACCTATTAGTCAAACTGGACATGAACCATACATATGTTTACATAGATAAGTGTCCATTTTGTGGCATAAAAAGAATCATGATTCTCACACATAGCCATGGAGGGAGTGGAGCATACATACTTGTATCATTTATTGAAAATACACACACTGGAACACTTTGATCATTCATGCAACTATCCAATCAGCCAATCATGTGACAGATACAGGTCAAAAGTTTCAGATAAAGTACTGTACCATTTTCTGTACTGCTTATCCTACACAGGGTCACGGGGAACCTGGAGCCTATCCCAGGGGACTCGGGGGGACAAGGCGGGGGACACCCTGGACAGGGTGCCAACCCATCGCAGGGCACAATCACACACACACACACCCCCTCATATACCCATTCACTCACTACTGACAATTTAGAGATGCCAATCAGCCTACAGCCCCTTTTTTTGGACTGGGGGAGGAAACCGGAGTACCTGGAGAAAATCCCCAAAGCACTGGGAGAACATGTAAACTCCACACAGGATGGAGGTGGGAATTGAACCCCCAACACTGGAGGTGAGGTGAGAGGCAAACGTGCCCCCCACGTCAAACATCAGAGAGGGCAAAATGTGATCTCAGTGACTTTGACCATGGTTGGTGGTGCCAGATGGGCTGCTTCGAGTAATTCAGAAACTGCTGATCTCCTGGGATTTTCACACAACAGTCTCTAGAGTTTACAAATAACCACTCTTTCCAACCGTTGTGAGCAGAAAAGCATATGAGAATGCACAACCTTCAGACAGATGGGCTACAACAGCAGAAGATCACATCAGGTTCCAGTCCTGTCAGCCAAGAACATGAATCTGAGGCAACAGTGGGTACAGGCTCACCCAAACTGGACAGATGTAAATTGGAAAAACATCATCTGGTCTTTATCAATTGGCCAGTAAAGCTTTTTTCTTTGTGTTTTCTTTGTGTACTACTGCTTTAATTAAGTCTTGTGCATGATCTAAGACAGATTTTGGCACCAGACTAGACTGCATTACATACACATGCAATTTTTGCATGATGCCGTCAACACAATGACTGAAACGATTTGCTTCCTCATAAGTAAGGTCAAAACTGTAGTAGTAATACCGCACCACTGATTGAAATGAAGGAGGAAGAGCTACAACGTCTGAGTTTGCTGATTCAACAACAAAGTGCGAGACTGTGGTGTGATCTGTTCAGCATACAGATCAGTGCACAGTGCAGCTGTAACACTAATATCACAAGCTGTTGGCTATAAACTATAATTCAGCAACATGCCTTGTGTTAGGGAAACATTAATCACGTCGTATACACGTGAACTAGGGATTTCAGTTTTAAAAACTGTTAAATCACGACTTGAAATAAGGTTGTATTTCATCTTGAGAATTAAGAACAGATCTTCAGCAGTGTCCAAGCTTTCTTCTGTAAAGAAATTCCGGTCGACATGTTTGTCTATTGTCACTTGGTTAACTCCATGCTCTCTTTTGTTATCAACATTCTAGCTAGCTAACTGTGACTAGTCCTTCTCAAAACAGCGAACTGTATAATCAATGTTACAGATTTGACAAGATAATACGTCTGTATGTTGATTAAGCTAAAGCAAATAAAACTCCATTTAAAGTAAAGAAGTACTACTTTGTTTACTGTTGATGTTGTGTGCAGCCATGTTGTATGACATCATGTGCTGAAAATTCACGGTTGAGGCAACCTTCCCGACTTTCCGACTTTCTTTGGTTTTTCCTAGTTGGAGGTTGGAAATTCCAAGTTAGGACCTTTAGTCAAATGCAGCATTAGGCCTTGTTTTATCTCTACCTCAAGAAAGTGATGCAGCAGCACTTTAGCACTTTAGTTTTCATGCTAACACTTTCAGTTTCCAAAGCTTCCACAGCCATTAATGTCTCACAGAAATAATGAAAATACAGCACCAACCAACAAATTTGCACCAGAATCAATAGAATTCAATAGAAACATATTTAATGTGTTTCAGAATGGAGATTTCTTTTAACAGTATTCAACCCAGACATTGCGTAGAGTACCTTCACGTAACAAGGTATCACTGCTGATTAGCGTCCAATCCATTATTTCTATAATGATACAGATTCTATATTTCTTTTCTCTAAAAGTTTGTTGTATTCTCAGAGTCTGTAGAAGTCAGTGAAGAATTTATCACGCATACAGCTCCTGCCTGTGACGCTAATAACCCATTTCTCAGTCAAGCTGAGTTTTACTGTGCGCTTATGTGGTTGCTCTCCTCAGAGAGGAAGTAAGATATTCGAGACAGACGCCATGATCCCGGTCCACTTCAGGTGCATTTGAAAAGCTTTAAGAACCAGGACGAAGCTGCAGAACAAAGTTATTTAAGTCACATGCTCTTGTGGTAAGATGCTCGGTAAAGCGCCATCTATATATGTGAAACTCTGACCTACACAGACAGCGCTGCAGGAAATGACATCAGTGAAACATTGTGAAACTGCCTTGACAACGTTAAAAAGGGGAAGTGGTGCCTCTAGTCTACCCTTAAAACTGAATTCCCACACACACATGCATACAGATAGATAGACAATGTTAAAGAAAGTATGTGCGTTTGCAAACTGGAAGGTTCCTCAGTAGAGGGTGCCAATACATACCAGCAGCAGGGCGTCGAGCTGGTTGATGTAGATCTCCTCACTGGCCAGAAAGCCGGAAAGTACCAGCTTCTTCATCTCCAGGCCTTTCTCTGTGTCGCCCTGAGAAAGAGAAAAAGTCAGACGAGAGTCAGCTTATTTACTGTATTTTTTCCATTCACTCAAATATTTAATCAATTAATAATAATAAATCAGGGATGTATTAATTAAACTTAATAACACAGTCATGGATGGGCTGTTACACACTCCTTATGACATCATCTTTATGATTTTTATCATCAGCATGTCACATCACTCCAACCTGAAAACATTCAGGGTTTGTTACACTAATTCAGGTAGAAAGAAAGCTCAGCGCAGACAAATGAGTGTGTTTATTTATGAACAATAATTAAAGAAGAAAAGATCTCAAGTAAAGATCTAAACCAATACAGTTTTTAGAACTTCGTGGCCACCATGTCTCCACCAAGATAGGAATGGATGACAGTTTTTGACCTTGTGGGGACATTTGGTTGGTCCCCATGAGGAACTGTTTTGTTTTGTTTGTTTTCTGAACATAAAAAAAACTAAAAGAGCCAAAAGACTTCAAAACAAAAGACTGGTCACTCAGGTTAAGGTTAGGGTTAGACTTAGGTGTGGTCATAGCATAATTAACTGCATTAATAATTATGTAAATGGAAGGTCTTCGCAAAGACAGTAAGTCGGACGTGTGTGTATAAGTGCAGGTTTAAGTGTGTGTGTTTGTAAGTGTGTAAGTGTTTACATGTAAGTGTTTAAAGAAAAGGTCCAAACTGTCCGAATTATAGATTGTGTACACTAGCAAAATCTGTCCAAAGCCAATTTTTTTCCCCACAACAAGCTGCACAAACAGGAGACACCACAACACAAGGCTCTAAAATATGACTTTTAGTGTCACAGTGATGACTTTTATGGTCACAGAGATGACTTTCATGGTCACAGAGATGACTTTCAGAGTCACAGTGGTGACTTTCAGAGTCACAGTGGTGACAGTTAAAGTGTCATTACGGTGTGCAAGAGAACCATGATTAAGTTCAACTTGACTGAATTAACGCTGTTCTTTTGTATGTGGTGACATTAGTGACACAAAAGTGCATAACAACAACAAGATAAAAAAAATCCCAAGAGGAACTAAATAATGATTTGTTGATAAAAACATAAAAATAACATCGTTTTAAAAGTCAACGCCTCTTACAACCAGAAAACAGCTATCCTGTGTTTGTGTCACAGAAATACTGCTGTCTGGTTTCTTTTTAAGAAATGGAAAAGTATAATAAAATAAAATGTTGCTTATTGCATTTTATGGCATGAGATATACACTAGACCCAACACACCCAACACAACCGGCTATTAATTTCTATTTAGAGTTGTTTTCAGTGTGTGGTACAGTCTGTGTAACCAATCAGCAACAAACAGTACCACTAGATCCACCCATGAGTACCACTAGTTCACCAGTCTTTAAGCAGGTGCCAAAACCTATACAGCTCGAACCTTTGGTACTAAACTGGTGGCCGATAAAAAAGTTCCAGTTTTCTGGTGCTAAAACTTCTAACGCTGTTTGGAGAAGGTAGCAATCCCTTTCTGTTTTGTTTGCCTAGGCCTGAATAAAAGTTGTGAGACACGCCTTGTTGTTTCCTCAGTTACAGAGAGGAGAGAGTGAGAGAGAAAAGTCATGCTCATACAGTTCCAAATAAAGTGGGCCTACTTTTCATATTCCGCCTGTTACATCATTTAACAGACTAACCCAATAACACGGCGTTATTTAACGAGCTCAGAGCGCCCACACGGGCCAAATATCAGACCAAAGCGCAAAGTTATGGGTGGCTTGTAAAGTAGTTTATAGCATATAGAAGAACAAACAGTGGCTGTGTTTACAGAGAGGAAACGTACCACCCCAGTGACTAACTGCTACTAAATGAGAAAGCTGCTAAATATAGTGACCAATTTCCTGACCATACACTCATCCCACACTTCTCTCAGGTTGTGAACAATGTGCTGTGTGACTCTGAAAGGTTATACTTACCTCCGTTGCACTACAGCACACACACACACACCGGTGTGTTTTCTCTAATATACCAATGCGCAGTAATAGCACAACTAAAATAAAGGTTATTTCCCCAAGTAATAAAGGTTATTTCCCTGACTTTCTGGATTGTTTTCATTATGTAATCCTCTAAACATGTTACTATGTTGTGTGTGTTGCACATAATGTATGTTGAATGTCACTGCAAATACCTGAAATGTTCACCTAACATGTACATTTGCTGGATAAAGAGGTTTTAGTTTGGTTCTAACCTAAAGCCAGGAACCACGCCCCTTTTTTTCCTCTTTACTAATATCACAACAAAACAAATACAAATACACCAAAAAAAGAACAATAAATCATTAAATATGCACTAATTTGCATATCACAAAAAAACATTATTTAAAGTCAGGTTTTTGTAGCACAACAGTTTATCTAATTATTGTTATTTCATGGAATTAAAAAAAAAAGAATGTCACTTAAGATCTAAATTATGAAAGATATTTCTTAATATAGGTTTTAAGAAAGGTAAAGGTAAAACTTGCACTGTTTTACTTTTAAATATATTTACTGTAATTAAAAACACTATATGTATTTTAAAAAAAAACAACAACAACAAAAAATACTATTTCAATGTGTAAGAGATTTTTGTTACAAAACAATCAATGGTCACACAACGGAAAAAAGTACATTTAATTTTAAAAAATTTAATTTTAAAAAGAAATGGATATATTGTAATTTTATGGATAAAGGGTTGCTTTCAGTTAAAATTAGGAAATATATATGTTTAAAAAAATCAAATTCTGGCTTTAAGACCAATTAACCAATTATCCAATGTGTAAAATCATGTAAAATAAAATACTTTTAAGGCTAAGAAATAGACAATTTTGCGAAAATTAATACGAAAAATTCCATCAGCTACCAACAGAATTCCAGGAAAGAATATTTCAGCATGAATCAACACATCATCTATGAAAATTAAAGAAAAAGAAAAGAAAAAAGTCTTTAGATAACTCACTAAGGAAATGCACGTTTTAGGAATAAAATTTCCAGCAACTATTGAAGGATTGAAACTTTAAATTAGAAGCAAATTTTTTTTTCGCCAACAAATGGCTTGAACAATGGCTTTTTTTTTTTTTTTTTTAAGTAAAGTAAAAGTAAGTAAGAGAAAGTTACTGGAGAGCGAAGTGGCTTTAAGAACTAACTGAGCTAACGGAGTTACTTTAGAGACTGGATGCTGTTTATAATCGTAAGTTCTGTGGTGACCCACTAAAGAATTCCTAACACATGACATTTATAGTGTCATAGTCTCATCGTAACTCAACCAGACATGGGTTATAATCTTCATACATCTGAAATGCGTCATCAGTTCTTTATCAGTTCATCAGAAGAACAGATAAAGTCTCTCAGACAGGCGGTGAAATGTCTTTGAGATTATAACATGTGCCTAGATACCTTGACTTGACTGCTTTTAGTTTTCAGACTAATAATAATACAGAACCAATTTGAAAAAAATGTCACCCACTTGCACAACCTCGGAGAAACCTGCTAACTTTATGTAAATGCTGACCTTTTTAGTAACTACAACTGAGCATTGTTTATAGCCACTTGTACCACAGCACTGCTGAATTCTCCATTCTGTTTGGTTGATTCATTTTGTACAACAGCTGCAAGACGAATCGCAGGTTTATATTAACGTACTCGATCTAATACGCTATCATTTCTCTAAAAAAAAAAAAAAAAAGTATGTAATTGTTGATATTATATGTTCATTTAGCATTTTTGGAAGGAGTCTCCAGTGCAACTTTTTCCACTGTGACTTGTTTCGCCTTCATGCCGTATCATTAAAAGAAACTATAAAAAGTTGGCAATTTTAAGAAAATTGTAATCGTTGACAAACATCGCTGTGGTATAAAAGGAATTAAACACTTCAGGGTAGTAACAGTAAATCCACTTTGCATCAGGCTGCATCACACCACCCTGTTGTTGATTATTTTCCTATACAACCATGCGTGCACTACAGTACTTCAGAATGGTACTTTGCGTAGGATGGTACATTATAGCTAGAAAACTATACGTATACAGTTATACGTTCTTCTCCAGCTGTTGTAACATTGATATTGCTTTGTTGTAGATAAAACATAGGACTACAGCCGGAGGTAAAATGCTGAGCTCACTAGCTTCATTCATTTATTAATATGTAAGGGAACAGTTCCAGTCAAATACTCAAATAGCGCAAAAAAAATCCACATCCAATTGTTTACGCTTTTTCAGTTACCTAAACCTTTATCTGGAAAGTTTTTGATAAATCGCTCAATAAAATTCATTTACAGCATACTTTACTCTAACATGTGATACAATTATGGTGTTGATGGCAATTTATATATAACGATGTTATTTTGGAGCATGAGCATTATTATGTGTTAAATAAACAAAGGAACTATTACACTAGGGCTCATGCTGTTATAGAAAAACAATCAATGGCTGGGTGGTGCGATGCTATTACTACCCCGAAGCTTATTAGTTTCCAATAACAGTACTTCATGAAGGGGTTTATTCCTTTTATACCACAGCAATATGCTTGTGAGCAAAAATTCGTCCTAGTCTGCGAAACAAGTTAGTTTCTGTTATCGATTAATTTATAACAGCTATAAATAGTCACTCCCTCACCAGCTTCTCTTTTCCTCTTTTTAGCAAACTTTCTAATCGAAATGTCCCTATAGCAATGATTATACTGTGTTTTGTTGTTAAATAGCACATTTTAATCTGGCTTGTGGACCATCTGTCATTGGACCATCTGAGTGTTTATTAATATAATCCCATGAATCTGTAATACTTCCAGTAAGCTAAACTTAGACTCAAAGCGCAGGATTTTTATGGGAATCCAAGATAAAGGAAGTACTGAACCTCTCATCACGACAATAATGACGGCTTCACCTGTTCAAATTAGCCATGGATTATTAAACCTGGTTTATTTAAACAGAATTAATAAAAGATAAAAGCTAATTAAGAAAAGCTCAGTGTATTTATTGTGTTTGTTTTATACTGCTGGAATTTTGCATGTTATGTATTCATGAGTACAGAACCACTGTCTTGTTATGTTGTACTGTGGGGCACCAGACACGATATTTCATCCCGATGCATATTATAAATGGATGAAAATAAACATTGTTGCTTTAAAACTGGATGTTGAACACATCTCTTCACTAACCCCTGCCATGGTTAACTCTGAATAGGGACTTGCTTATACTGATTGTTGATTTTAATAAAGGAAGCAGGACATAGCAGAACAGCTCGCCAAACACGCCAAAACAGTTTGCATTTTGAGGTTGAGAAGCCAATGTTTTTATTATATCGGGTAAACACGACAGGACACAAAGCTCCATTCTCTAGATCTCTCCTAACCAGGATGAAAGCAATCCAAAGTTTATTCAAAGAGCTACTGTTCGAAGGAGGTGTATCGGAAATCTGTGGCTTTGTGTTCTGCTATGGAAATACGAAGCCAAAATTTGGCTCATTGCGTCTTTCTATCAACCTCTTGTATGTGAATATTCTCAAGAGGAGCCCTATGATATATGGTGTATGTTCAGATTGCAGGAAATAATAGCCTAAATCTAGTTTTTTTTTTTTTTTAACGACAGCGTGAACAGCAAAATCGCATTAAGTACATTATACGGCCAAAAGTTTGTGGACACCTGACTATCCCATGCATATGTGGGTCTTCCCCAAAGTTGTATCACATAATTGTATGGATGTCTCTGTATGCCGTAGAATTACAATTTCCCTTCACTGGAGCTAAGAGGCCTGAACCTGTTCCAGCATGACATAGTGTCTGTACACAAAGCGAGCTCTGTGAAGACATGGTTTGAGAAGGTTGGAGTAGAAGAACTCGAGTATCCTGCACAGAACACCTTTGAAATGAACTGGAACACCACACCATCTCACCCAACCTCAGTGCCTGACCTCACTAATGCTCTTATGAAAAGCTGAATGAACACAAATCCCCACAGCCATACTCTAAAATCTAATGGAAAGCCTTCCCTGAAGAATGGAGCTTATTATAAGAGCAAAGCTTGGACTAAATCAGGTGTCCTCAAATGTTCTGGCGATATAGTGTATGTTTCCACACCAGAGGTCAAAAACATTGATAAAGCCTCAACTACCATTCAAGTGACTGTCATCAACTGGCCTATCAACTGATTTTAAGCAACATGTCAACAGTTTATGGTTGTTAATTAAGGTTGTTGCATAAATAATCTACTGTATACATACTCTATAGAATATTATCTTGTACCTTATTTTTCACTTTCTAGCTCTTGATTTGCCATTAGTCACAATTTCAGCCCAGATTGCCGTTTTATCTCAAGGAAATTCACCGACAGAGATGGTTAAAAGTGAATTCATCACTCTGGGCTCCAGCTTTGCATCCTGATATCTCCCGTCACTGAAGCTGCCACCATGCGCACACTAAAGGCCATCATTAAAATTGTCAAATTCTCACCATTTATAAAGTTTTATCTGCAAATTTATCACAGCACAGCTAAAATCCATGGAGCTTTACTGTGAGAACAACTTCACCACACCGAGTGCTGGATGTTTTGTTTGTTTAGTTCTGGATGGGTGTGTTGCGTGAAACCTTTGTGCATGTGGGTGTAACCTCTTCAGACTAGTGCTGGATATGAAGCATGTTTAGAATATAATGTGAACAAACTGACAAAAAAATTGGATTTGAGCAGTAAAGCAGAATCAAGCACTTAGGCTTGTAGAGACTGGAATACACACCAGGGGTGGAGCGATAATATGACCAAAAATATTATATCATGATATTTAGGTTTGCTATCCAAAATTTAAAAAGAAAACAATTAAAATAAAACTATCCA